>VZRS01008530.1:11101-108486 GCA_013398055.1 Ifrita kowaldi
TTCCGGCGGCGCCGCCACCGCCTTTCCCCGCCCTCTCGCCGCTTGCCTGGGCGCCCGCACCCCCGGCGGCGCGGGGGGAGGAGGAGGAGGCGGAGGAAGAGGAAGATGGCGGTGGGGATTGGCAGGGAGGCGGCGGCGGCAGCGGTTCTGCGAACGAGCCCGTCGGCAGCCAGCGCCGGCGCGGACCGCGGCTGAGCAAGGAGGCGGCTGGGGCTGCGCCACCACCGCCCTCCCCGGCGCCGGACCCTCCTCCTCCTCTCCTTCCCTCCCTCCCTCCCTNGCGTGCCGGGAGAAGGGGGGTGCGCTCGCTCGCCCTGGCTACAGCCCCCCGCCGTGTCGCCTTGCAGAGCTGGACCTGAATACCAAGTGCATCGTGGAGATGGAAGGGAACCAGACTGTGCTTCACCCGCCGCCTTCCAACGCCAAGCAGGGAGAAAGGTAAAACCAGGAGTCGCCGTGCCCCGAGTGAAAGCCCAGCCTCGGGTCCTCCGCCTCGCCCTCGCAGACGCCTCGCCTGGCTTTGTCAGGGCAGCGGTGGGGTCCCCAGGGTGTCGGTCGGTGCTTTTCGGGGCTGCGGTGGGAGGGAGAGGGCGAGAGGCGAGCGCTGACCGGGACTGCTGCGTTGGGCTTGCATCCACGGGAAGTAAGGATAGGTTCTTTACCTGGGTTCCTGGGGGAGTCGGAGGTACCCAATGTGGAGACAGATCTCTGTTAGTCTCCCAGGTTTAGAAGTTGATTCTTGATTGACTGCTCAAAAAATAAACTGTTGAGTAGGTTGTGACTTAGACTGTGTGTGCTGTTTTCAGAAATTTCCCTTGAGTGTAGGCTGTTAACAACTTGGTGTAACCTGTGGGGGAACAAGAAGCAGAATCTGATTTTTATGCTAGTGATGGATTTTTTTTTATATAACTTTGTTTACTAGGTTTTAACCTATTTGCATTTGAAAAGGCTGTAATTGCTAGATCCTTTATTAATTCAGTGTTGTTCTGTGAAGTAGCCTATGAGAATACGCTAAAATAATTTTGAAATCTGGCATTTAGTTGTGATGCCCCAGTAAAGAATACCCTTGGAAATAATCCAAAATACCAATGCACTAGACTGTAAAAATAGATCAGAACAGGAAAAGATTTCTTTCCTTTGAGGGAGTGTGGGGAAAGACAGGGAGGTGCAAGGGGAATAGTTGCGTTGTATTCTTATCTGCTCATTTACCTGTTGACTGCTCAAGTTCAGTTGCTCTGTTAAATGCATTTAATGCCAAGGATTGGGAAATCATTTGAATGAGTATGGAGATTTTCAACCTAGCACCTTCCTACTACTTAAGCCTTTTTAAAAAATATTTTTTATTCCATTGGTAATAGTTATGAAAGAACTGTAGTGTGAGAATACTATTTTTTTTGCAAAGGTGGAGTGTCCTGCTTTTATAGCTTTCCAGCAGAAAAAGTTGAGACCTTTTCTATTTTTGCATGTCTAAGGTGTGAAGGCGCTCCTCACATTAACCCACAAACTAGAATATAGCTGTAATCACACTAGTTTGTTTTAAATCTAACTGGCATTGTCTTCAGAACCATTGTTGTGGCTAAAGTGCTGGCCTGCATCTTGAAAGACCTGTGCTTGTTTCCTGCTTCTTTCAAAGATCTTTGTGCGATCTTCTGTAAGTTGTGCTGCCTCTCTGGGTCTTAGCATCTCATCTGTGAAATGGAAATCTTGGGGGTTTTTAAAAACTATTCTGTTTTAGAATGTATGGGGTTTTTTTCAATAAACAGGAGTTTATTGAAGTGTGTATATAGCTTCCATCACAATAGTGCTATAATAAGAATAACAAACTCTCCAAAGTGGGTGGAATTGGCAGGTATGAAACATAAAATACACATAGAGTTTATAAAGCAAAACCAGAGTTAAGATTTAAAAATCACTATTTCAATAGACTTGAGAGACTAAGGGCCAGGTAGTTTAATGAGGAGCCCATAGTCTGGGAATTTTGCTTGTTGTGCACATTGGCCCACAAGTATTCAGTAAGACTGTGCAGTGACTGTCTTTTGAGAGCTTGTGTGTCTTGTGTTTATCAGGCTTTAATACCTATAAAATATATAAATTCTTCTGGTGGGAACTGGCTTCTGTTTCTACGTCAGGAGCCTAATGGGTGAGCTGTGACGCTTGTGTGCGACCTCACCGTCGGCAGCTGTGTTGGCAAGGGATAGCTGTCCTGCTTGCAGCACAGTGTGAGGCTGGAATTTGGCTGGCTGCTAACTTGTGTGTTTGAAACAACTGCCAGATGTGTTATTGGAAAGAACAGTCAGAAATACTGATCAGAAGTAGCTCTCATTAGTGCAAACAGATAGTTTGGGTGCCTGCTTAATGGCAGACCTTGCATGTAATCTGTCAAGATGCCTAATGGGCTTTCTAGCGCCTCATGAACATCCTTACATTTCCTTCAGTGCTAAACTGCTGGTTTATATATTTTACTCAATATAAATAGTTTAATTTCTCATGATGAGAAATGGATTCTGTTCTTCTATGTGTACCCACCATAAAATGTCTGTATAAACTGGCTCTGAACTGCTGAGTAGCTGCTGCTCGTACTTGGATTGATGCCTTGGCAGGGTTAGAGATGTCAAACGGATTTTTGGTTTTCTTTGTGTAGCTTGTTTTTATATAGCTTAACTGGATTTTTCTTTCAGAGCAACCATGTCATTGCAAAAATGATTTAATTTGTTAGGGTGATTAATTGGTCTTTTTCTATTCTATGCATTATTCTAATATTTTATTTAGTCTTACCTTTCCCTTTTTATGTTCTATCTTTTTATATGGAAATTTCCCTTTTTCTAGCTGAATGGAAGTACAAGTTTGTGCTGCATTTTGGAATAAGAATAAGTAGCCTTCTAAAGCAAATTTGGTTTCCAGGGCTGCTTTTTTTAATTCAGTTGAAGCCAAGAGACTACAGGGTGTAGGGAGTAGAATTCAGTACCATGCTCTTTATTTGCTTTGTTCTTTCAGTTATAATTTAAAAGGTACTGACAGAATTTTCTGAAGTAAAATTAGGTAACTCTTTAATAATTATAAAATTATAAAATTTGCTCTTGGAAGAACATCCAAGGTTAGGAAAATCAGATTTTACTAGCTTTGCCTATGCTGTAAGGAGTTTTTGAATTAAATCTAAATTCAGTTGCATTATTTTAATTAGTGTCTAGGCATTATTAAGGATAGTTCTGAAGGATTTTAGATGGGCAAGTAATGCTAGTTTTACAAGTGATGTAAAAGGCCTAAAATCCCAGAGAGTGCTGTCATTTGTCCAACTTTCATTATTGTATTAGAGGTAAAGTTACAACTGTAAATTAGAACAGGATTCTGACTGCATCTCTGAACTGCTAGACCACACAGCACTCGCACTGTAACAAACACAGCTACAAAATAGTAATTGTTATTAAATGCAAGTGTTCTGTCTTTTTATAAGCAGCAGGCCTGCTGTTGCCCACAGGCACATGACTTCCAGTGTTCTAAACTAAGGAAGGAGGAAAACCAGAACATAGTAAAACTGAACAGGCACAGGAAAATCTTTATCAACTGAAATAGTACGAGACAGAGTTCAAAAAGGAATGGTTTTCATTAGCTGCTATCAGGTATAATATCTGGTGCTGGCCAAGTTTTTGGGAGTTCGTTGTTGGACTTCATACCTTTAACCCTTGTTTTGCTTTTACTGGTAGCAGTAGTTTCCTTTATATCTGCTGAAGAGTGCTTGTGTGTTCTTTTAGTTACCTCTCCTGTCTCTCAGCCATTTCCTTCCTAAACCAATATAGGTTTCCATTTTTTCCCCAGAAGAAAGTTTCTGGCAACTCTGATTTTTTTTTTCCTATTTTCACCTGGGAACCTGAATTTCCTTTCTCAAAGTACTCCCTTCACAGAAAAAAAACCCCTATTCTAACTTGTAGTCTTTCAGAAATGGTTATTATGTTTCAAAGCCAATTGAATCCTGCTGTCCTGCTATAAATGTTTGTATTTGGTTGCTGGCAACAAGGTGCTGTATTAAAATGTAACTATGAGATAATTAGTGTGTGGAGTCACAGACAATCTTGAAAAATGAATGAGTAATTTTTTTTACAATGGAGATTTCACATCTCTATGTCTGCTAAAGATCTGACTTTACATTACGGATGTTATTTTTCAGTAGGACAAATGAGGTCTTGCTGGGTTGGTTCCTCTGTTTCTGATTGTTAAAATACGCTTTCCTTCTTTCCTTCCTTTCCTTTCAGCTGCGCTTTTTAACACATGGGATCTGACAAGGTTTTTTTAGCTCCCCGATAACAGTTCTTTATTACATGATTTTTCCTTTAGTAAGCAAAATATTTGTCTTTGACAGAAACAAACAAGGCGCCATGGAGACACTAGAACCGAAATGCTGTTTCATCTGTAGTTTTAACTGAAACACACATTCGTTTATTGGGCAATTCATTCCATTAGAGCACAGTAGCCTGTTGCCAACTTTGCCTTAATAAAAATCTCAGAGCAGAAAATAAGAAAGAAGTCCTCAGATTGTAGACCTGAACTCAAAATCTCACTTTTTTCTGAAAGTATCTTTCTTGCCTGACTTAACTCTTTAAAAAAACCCCAGCATGTTATGACTTGTTTGTTCTGTCCTCTTCAATCCTCATTTTGATAAGACAAGTAGCACCAAATCCCAATTCTACTTAAAAAACCCCTCTTCTTATAGTGCTAAATGGCTAAAGATTCCAGAATATATGGAGGCTTTTTTGTTTGGTTGGTTTTTGTTTTTTAGGGTTTTTTTTTGCATAGGTTTAAGCTCTTTAATAAAATAAATAGCTGGGAACAGATGTGTGTGTGTCTATCTAGTTTTTGTAGGTCATAATAGTTTCAAAGATTAATATCTGAAGCACAGATTTCATCCCTAGGCAGCTTGTCCTAAAACTCTTGTTTCCAGAAAACAGCTGTTGCTCCTTCTGCTTTGGAGAAAACATGGTTTTGGATGGTCTTTAGTACACGGTCCTTCCTTTGGTGGTTGCAGTACTTCATCATTTTTGTTACATTGCTTTGAGTAGCCACAGAGATGAGAGAAGAACGCTGTTGGAGGCCTTTGTGATAATGGTAATTTTTTCAAACTGAAACTTCTAGAAGCTGAAACAGGACAGCTGCTAATTAGTTCCGTATCTGAAGGAATGACAAACAAGATCATGTCTTTGATGTGTGAACTTCAAATTAGCACCTGTCAGAGGTGGATCATAAAATAGTAGAAGGCAGCAACTTTATCTTTGCAGGAAGTTGCAAAAAGTAATCTGACTTTGACCTGTCTAACTTTCCTGTTAGACATCAGTGTTCAGGATGTGAACTGTTAGCTTTGAACCTTGGCAGAGGAGATGGATTTGAATTATGAAACCTGTGGTTGGAAAATGTAATTTTGGGAGCTACTTTTGCATTGCTTTAATCCATTCATGCCTCAGATGTGACACTAGATGCAGTTCCTTGAAACTGTTGTTCTAAAATTCCATGTTATTTGGAATACAATGAGACACGAACTTGTAGTCCAAAATACTTTGTGACTTGGTTCTTCATGAGGTGACCTGAACTGTGAGTAAATGCAACATCCATTATTTTACCATATTTACAAAATCCAGACTGCTGTTAGGACCTTGTGATTCGGTCTTTAAATGTGATTGCTAGAGGAAACTACTGTTGGAGGCTGTTGGGATTGTGGGTAAGCAGCCTGTAGTATTGAGCTGGCAAAATTTCAGAACAAAAATAGATAAAGTGTTTGAGAAGAAGGAAAACTGTTCTTAGAATGACCATGTTTAGGCAATCCTTGCTTTGTAGCCATTCTCTGCTTTTGGACTACTGAGTGTTATGTTCAAATATTTCCGAGTAGAACACAGTTGAATGAGGTTCAGCTTCAAACCTGTCCAATTTTTCTGTTTTACCATGTTGGAAGTACCTAAGTTGTGGGATACAAAAATATCTGTGAAAAGGTCAGTAGACTTTTAGATATCCTTCGTTTCTGTGTTTAGAAGGTACAGGTATGTATGCACATGTTTATTTCTGCAACCAGGGGTGTTTTTGAGCTCTAGATTACTAGTCAATACGCCTTGAATATGTTGTCTATTGTAATGAATTATGAATTTTAAAAAAATTGTAGCTCTCCTAAAACAGATTTTTTTTGGTCCTTTTTTGGGGGGATGTCAGGACTAAAGGAAAAGTTTTATTTGCACCTCCTTATCACCTTAATGTAAATAGAGACAGCTGTCTTGTTTTGAAAACAAGATTCTTTGTCGTGCATCTAGTAGGTTTATTAAATGTGCACATGGTAAGACTCCAGACTTCTAATTTGCTGTTACTTTAATAGTTAAAACACTTAGAGTTAAATGATGCTTGTAAACATGTTGTGACCCAGGTGTGGGCTAGATTCAAGATGCTTCAGGAAGTGCTTAAGAAGTCCCGATGCTGCAGAACCTGAGCTCAGGGAGCAGCAGTGCACATCAGCTGCCCTTCTGGGCAGGTCTGTGTGCCGAGCAGAGCTGGGGAGTGAATCTTGGCACAAAGTTTCAGGGACCAAGCAAATCCGTTCTCGGTCTGATCAGGCCTGCAGGGCAGCATGTGCAGGCAGGCAGCTGCTGTTCAGGCATTCAGCATGGTGGTACTTCTAGTAATAAGATTAGAGCTAAATCTTTAAATTGACGAACGTACTTGTTGCTATTGTTTGAGACTTTATCAGATTTAAACTCCTCTGTTCCTCTGGTGCAGAGTGAGTAGTGGTGGCTGCCTCTGGCTGCGTTGCCAGTCTCCCCTGCATGGACACACTGTCCTTAATGATGGGAAAGTAGTGCAGTGCCTTTGCTTATTTGGCCCGCCCTGGGCATGGTTTGAATCTATTAATGGAAACAATTACTGCCTGCTGTAGCGAGATGCCAACTGCTGCAGTAGTGCTGTGGAGATGCTGTTGCTTAACTGAGCAGTTTCTCTGGTTGTTTGGTATTTTGGGAGAATGTCTGTTACTGATGGCAGAGTGGAGAAGGCTCTTTAAGGAAGCCTGAAAGTGTTGGCTGGAGACAATGAGTGTAGCCGACAACGAAAAGGCCCCCGCTGTGCAATGATGTGCACCACAGGACTCAACTCTTGAGTTAACTTGTGACCCAAGGCACCAAGTTAACTAAAACAGTTGTGTCCTTGCCTGGAAGTAATGTTGCTCTCTGCGTGTTACAGGAGACAGTACAAGGCCCATAAGTTTGTCTAGCCAGTACCTGACTTAGTAGGTTGATCTGGAATTGGTCATTAGAGTTTGAGGTTTGAGGGAGCTTGGGGTGATTGTATGTGTCTCTGTGGTTCTTATGTGTGAAGCTTGAGATGGGTGTTTGCTGGGGGGTGATGGAGGAGCTCGGTTAGTTATCTTAGAATATGAAGGTCAAACAGAAAAATGCATTGCTGATGGGAGTTGAAAATCAATGACTTGAGCTCAAGATGTCCATGTTGATGAAGAGCAGGAGTTACACAAGCTGTTTTCAATGCCAGAGGAGAGTGTCTCTTTATGTAATTTCTCATTTTGGGTGAAAAGTGAATAAGTGGCTTTCTAATGCTGTTGTGCTTGGTTAGCGTTATCGTCTGTAATTCTGGCCTTTATTTTTGATAGTTGCCTTCTAATGTAAAAATAACAGTCTAAAAACCCAACTGCCAGCTATGAAAACATCTATAAATTCATAACCATATCCTGAACTAGGGTATTCTTTAGTCATCAGCCACACCTTTAATTTGGCATTTTGTTACATCCTAAATAGAGACATTCTCAAGCACATACATGCTTACCAAATATTCCTACATCATCTTTGGATAATGTGAAGCTAGTGGCTTGTAAGGTGAAACTTTCTCAATAGGAGGTAATTTGAATGTTCTGTCTCATTTCACTTGGATCTCTATAGGGAAACCTGTGTAGTCCCCTCGTGAAGCCCCTCATGAAGTCCCTAATGGCTTATCATCCTATAGTGACATATTTGTTATTTAAGTGTTATAACTCGTGGCAGAAATTTGTACCACAACTACTGTTTTGAGAAATAAAGCCATGAATATATTTTGCTTATTAATGGTACAATGCTTATTTTGAAGTGCATCCATCAGCACAGCAGCAGAAAGGTGGGCCTGAAACATTTCTAGGTGCTTGTGTTAGTGCATGGTAACTAGCACGGTTAATGATGATGCTGCAAATGGGTGCAGAGAGGCTCACTGTGCACTAGCAACAGGTTCTGCCCTTATCTGTTTCTTAAAAACTAGTCTCCACTAAGCCTGTGCTGCTGCCTCTTCATGTTCAGTAACAGCATAGACAGCAGGCTAGTAGTGACTGACTCGGAGATTCGTGGTGTCACTGCGTCTTCTTTTTGCAGTGTGTATGTATATTCCAAGAATTTAAAGCATTTCATAAACATGAATGAAAGCAGCTGCTGTGGCTGGAATGGCATGCTTATCTCTGCATGTACTTAGGAAGATACTGTTCCGTATGTTTAAAAAAGTGCCAGGGTGCATTGTGAACTGTAAACTTTCTATAAAGTAACTTGATGCTTTGTTTTTAAAACACTTTGCTGAAAATGTCAACACTTGAATATTTTTTTCTGAAATTTTTTTGTATTAGAGAATATTTTAGGCTTACAAATAAAGTGAAAAAAATACACATCATATTTTATTTATTGAGCTTACATTTTCTTAGTTTATTCTGCAGTCTCTTTTTAAACTTAAGTGTCAATCCCAAGTAAATAGTGTACAAAAGCCTCTAGTCAAGAATAATTTTCTTCTACTCTAAGGCTTGAAAATTCTGAATCTGTCTCTTGAGCTTCTGCAATAATTTTTCTAGTGTTAAATGCTAGTATGTGGAACTGTCTGTTTTGCTTAGTAATTCTTACATGATGACAAGGAACAGCAGATCTTAGATAAGAAATTGGAGGATTTGATACTTCTTCTCATGTGGTTTCCACTTTCTGTCTGACTTAATGATTAAAATCGTGTCTAGTGTAGCTGAGGTGGCCTTTCACAAGCTTGATTCTTTCAGAGTTGAAGCAAAAAGAATCATGTGAGGTTGAAGGGGTAATTTATCTGCCAAACAAATTAACTTGTGTGGTTACTGGCCCTGGCTGCAATATAATTTTTTAAAACTTCAGAGTTCTTATTCTTGTTGAATATTTACTTTAAATTCAGTTTTATTTTGTGATTCAAAAGCCCAGGCTTGTTTTACAGTTGATAAGCTTTAGCAAAAGATAAATCAGCAGAGCATTCCTGTGGAGGCAGAGAGCTGGTGGAAGTCTTCTTGTGGCAAAGCTGCTTTATGGCCCTGAATGAGCAGCGTCCTGGTCTGCTTTGGAAAGTTTCTTTGTCAGCATCTGTCAATGTGAGTTTTTTAGGTATGCAGTGGGATGTGAGTCTGCAGTGCTCCAGACTTGTTTTGGTTCAGTAGTGCCACCTCCCTGAATGATGCAAGTCCTAAACGTTTTGATGAGTTTTGGTGTTTTTTCCTTCCTGTCATACTTTGTTGTCATTCCCTATTTTGAGATACTTCTCAATTTCTTTTAGACTTCAGATATGTTTTCAGAGAATTTTACCTAGCGAAACCAGACTGAAATAAAATTGGCCATTTGGTAAAACAGAGAAATGTTTGTTTATTCGCTGTATGTAGCTGAAGACACTAGTACATTACTTATGCATCCTCTGAATGCTCAGCAACAAGTAGTTGAGTTTGAATATGTTTTCTTTGAAGAGAACTGTGCAGTTATGTGAGGGAGTAAGAGCAGAATGTATTTGCAGATTTCCTGCACTTTACTGTTTTATTACATTGAGACAAAAATGTGATTCTGGAAGTTTTGTTCTAAGTGTGTGATGGAACATCATCCCAGCAGTCATGTTTTGCTGTTTTGGAGCTTCTTCCTGGGTCCACAGCAGATATGCTATTCTGAAACAAGCTCTCTGGAAGGCAAGCTAGTACTTTCCATAGTGCCCATTACATTTAAAAAGAAGGAACTTTTGAATAGTTCTAATTCTTCCGGTGTAGATCTAATCCTTGTACCTGCATTTTTGATAGGAGTGCCCTTGAGAAATGCTGCTTCAGTGTCTGCAGAGAAACTGACACATAAGGTAACCCAAGAGTTGGCTTGTTAATGGATTTGCTGCTGATGTGGTGGAATATAGGGAAAGGATACTTGGGAACCAGGACAACAAAAGGCAAAAGAGAGGTGAAGAAATGTTTGCCCAACAACATGATGACTCTCCTTAAAGTACATGTTGGAGAAAACCTCTCCCACATCCCCCTCCTCCCCAAAAAAAGCTTCTTTTCATCCTCCTGAAAAACTGGCATTCTCTGGGGTGGTACTAGTCTTCATGGGTGTTCTGGTTGAGATCCAAGTTGAAAACAAAAAGGAAAATAAGTTACTGTAAACAGACCATTGAACACTGGACAGCTTGCTCTGTAGCTTCCTTGTCAAGAGCTTCCAAGTCCTTAGAATGTTTATTGTTTGAGGTGTTTATAACATTGTAGCTAAGTTCATGGCATGTTTTAGTGCATGGTTGCAACCCATATTTTAACACTGAATTTTTACTGTTTATTACATTAAATGTCATGAACGAGAATCTTTGTAAATTGACTGTGAAATAATCTAATGGGAAACAACTTGTGTGTCCATCAAAAGGATGATGAAAGTGTGTTTGAAGATGGAGCATTTAAGTGTTCTCCTAAGGTCCCTTTCAATGGAACAGTAACTTGAATCTATTACTAAATCTAGTAGATGTTCTGTCTCTCTCAGTATTGCAGTTCCATGACTGGATTCTTCTTTACTGTCAGAATTGCTGTGTACTGAAGGAGGGAGATGTTTGACTTCCCCATGGTGAAAGGTAGAAGTTGGCTCTTGCCAGTTCAAGTTCTCAGCAGGGTATGGTGGATGAGTACTGAACCTGGATAGACATCAGTCTAATCTCTCCTCCCTTGTTTACTCCTTGGGGCAGGTTGCATCCTCTCAAGTAGTTTTTGAGGTTTCAGCTTTGCAGACATGAATGTGACAGGCACTCGTTTTGTCAGAAATGCTAATGATGTGCAGGCTTTCTGTTGTTGCTGCCAGCTACACTCACAGATAGAAGTTCTGTGTGTGCTCCAAGGAATGCAGTGTACCTCTGTTTGGACTTTCAGGATGTGCTCTTGCAACTTTGGGCTAGTTTAAACCCAGAAATGCAGACTGGCAGTGTTGAGCAGGCTGAATGCCCTTGGTGTTTCACAACACGTGTTTTCTGAGTTATGGCTCTTCTGGTTTGTGGTCTGACCTGTACTATTGGTCACTATTTCTTACCTAAATGAGGAACAAATCCATGGCTCATGTGCAAGATAGATCAAACAGACTTCGAAAACACTCTTGTACGTGCGTGACCAAGGTGTAAAACTAGTTTTATTAAAATCTCACTAAGCCAAACTGATCTTAAATCTGTCATCCTTTGTCAAGAAGGTTGTTGTAGAATGACTTCTGAAGGATCTCATGGTTCAGATGTTTTTTTCAAGGTATCGGCATCTTCATCATGGTTCAAAAAAGAGAGACAAGCGAGCTTGCCTTTGCTGAGATGGAAAAGAGAAAGTAAATGCTTGGTCTTTGTGGACTTTGAAATGGGATGTTATAAAATGGAATTGCAGAACTGAATTTTGAGTGAGTAACTTTTCATTAGCAGTGTGTACCAAGGGACGGAAATAGAAACACTGACAACAAGCAGTTGTCGTGTAGGAAAAGAAAACTAAAATCAGCTAATTTCATTAATTTCAAGAAACATTTGGATGTGATAAGAGTCTGACAATCTGTTGACTAGTAGATATAAGGAACAATGTCAGAGTTCAGTGAGCTCAAAATGTTTGATTTGACTAGGAAACTTGCATTTTTTTTCCAAGTAATGGTGGAAATATTCTGTATTTTAAATACTTCTGCAATTATTATTCTACTTTGCATCCAAAATAGAAGAAAAGTTATAGATTCACTGCAGAACTTTTCCTCTTAACAGAAGCAGCAAAGGCTGCTTTCTGTTGGTGTCCTGTGGCATTTTTGGTTGGTTGGTCGGGGTTTTTTTTTGTAGTTTTTTCTCTTAAAGTACTGTTAATCTAATAGTAATTGAAATGGGATACTCTTGTAGCATGCTCTTTTAGTTTCAAGTCTCAATTTCCAGGTGTAGTAGATGAAAATAAATTAAGCTGGTGTGGAATTAATAATCAAACAACCTGTCTTAGCCTTTTTTTTGAGTAGAATGGCTATTTAGGCAAAAAAAGGAAACAGCTGACTCCTTATTACATTGGAAATTGAGAACTGAGGGTTGCTCTGACTTAAAATATTAGTGATGATGATCAAAGTGGGAAAGCTACACTGAAGAATCAGTGTGATAAACTTTTGAAATAATTTTAAAATTAATGCTGTATTTGTCAAACCTGACTTTTGTTTGCAGGATTGCTCCTCACCTACTTTGCTCCTTCACATTCTTATCCTAGTGTTACTAACCCAGAACTGTTGACCTCATTAATGCTGCTCCCTAATTAATGTAATGCTTATCGGAGTTCAGAACCTGTGTGCCCTTTCATATGACTTTTCAGGGTGTTTCAGACCAATCAGCTTGCTCAGAGTCTTTCTTGTTCCTTAATATATGGCTTCTCATTCTCTTCTAAAGATTTTTGTCAACTTTTTGAGAGACCACAAGTAATTCTGCTTTAGTTCTTCTTGCCTGTTTTGTGTAACTCTATTCACGATGCAGCCAGATCTCTGGGTAGATCATTTAGGCCGTGGGTTATTTATGGCAGAGATAATTAGCTGAGTTGCAGCTCCTGAAACAGAAGAGTTGCAGCTTGGTGTCGTGGAAGCTGATAAGCTTTGTGGGGCCTCACGTCCTCCGTGCAGAGTCAGATCAGGAGACTCAGTGCTGGACTCCCACAGTCTGTGTGTCTAGCAAGGCTTCATTAACCTGTGCTGCCCTGTTCCTGGTGTTTGTGGCAGTGTTGGAGTCATGAGCAATGCCAGGGCAGGAAAGGGCAACAGATAGGGCAACTTCTCTCCTAGTTCATATGCAGTGCAGGATGAGCATGTGTTCAGGTAACGAGGCAGAGCTGGCGGGGGTCCCTAAAACTCAGGTGTGAGAACTGGCTATATAGAGGTAACTAATGGACACCATGGTGTTGATTTGGTGTTTGGGAATACCTGCCACATGCTTCTGAGTGTACACTCTGTTATCTGGGATTTTCTGTTGTCCAGAGTGGTTCAGCCTACTCCCATCATGAGTAGTAGAGCTGACTGCAATTGCAACACAGATGGTACTAAATGGAGCTATAAGGCTGTGTCTTAAGTTGTATTTAAAGTATTCTGTTGAGTACTAGAAACTAAGTAGTTGAAATACTTTGCCAAAAAGTGGGGTAACACTCACAGATTGATTTAAATACACCTGTTGACCTTACTGATTGAGATGAATGTTAAGTTTAAAGTACAGTTATTTGCAGGACCAGGGAAAAAGGAATCATCAGGAAGGAATACATTTTTCACTGTTCTCTCTTTCTATGAAAGAGACTTTCCACTGCGTAACTGTGGTACAGCATCAATTGTGAACACTTCATATCCTAGTGCAGAATCCCAGAACTTCCTTAACTGCCTCTGAGTGGATGCCAGCACAGGCCACAGACTCTGCAGTCTCTGGGTCAGCGTGCAGGGGCCTGGGCCCAGTAGCCAGGCCTGACTTAATACCCTACAGGCTCTTTAAACATACACAGCTAATCTGAGTACTAAACCTCATAATTTCTGTGCAAGCAGATCCATAGATAAAGTTTATGCCTTTCTCTGTTCTCCTCAAGTTTAGCTTCCTTCTCCTTCTACCCTTCGTTCTCCTGACCTTCTACCTGCATTCTCCCATGTTCTTTAAAGATACAATGTAAAGTGTTATCTCCAGAAATGATGGTGCTTCAGAATAGAGCTTGAATGCTGTTAGCAACTCCCAGAAGCACTCTGTGGCTTACTCTAAATTTGAAGCTTTGATTACATTTAGTAGTCTGCAGTTGTTATGGTTGTGTGTGTGTGTGTGTCTGTGTTCATATTCTTGTGTCTCAGCTCGTTTGTCTGCTTTCTGACTCTCACTTCTCTCAGTAACTTCTCTTATAGTAAGTACTCACTGACAGGGATTGGGATTTTTTTATCCTATTATTAACTGCACTGTATTTATGTTTTTGTGTGCTAATTGGTAAATATCATCCTCCTGTTCTGAAACATGCCAGGGCTGATAGCTCGATTTGATTTTAAGACGTCTAATTTAGAGTTTGGTTATTTTTTGGTTTTTGTTGGGTTTTTTTCTGCTGCAATAAGACAAATCTTATAATGGAATAACTTTTTTCATAATGCAGCTGTGCTTAGTATGCTTCTGCTGAATGGAAAGGCCTCAGTGAATTTCTGCAGGGTGGTACAGACTCTCATGTTCTCAAACTCTCCCTCTCTTAACCTGGAGTGCTTCTTTGCTCATGGTATCCATGCTGGGGCTGTGCTCTTTTTTGGTACCTAATCAGGTGCTTTCCACTGCATGAAAGTGTCCATGCACCTTCTCTATTTTTAGGCATTGACTTGTCTCTTTGCCACTTTTTTGCTTTGTTTTATGCCCTGAGTTAAAAAAAAAACAACCTGGCTGGACTCAGTGTTTGGGGTTTTTTTCCTGTACAATAAATCTGCAACATGGATAAAATTCTCACAGGTAATGGCAGTGGGAAGACATTTCAAAAAACTTCTACCTTTCAGTATAATAATACAGTAGTGTTCTACTCTTTGTAAACAAATGTTCATAAAAAGAGAAACGTGTCTCTGCAGTCTGAGATCACAGCTCAAAAAACATTTTGATGGGATATTGTTAGCTGCAAGCCAATGAGTAGGAGTTAGAGAAGAATGAACAAGTTTTTAAGAAAGAAGGATTATCATATCTTTAAAATATTTGAGCTGTATATGGACTTTGGGCTATTTGAGTAGAATTCCATTGAGAATACTGCATGTTGTTTGAATATGTGTTTTTAAATGTCAAAGTGTGTGTAGAGAGAAATAAATTGTTTAAGGAAAAAAGTATTTTCTGGCAGCAGCACGCTGTGCAGGCTGCCAGTCAGAGTTCCTGTGATGATGTTTGCTATCAGTGAATGTGAGTTGCATAGTGTAGGAAGTCATTTTGGGAAGGTGATTATGATGACTGACAATCTTTGAGTAAACCATGTCAAGAACTAGGTAGCAAAGTTGTTGACTTTTTCTGTATGGTCTTTAAACTATGATAGGACCTGAAAAGATGCAAAAATCAAATTTTTTTTAATGATTGTAGCCCTGTGGAGTTTTAGAGGCTAGATTCTTTACCTTGCTATTTCCTGTTGTCAGTTGATTGTGTCTGTACTGTCCATCACTGTATCTCTTGGAGCTTAACACCAGTTGCTGTGTTGGAAAGGAGTAGATGTATCTATCTTTCTTGTAGTGGCTTTGAATATGAGAAGAGTAATTTTGCCACTGAAGTCAGCATGCCACTGCAAATTCACTGGGCAAGTTCTGTGGAGAGAGAAGTTGTTGGTCCCAGGTAGACATTTTTCAGAGCAAAACCCGCTAGGACTTGTTTCAAGAATATTGCAGTGTTTATGTGCAGAGCAACATGTGGAATAAATTGATGTTCAGAGGTTTGGTGAAGCATGTGACAGGAGTTACAGAAGTAGTTGGGCTGGGCATGCTTGTATGAAATGCTGGGTTTTTGGGGAATGGGACAGGCTTGAATTCAAAATTAAAATAGATTATTAACAGTTACATTTGAACTGGGTTTTGTTTTGTTTGGGGTTTTTTTGTAACAAAGGCTGCAAAAGCTTAAATGCTTCTTTTCAGAGTTTTAAAGTTTACAAATCGAAAACCAAAAGAATACAGATACTTTAGTAAGCAAATGTGGTAGTAAGTAGATCTCTGCAGGTTGCATGCAAGTTTTGGTTTTAAAAGATTGTGAAAACAGTGTATTACTGGTTTTAGTTTGGGTTTTTTTACATGACATTTGGTATAATGATATAATGTTTTTAAAGTAGACATCAAATAGCTTCTATTTTCCATCCCTTTGCCAGAATTGCCTTTTCTGAGCACTTTATTCTCTGGGAGCTCGAAGACAGGTGAGGATTAATCAGTTCTGAGCATGTTCTTGCTGTCAGAAGGTTATTTTTCATCATGTTCCCAATTTTCTTGAACAAAGTGTTCCAGCTGTCTTCATTCAGTAAAGATACCATCAATTACAAGTAATTAACAGGTCAAATCAGATTATGATCTGTGGGTTTTCTTTTTGAGAGGTAAGATGATTAAAATGTCTGTTGTAATCTAATAATTCTACATATGGCAGATCCAGCCTGAAGTAGTTTCCAAAGAAGAAAAATGTATTGGGATGCTTTTTCATATTGAACATGAAGAGTTTAAAAGGTCAAGATATGAATGGATGCTGAAATCCAACAAGTTGATGAGAGGCCAGATTACTTTGGTTTAGTAGTTAAATCTCTCCTATGCACCTTCTTACTTCTGGCTTTCTGAAATGAAGTGCTGCATAACATACTGCTGAAAGTTCCAGGGCTTTTCCACACAAAGTGAGTGGAACTGTAGACCATTAACTTGAACTGGATGAATAACTGACCTTGAACTCAAGAGTGTGATCAGGTAGTGCCTTGCACATAAGGTGAGGTGACATCAGAAGTTTCTACCCTTCAGCTGTTTAATACTGTGCCCTGAGAAGTAATGTCAGTGTTACACAGTTCTCCTGACAGTGAGGTTCTTTGTATTTCAGTTGATATCAGTTAATTTTTTTCAGCTGTGATCCTTAGGTTTTAAATAAGAATACTAAAAAATAGGTATTTTACTATTGCTAATGGTAGATGGATAACTTCATAGATACCTCATACAAGGAACAGAAGGTTTCTTAATGTACTAAAGATTAATAGCTGAAAGCTCAAGTCCAGTGAAGGGTTTGGGATGGGGGAGGGGAGGCCAGAACTGCACAGTTACTTAAGTATTGGAAGAAACTGCTGAAGGAAAGAAGGAATATGTCTGCAAACTTGAGGAAACAGGATAGGTCTTTCCTTTTGCCTTTGATCACCTTGTGCTTCTCCTGTTTCTGGATTGTATGGCGGGTGAGACAAGTCAGTCTCCTTTCTGAAATGCGGAATACTTTGGCCTCCTGCTGCTTGGACAAAGCAGGGATGGTGGCTACCATCTTCTGAGTTTCTGGTATCACAGAAAAAATCTTCAGTCTTCAAGGCCTGCACTAAGAAGTACGCCTGCAAAATTTTCTTTCTTTAGTACTGTGTCTCAGGTTGCTGGTGGTGTGGGATATTGGTCAATCATGAGAACTATAGTAAGAAAAGTTTTAAAAAGTGAGCAGTTTCATCTGAGTCACAGTATGGGATTCCCTAGGTTTGAGAGAAGTTATGTGATGACACGTTTTGCTAACCATCAAAGGTGGTAATTAACTTATTTTCATTGCCCATGTCTATCAGCTAGGACCACCTTCTTTTAAAAATAGCTTTTCCTTTGGTATTTGTCTGCCCTGTGTGTTTGGGCTCAGCAGTTTAATGAAGGATATGAATCAGAGATGACTTCAAAGTATGAAAAATTTGAGTCACCTGCAGGCAAAAGGTTGACCACTGAGAGAAGTACAGCTTTGGACAGAAGCTGCAGGAGGACAAAAGATAAGAGTGTTATGAGCTGTGTCAAGAGAGTTTCTTACAAAATGTGTAGATGAGAAAGAAAAGTTTTGGGCGAGCATGGTAGAGTCAAAAGCTGGTAACGGTTCACAAGAGAATTTCTACTGCATTTGTACATTTAATAAGATAAATTAAACTGTTCAAGTTGTGTTTCCTTGGTGTTGGTGCTAACTGATGCCTACAGTAACATTACTGTGACTTCAAAGAGAAGGGAGAATGGAAAGCCCACTAAAATTGTTGTTAATTTCATCCTTACTGTCTCCCAGATTGTAGTTCCAAAATTCTGCAATTTGCAAGCAGAGGAGCATAAAATTCTCCAGTGTGTATTTAAGATGACAGATTGCTTGAGCAATCCAGTAGTTTGTCTCGTCTGTTTAAATTATAAAATGACATGTAAAGTCTAAATCAGTGTGCAATTAAGTGATGGTTGAGTGATAAAAAAACCTGTTTCCTGAACACTTGCTTCAGAGATGCTTATTCTTCAACTGCCTCTAATAGCATTAGAGAGGTCTGTGATTTTAGAAATTTATTTCAGTTTGTATACAGGAAACAGCATATTGCCTTGATGGAGCAGTTTTCTTTTTTTGAAAGTAATTTTGGCTCGGTTGATAGACATATTTAAAAAACCCTCCAGCATGTAATTGTGAGGCTTTTTGTGATTGTTATTAAAAACAGGTGCCAAGTAAATAGAGTAATCTATTTTTTTAATGGTGAAAAGGTTCATGGAGATGCTTAGTCGTCTCTCTGAGGTAAATAGAAACTTTGCTATGCAAGACTGCTGTTAACGAGCTCGACTTTTATTATTGCCAGCTGAACAAGCAGCTCAAAGCAACTAACAGAATTTTATATTAGTCCTATACCAGCTGGAGTCAGCACAGATGGCAGTAATAGTTTCCATCACAGTGCAAAGATAAATGGCTGTTCTGTTGTAAACATGGAGGAGTGTTAAATAGAGATCCCAAGTAATGTATTTGCTAGTATTTATTAAGACATATTGAGTATCAGTAAGACCAAGTCTTGAGGCAATGTTAAATTTCTCTGAACTTCATTATTATGAACTGTTGTGACAAGGTGAAAAGCACCTTTTTAAATAATAATAAACTCACTTCAAAAAGGAAGGGAAGTAATGTATTTGTAAAGAAACAAGATTTATGGATCAAATAGTGAGTATGTGCAGTTATGGTAAATTAGAATCATCAGTGTCTTGGATTTGGAGGAAAAGGTGGAGACAGAATTGCTGGGAAATGTTTTCTTTTTCCTCAGCTTGTGGCAGAGGTGCAGAACAGAGGCAAGGTTTCACATAGGGGCTGCGGGAGGTTGTAAATAGAATGGTCAGTGTTTAGCATTGGAAGAAAAATCCTGATACAAATTGAAGCTTAGATGAGGTGATTTAGTTGGAATTGGGTCAGAAGGCACTGCTTGCTATTGGAAAAGGAAAATTGCTGTAAATCCCTTATCACAATTTTCTGAGATTATGGAAGTAATTTACAGTAATGAAGAATAGATGACTTTTAAAAGCTCTTCAGGAATTAGTTTGAAAAAAAAAAGTTCACAAAAGTAACTTGTCTGTTTTGACTTTCTGTGAATGCAAAAACATTTGAAGCTTGTTCTCTGAAGAAATACATCTGCTTGTGTGTTGTTTGGGGGTTTTTAGAAGTTTTTTCCAGACTTAACTGTTCTCTAAGTTATGGCATGGAGGAGAACAAATCATTAAATAATTGCTTTGACTGTGGAGCTCTTTGCAGTATGTGGGTAAAGCAAACAAATGAGCAAACCTGGAGGGCAGAGGAGGGCTTTTTCATTGTTCCCTTCCAGGATCACCAAGCCTCCCCTTACTGTAGGCAGCAGGCAGAATCTCCAGCATCTCACACAATCGTACAGGTAAAAGGAAGTGAATGTCTTTGGGACAGCTTTGAATTACAGTTGTTCACATAAGTTGGTTAATGGTGTGATATACTGGAAGAATATTTCTAAGGCTGAAGTATTTAGGAATTCTTAGCACTACTTCCACTGTTAATCTAGTGTTGCTGTTGGCAATGTAAAAAGAGTGAAGGTAGGCTGGGTGTAGGTGTGTCTGCTGCTGTTGGGCACCAGAGACATTCAGTCGAATGTTGCCACGATGTGCCTCCCTTCTGGAGAAGAGTTACTATCAAGGAATAAAATTTTAACTTCGGTTTTGTGTTTGTGTGCAAGACTGCCAGGTTTGGATACCAAATTAGGATGTGTAAGAACAGTAACCTTTCATTCAAGAAAATCTGGGGTATATTTTGCTGTGGCGGACAGCTCAGGTCTGACCATGAAAATACGATCGGCACTCACGGATTGCTGAAGTATAGTTAGTGTGCAGTGTATAGAGTATACTTTGGTTTGTTTGTTTTTTTTTTCTTTTTCCTCTTTTCTCCATGTGTGAGGTGTGTTTTTGGAAGAGAGTTGCTATTGAGTGATGAGTTTTTCTGAAGAAAAACTTTTTTGAGATAGTTCTTAAAATGGCTTAAGACAAGCTTAGTGAGATTTTTACGTTTGCAAAATCTAGTTTTAAGCTGCTGAGTTTGTTGGAAACAAGCACTTCGCTCAGACTTTCCTGTATTATTTTCCCTGCTACTGCCTCCCCCAATTAAAACATATGTTTCCAAAATCTCTCTTGGAGTTGTTTGCTTATGTGTCCCTCTGAAAGCTTAACTAGGAGATAGCTACTCATACTGCAGTTTACTTTAGTTGTACTAAACTGCTCTCTAGGACTAGCATTGGATGGATTTTTTTCCTTTGGAAAATTAGTAGCCAAGATACCAAGTTTACCAAGGGTGCTGTTGTTTATCCATTACTGTTGTTTGTCCCAAAGCATGAAATAGATAAAATGCAACTTTAAATTAAAGTTCTTGCTGTTTTGGGATCTGATGCAGACACATTTGTGGTCCTGTGGTTTCATAGACAGGTGTCTGTCTGTGTTGGAAGTACCTTTAGAAGCAGAAATAATGCTGTGTGCCTGTACTCATTGTACTATTCAGAAGTTAGACCTTTTCCTGAAGTTCTCTGTTGTTTGTTTCTCTACCTTTTAAACAGAGAAATTAACAATCTCTGGGGTTGTTTTTTTCCAGGCCTCTGATTAGCATAGTAAATATTCTTGAGTTGTATCACTTGTGTATACAGGTTTGCTGCATTTCCACAGAGCTTCCCTTTTACTGTAATTTAGTGTTATGTTTGACTTGAAGAATGAAACTTACGGAAACAGGAGGTCTGGAAGGATAGTTCAAGGACTGGGTTGCTTTTGAGGCAAGATTTCTGGTTAATTTTCATGCCAACAGTTAGAAAATACCAATAAGGAAACAATTGCTTTTGCTGGTAATTGTTCTTTCAAATGCTTCTTTGAGGCTGTTCCTTCAGGAGGAAGGCAAGCGCTTTGATGGAGAATATTACAACATATTTTTACCACTATTTTTCTGAGGAGAATCTTTTGGAAAAATATTAATTATCTATGAAGTATTAATACAATGTAAGAAAGAAGAGCTTGTCTCCTGTGCCTCACATATTTAAATGATGCTGAGTGTGCAGTTTTGGTGTTGTTTGTGCTATGGGTTGAGCATTAGTATGCAGTATATACACGTAACATGCCCCAGGACACAGACACATGAGTCGGTTAATCCACGGCGTTTCAAGCACTCTGTTTTGAAAGATTGCAGACACCTCATGAAACCCCTAAAGGTGATTTGTCTATAGAAATATGACTAAGTGTATCTCTGGATGAATTCAGGCTGCGTTTCTCATGCTGAAGTTCCTGCCTTTCAAGACACAATCCTCTGTTTCTCATATTTCTGACAGCGTCTCGTTGGCACATACACCTGATTTGATCTAAGGTTATTACTTACACCTTACTCTTTCTGCTCTGGATTCATAAAACATTATTTCTTTAAGTTGTTGGGAAATCTTGTAGCCAAATACTGAAGGGTGATGAGTCTAGCCAGCCATTGGATTATCACTGGCGTTATTGCAGCTGTAAGTGCTGGGCTACTGCTTTTTTCTGCTTGGTTTTTATATATAATGTATTTTCCCCGTGGAACAGATCAGCTGATTTACACATTCTTTTCAGGTATTTTGGAAAAAAACCCCATTCTCTCACCTTGTATTTCTTTAATGTTGATCCTGTTATATGAAGATATTCTTGCAGAATATGAATTTCAGAATGAATTTTGCAGAGTGCTGAGTTTCCCACCAAGATCACTGGTGGGTTACAGAGCTCTCCCCACACACCCTTATCTTCTGTTCATCGCATCTGACTGGACTGTTGCTTTGGAAACGGTTGTAATGTCGCAAGTGATTTCATTATGATTAAATGAGGGGAAAAAAATAGAACAAAAGAGCACATTCCTGTTTCAACATGCAACTTGGAAACTGAAACTGTCTCACATACATTCTCTGTATTTCAGAGCACTTTTTGGTAATGGCACAGATCTGTCCTGCTAGTCAGGAATAAAATCTCTACTTTGAAATTCCTATTATTTATTTCCTTTAATTAGAATGAGTAATCAACTGATGTAGTTACAAGGATAACTGGCTTATACTCTATTAAAAGCTGTGCATGGTTCTGTCAAAAAAGAACCATTTAGTGTTTGCACTTCTTTGTCCATCACGGAGACCTAATTAGTTGTCTTTAACGCTGAGAATGCTGTAGTTTCCTATTCTATCTGGGAGTATTTTCTGTTTATCTCTAGTATCTGTATAAATATTTGGGTTTCTGGAGCAGATCTGTAACTGCAACTAAACAGAAGATTGTAAAAATGTGCCAGGATGCTGCAAAATTTTTTGGCACTGTCTCAGCATTGTTACTGATCTAAAGAGATTTCCATGTCTTTTGTGGTTATGTTGGAGTTTTTTTCCTCAGTTTACACTTAATAACTTGTCTAGTAAATTTAAATATTCAATGCTATGTGGTAAATAAATGAAACTTACTAATGATTGCAGAATGGGAAACCAGAGTTATGGTTTCCTACACCTGCCACCTGTCTTTTTTTCTCCTTAATACTCTAGAAGCTGTTTGCTGAAGGCTGCGTCTAGTTTTCTAAACAGTGAGCTCTTCTGCCTGTGCAGCTTGCATTCCAAACCATAGAATGGTCAGGAGCTAGATCAGTGATTGTTGCTTGGAGGTGAGAGGGATAAGAGCAGGAGGAGACTCTGCAGGAGTTCCCACACTCCTTGGCACTGTGGTGCATGTGCAGTGCTGGTTGGATGTCCCTCTGGTTAACTCTGGTCCTCAGCTCTGGGTCTGGGTCACTCCCTGGAGTGTGTAGTAGCTCAGTGTGCTGCTGCTCAGGTGCTGGTGCTTTGCTGGGAATCTCTCCAGAACGGGTTTCTGAGCCACCAGCCAAGCCTTGCTCTGGGCCTTACAGGGAAGGGGGCTGGCAGTCAGAGCACTCCTTGCTACACCTGCTTCTGTGCCAAGCTCAGATCACTAACAGGTCTGTGGAAGTTTAGTCCTTGGCGTGGACAGCTTGATAAGTGCCACAACAGGTGAAGAAAGTTTGGGATGTGTTTAAATCCAGTTCTTTTTTCATTCTTCTTCATTTGACTTTATTGTTACCGGTTTGTTACAGTGAATGAAGTGGTTGATGTGTGAGATAGTGTTACAGAAGCTGGTGAAATATAGAAAATAAGTGGGGTGTGAGACATGCTGCAGAGACGCCAGACTAGTATTTTTTTCTTCAGCTATATCCATATGAACTGCTAAAATTGACATTTACAGCCATTGATAAACTTTTAAGTCATTAATACTTTCAGGTAAATTATCATTTTCTTCCCTAAGTGTCCAACACCTTCCTTTTTTGGCAAAGCAAAATGAATAAGCCTATCCTGAGTAATACATGAATTATCTTTTCCATTATCTCTCAGGAAGTTCTGATTGTTTCTGAAACGCTGCGTACTACTGATCTGCTACCTGAGGAATGTGTCCACTCCCTCTATTGTATAAGTACATGGTGTAACCATTAATATGAATCTGTTGTTCTCTTGTTCTTTCTGGAAAAATAATTAACGCTATTGAAATAGTATGGTTTTTTGTACAAAAAAATATTTTTTTCTGAATGTATATTTGTGTAATCTGCCTAGGTTAGATGCAGATGAGCATCTTATCCCGAAGAATCTCTGCATAATATCAGGTCTTTTTGCTTTGTGGCTGGAATGCTAAATTAATTACTGAATCATAAACTCTAATCTTGTTGTTGATCAAGACAGCCTCTTAGTCATGGTATTTCTGTGCTATCAAGGAAAGTATTGATTTATCCAGAAATATATGCATATTCCTGCATAAATTGAATGCTGATAACACTCACATACAAAGTGTACACTTGTTCAGTCAGAAGTCTATCAGAGTAGTCCATCATGAATTATCATCAGTTAAATAAAAGAGATAGGGTGTGCAAATAGGTATTTAATTCACAAAATTCAGACGGACTTATGTTACTGAACATATTTGGTATTTTTATACCAAAAATGCAGATACACGTTGAACTGAGGCACTGTATTTGTGAAAGGCCAGTTCTTTCTGAATTCTATTTATAGGCTGGCCTGGAATGCTCACATGATTATATTGTTTGTAATCTTGGGTATTTTTATTGCCAGTGATGCTATGGCAAAGAGCTTCTCAGTATTTCCATTATACAGTTCTATTTCCCAGCTGTATACCTAGTGCCTAACATAAAGTTTGGCTTGGAGGTTGAGGATGTGACTCCTCTGCAACGGAATAAATCCTGTCTTTGTATTTTTGGAAGAGTTATGTGATTGCAGTGACTTGTATACATTTCATTATCATGTTGCTACAACAAATATTAAAACACGTGGCAGTTAAAACAAGATCTGAAAAGTATCCATGGAAAAATGGTCGAAGAATAGACAGAAAACTGAAACTGCAAGTTGCAGTTTGTGAGTTTGCTGTGGTATGGTGGAGTTTAATCCAAAATGTCCAAGGCATAAATGATTTTGAGCTCAGTTAGTGAGATTCTGATGAGAATACTGGCCAGAATTAATGTTGGCAATATTTCAGATTTTTTGTTACAGTGTTCTTCAGTTTTATTAGGTTTACTCCAGTTCATTAGCACAGTGTTCAAAAAAAAAACAAAAAAAAAAACCCCGCCCCCCCCAAAACAACCAAACAATTTCATTTGAGGAGAGTAGAAAAGGAGGAGAAGAAAATAATCAAAGTGGCAGGAAAATAGTACCACTTATATGTAGTTGTAATAAAATATGTCAAGGTGAAAAGGAGAAAACCAATTTTTTTTAATTGTTTGAGGGTTTTTTTGAGCTGCCTAAAGGAATATTTCTGTCTTCTACCTGTCGACCTCTGATCATCATTTTTTTCTATAAGGGAAAAAGAATCTTTCTTTTCCACTTGCCTGCCTTCGTTCCCTCTTTCCTTCCCTCCTTTCCTCCTGGGTAGAACTTGATAATGTTGCCTTTTCTTGACAAGCTGGGGTTGCATTTGATTTAATATATGCAGTGTTATTTTCCTGAGGTTTTTTTTTTTGAGTGAGACAGGATTTAGAGAACTCTTGATACTTTGTGCAGCACTGCACAGAAATTGCATCTATTTGTAACTGCCCAAGAGTCAAGAGTTATGATTCTCAGAGTACCTAAAGTAATTACCATAAAAATCTTATGCAGATTAGTCTAAAAAAGTGCCATTTGGAAAAGCTAGGCTTCTATTAGAAGGTTACCAATTTTATATATCATTATGTTGTGCAGTTAACTTCTTTTTGTCTGAGCTTGACAGTAATTTCTATACAACTGATGCATAACAAAAGAAAATATTGTATTGAGCCTTTGAGGTTTGGTTCTGTTTGTTCAGGGTAGGTTCCATTGCCTACCAAGAGGTTGTTTAGGTTAGGAAAGACACATTAAATATGAAATAATTGCATTTCTGCTTTTCTGTTGAGTAGTTAGCTACAGGCATTGCACAGAGAAGATACGTGTGTGTTCAGTAGGGCAAACAAAGAACATCCATTTTTGTCAGAGGTAGCACAATGTACATTAAATAAAAACCGAATTGCAATCCCAGAATGTAGCCACTCAGTTTATACTATAATAATAGATGTTGAAAGCTGTATGTGAAGGAAGCTTTTGTGTGTTTCACTTATCTTGATCCTTAGTATTTGGAAAGTGAGAGGTAGAAAAGCTAAGATGTTTGTGTAATTTTCTATTGCAACCTGTTGAGAAGAAAACTGCAAATAAAGCTAATATTTTTAGTCCCTTAAATGTGCTGTCTCTAGCCTTGCTTTTTTTTTCTGGAGTACTGTTTGTTGGATGCAGCTTTTGAATTGGATGATGCATCATAATGTATTTGCAATATATTTAAAGAAAAAAAAAGAGTACTGAGTATTGCTTCATGTCCCAAGCTTTAGATTTGAATGTGCATACACGTCCTAAGGTAGAAGGATATTTTTCTTTTGAAGGATATGTCAAACCTCAGCACTGTCATTTTGATTCTGGACTTTTGTATCACTTTCTTTTCTAATTGCTGCATTCTTTTAATCTGTATCTTTTTCTTATGAAGCAACAGTAAATGGTGTGCTAGTAATGGCATCATCATTTCACATAATTGGGAGACGCTAACCAAGAGCAGTTAAGTTATCAACACTTAATTTAGTTTAAAAAACTAGTGTCTAGCAAAAATATTTATAACATTTTTAAGACTCAGACTTATTTTCTACATTTCATTTCAGCAATTCCTATATGAATGGTATTGGGTGTATAGTTTAGCCAAGGTTTTGCACACAATTTTGTTCCCTTTGGAAGGGACGTGCTCTTCCTGCAAGTTTCCTTAGCTTGTTTTTATAAAGACTTCTGGAAGTTTCAATACTGAAAATAATTTTACAGTTCCAGTGAGTTATTTTAAGCTATCAAGGCACCTGATATTCGTGCTTCAAGTGTTTTGAAGAAAAAGAAGCCAGCCACAGCCCACAGATTTGTGAGTTTTACCTTCTCTCACTTAATAAAAATAACAGATTCAGTAGGCATGAGCCACTTGTCCAGCCAAAATCCTTTCTTTCACCCCCAAACATCTTGTGTGGGGTCCTGCAGTGGTCTCTGCTTGGTCTGGTATTTCTTCTTTTGTAAATGAACAGGAGAAGGCGTGAATGTGGGTGTGATGGAATATATTGGCAAGACAGTGTTGCTGCAGCTGCTGTTGGAGCGTGGCAGCCACAGAAAGCTGTGGGAGAACCTTCAGGTGGGTTGTGGCTGAATGATAAAAGGGTACACATGAAACTCACTGTGAAACACAAAGCTCTTCTGACCTTATGTACCCAGCCATGGTATCTGGGCTCCCTGTTGCCAGGTGAGTCACTTGGGAGTTGTGCACGTTCAAGAGAAACCTCAGCTCAGTGCTCAGCAAGTGGGTGAAAAATGGCAAGAGACTGTCGTGACCTACTGGGAAAGCATGTCAGGAAAGAGCAGGGAGTGAGGGAGGAAGTTTCATGTCTATGTACAGCTGCAAAGTGCTCTTGGCTGTTGTGTTTTTTTCTGGCCCTCCTGTCTCAAAAAGGTCTGCTGGAACTGGGAAGAGATAGAGAAACGCAGTAAGGGTGGTGAGCTTACTTCTACATGAGGAACTAATAATAAAGCAAGAAGTCTTTAGTCTAGAAGAAGATAGCTGGGGAGGGAAAAGGGATATGTTTTGAGATCTGTACATCCATGAACAGCAGGAGGAAGAATTTACTGCCCATTGCCTTACAAGAACTGTGAAACTTAAATTATCAGGAGGTGGACTCAGAGCAAGTACAAATATGTCTGTAATTAAAGTGAGGACTTTGCCACAGGATGTCAGCTTTTAAAAGTCTGATTAAAAAATTGTTAGGTAAATCAATATATAAAAACCCAGTCACTGAAGGCCATTAAGGTTAAACAAACCAGTCAATTCCATCCATAGTTTCTCACCGTCCATGGCTGGTGAGAACACCTGTGTTCTGCAGCTGCTCTAGGCTGCTGCTGAGTTTTCTGCTGTGTTCATCAGGTGGCTTGATTAAAGGACCTGATGGCTGTCAGAGGCAGGATCTGCTCCTTCTGTGATATGGCAGTGGTCTAGCAGTCAGTACAGCTTCACCCCTCTCTCCCCAGGTTCATGTTCCCAATTGCACATTGATGTTTGCTGCGTACATTCCCTGCATTGAGACAGCTGGTTTCTGGTTCTGTAAAACTAAGATAATTTTTCAACTAAAGAATGTCAAAGCAAAGTTATGTTCCCCCCAACCCTCCCATTGCCTTGCATTTTTCTGGCTGAAGTGTACCTGAATGTGAGAGGCTGTGGTGTGGAGCTAGGAGCAAGAAGTTGGAGAAGAGCAGAAACTTCTTAAACTGGCTTTGCCTCTTACAATTACAGTGAGGTATTCTTAGAGCAACTGTTGCCAGTGTCTTAGTCTAAACCTTACTCATTCTCCCTCACACCTGAAACAGCGTACACACTGAAAACCTTACCTGTTTTTCCTTCTCCCCATCTCCTGCAGAGATAAAACTATTTCACCTGCAGCCTAATTAAAGATATAATCTCTGCTTTCAAAGTTTTCCTTTCTCTGAGATATTCCCAGAAAGAATTTGCTAGCTAAAGTAGTTCTTCAGGTTTTGAAAATAAAGCAATTTCTATAGTTCTCACCTGCTTTCTGGTCTCTAATGCAAACTGGTCTCTAATGTGTGTCATGGTTCTTCCTTTTGTAATTCACAGAAGAATTAGGCAATAGTTCTTCAGGAGTACTGAAGGGATATAGCAAGGGCTGGAAAGAGTTTTGCTTTCTGTGCAGAAAGATTTTTTCTTTCCATATTTTCCAAATTTTTAAAGTGCAATTGTTCCTTCATAAACAGCTCAGTATGAATGCAACATAGGAACTATGCCCTTCTAAGAGACTCTTGGTAGTATTGGGCTTGGTAGTATCTCAGACTTTTGTTGTATTCTCTATATTTCAGATTCACTATGCTTAAGAAATATGAATTCCAACTGGTTTGAAGAGGGCAAGAACTGCAAAACCTCCCTATGTAGAAGTGTGTTTAGAGCTGCGAGGGAAGTGCAGCACATGAGAGCACGTGTAGCCAAGTTTGTCTGAAGGGTTAAGTTACAAGGCAGTGTTGGTACAAGAACAAAATCAATGAGGTTAAATTTCTTCACTATCAAAATATGGGAAAGCTTTCTGGACAGCAGGAGAATGAGTCAGAATAATTCAAAGTCAATGCTGTTCTGCCTCATGGAAGGCAACTCAATCTCAGAAGACTTTACAGCATTGTTGCCTGTGACAGTTATAGACTATATGACCTGGAGATTCTTGCTGTTTTATTGCTTTGTTCAGCCAGCTAGTGTGTACTGGCAGATGTAAACTCACTCTTTAGCTGTAAGTATAGACATAAATAATTTTTTGGTTTCTGTCTTTTCAGGAAATACTGAAAATCCATTTTGGTTCTTAATTAACTGGTCACATTAATGACCTGTGTACCATTATATTGTGACCTCTTTGTAGGCTTTCTAAAAGTAAGGTCTGAGATGACTTCTGTTTCTCTTCCAGTATCTTGTAAGCTGCATTCTTGCTGTGCTTGTGGTCGTGTGAGTTCACTTTTACTCTTTGAAATCACTATTTGTTATATTGAAAACTGCTTGTAATACTTAATCAGGAATTTTACTCTTGACCTATACTGTAGTATTGCTGTTTGTTTTCAAATGAATTGAAATTTTTATGGGACAGAGGCCAAGTCTTTTGGGTATTGTAAAAATGAAGTCTATTGTAACAAAACAAATAAATTATGCTGCTCTTCTGTTTTTGAATTAAGCACCACAAATGCTTGCATTGAGCTATGGACTCATTCTCCACTGAGGCACTTCAAGGCTGTAACTGTCTTCCCTCTAAAGCAGAGTCTCTACGTGAAGTCAGCAGTAAATCAGCTTTGTCTGTTTTACCCATTTACATTGCTGACTTGCACATGCAAAACTTTTAAGTTTTATTCAAATTTGTACCTTATCCCTTCTCAGTCTTCTTGAGTATTTTTTCAGAGTTTGTTTTTAGGCATTTCATTTCCACTGCGGCTGGACCATCACTTTCTTAGAAATGACTGTGACTATCTGCTTAGAACTAGAGAATTTGCTACAGAGATGTTAAAAGTAGTACTGTCCCAGCTTGATCACTGAAAATCAAGATGTGAAACCTGAATGCCCAGCCTTGCCTGGCATCATTCAGTTGATGAGTGCAGTGAATAATAGTCTTCACAGAAGATTGCCTGTATTTTTTGGAGATGTGGAAAAAATTTGGTTGTAAAAGCCAGCTATGACACCCCACTGAAGGTTGCTGAGCTGCTGCAAATTTTATATTACACTGTTTGTTTTTTTTTTCCTGTGAAACTACTGTATATGGGTTAGTGTGGGAGCACATGATCTAAGGATTTTTAGAAGTGTTTTTTAATTGACTTTTTAAAAATTGACACAAGTCTGGAATTATAGTAATTGTTAAAAAGTTCCTGAGTCTCAAGCCTTGCAGATCATATTTTATACATTTATATATTCATATCTTTTATATTTATATATGTAACGTTCATGCTACTGCTGTGTACTACAACATCTTTAAAAAGTGATTTTAGCTTTTTTCACAAGAGCATTGAGTTTGGAGGCCATCTGGTTCAAGCCCCCTGCTCAAGCAGGGCCACCTAGAGCAATATGAGCAGGACTGTGTCCAGACACCTTTTCAGTATTTCTAAGAAGGGGAGTCTACAACCTCTGTGGGCAGCCTGTGCCAGCACTTGGTCATACTCACAGTGAAAAAATGGAATCTCCTTTGTTTCAGTTTGTGCCCTTTGCCTCTGGTCCTGTCACTGGGCACCACTGAAAAGAGCCTGGCTCCCTCTTTGCGTCCTCCCTCAGGTATTTATATACCTTGATGAGATTCCCCTCGAGCCTTCTCTTCTCGAGGCTGAACAGTGCCAGCTTTCTCAGCCTCTCCTCACAGGAAAAATACTTCAGTTCCTAGTATTTAAATCTTTTTTTCTTGTGATTTGATTATCCTCCATCATATCAAGCCAGGCGTCTTTAAGAACATGAATTCAACCAGTTAGAATTCAATTAGATCTAGCAAAAGAATTTGCTTAATATTGGATTCAAATATCATTTGGGTCTTTTAGTTTGTTATCTGCTAAGTTAATATATTTCAGTCATAAAATGATCCTTGTTTTTTTAGCCCTGCAAAGATATTAGACTTGTATTGTTGCTACAAGTTGAAATATTTCCTTTTTTATTGTACAAAAGCAGTGTGTACTTCATTTTTCAATCCAGGAAGACTTAGGGGTCTTGGCTTTTTTTTTCCACAGTGCTCATTGTAGTGGTTGGGTAGAAGTGTGGTGTGTCTGTTGCTCCTGTAATTTGTGATATACCATATGGCACCTGGCAAGGAGGTGGTTGTCATTTCCACCAAGTACATGTTACATACATCACGTAATGCCTGCTGGAGGGGTCTGGCCTGCAAGCTTTGCTGTAAAAAAAGGAAATGCTTGTGGCTCAAAGTAACGTAATATTTATACGAATTATCACAAATTCACAGCTCACTGGAGAAGAGGAGCCTGTTAAATACTTTTTTTCTCACATCCCTTGTTGTGTAGAATGTTCTCTTTTACCTTTCTGATGTATACTAGAAAGGCATCTAATTTCTGTCAGATGAAAAAAAACCCTCTGAGTGCCACAGCAGTTGCCACCCATTCTCTGCTGGGAATGATCTATTCTCAGATTGTAGAAATGCATTCAGATTCTACCTTTCCATGATAGATTCAGTAACTTAGTGCTTGATGTCATCTCTCCTTGGAGGTGGTTACCTGCCTCTTTTGTTAACTGATAAACTTGGAGCACACACAGTGAATAATTTTACTAGCCTTTGGATGACTTATGTGGTTCATTCCATGGCACATGCTGGGTTGATTCCTAAGCTTTGCAGAGCTCTGTGGAGAGATTTCTAGAGGTGTCACTTGCATGAGTGCTATGTAAGAATAAAGTCTCCTCAGTACTTTTAGATGTACTTTTAGCTGCAACAGCTTAGGAGATCTTATTCACTATTTATGTAGAGTTGATTTGAGTTTACATTCTTGGTATATTGTTCCACACAAAAATTTTTCCCATGAATCACCATCATCATCTTTCTCTGCATTATGTCCACTTTCTGATAAATGGTAGTAGTTGTTAATGCTGTTTGTTAAAGCAAATAATGTCATCTCAAAGTTACCGAAACAGCTGGTGTTGCAGCCAGCTGAGATAGACTTTTTTTTGCGAAATGGTTTTGGTGAATTTGCTATGCTAAAGTGTATTGTCATCAAGCCTAAGTTTTAATTTTAATTACAAATTATTGAACAGTAATTTCCTTCTGATAAGTTCATTTAATAGCCATGTCAATAAAAACACATGCTAGGATGAAACAAAAAACAGTAATTTGTGAGTTTTGCTGAATCTCAAGACAACTTTTTCATACTGCAGTTGTTTGAAGAATGCTAACATAGGTTTGCAGAGCTGTGTGAAAGGATGAAGTGTCAAACCCAATTAGCATCTCTCTTGAAATCTCATTAGTAAAATAAAGTAGATGACAATTGAGTGATAGTTTTCCCTGTTATGATAAAGGAATGTGACAGTGAAACCTGGGGGTTCTTGTCTGTTGTCCAGTCAGAGTACATGGTCAGGACTGGTGCACATGCAGTAACTTTTCAAAAATATCCTTGTCCTGATTGAGTATGAAACATATGCTTATCTTGCAGCAAAAAGAGTGATTTTTTTTCCATATGTTAAGGAAAGTAAGGTGTTACAACCAAAGTTCAGATCCAATTACTTGATTTACACTTATGCTTTAGTTCTTTCTGGTACACAGTCTTTCCACTGATGAGAGATCTTCTGTCTTCAGCCTTGTCTATGAAGCTGTTAATGGCTCTGTTTATGTCCTTTCAGCAAATTGTAATGCCTGAGTTTTGAACCAGCAAACTAACAAAGTTAAATTTAATTTATGAAATGCTGTGTTGCATATCAAATTTCCTTCAATGCCCTAGGAAGTGATCTATCTTGGATTAAGTACTGTATGTAGTGATAAAATAGCAGTATATTTTTCAAAAGCTTTGAGCACTGCCTCCACAAGGGATGTATAGTTCACTGCTGTTTTGATGGTTCTAACAAGCAGCATTTCTGAAGGAATGTTGAAGGAGTAGTAGTGTAGAAAGGGAACACTTTCTATTGACGTGGGAAACTTAGGATGTAGTTAATAGCTGTGAGCAGCTAACTCCAGTGATGGTTGGGTGTGAGAGTCTCCATAGAGTTTGTGCACAGAGCTGAAATGTCAGTTAGTGCTTTAGATGTTTTCTCCTCAAGGGCACTGATAATAAATGCAATGGGATAAGAATAATAGGTGCCTAATAAATGCCAGTGCAATTTTATTAACACTCTTAGAATGTGTTTCCACATACTTTCCAGAACTACAGCATGTTTGCTCTGACAGCAGTCTCATCGCATTCAGGCTAAGAATCGTTCACTGGAAACTACCCTTAAGGGCTAATAGATCTTGGATTCTGAGATCAGATTCTTTTCCCCCTCCCTCATTTCCTTGATTACTTAAACCTGATTAGGTGGTAAAAATCTACTCCTTTAGATTCTTGCACATTCAGTTTTTTTGAAAAGGAAGGGAAAAGAATTGGTTTTAAAACGTACAGGACTACTTGCTAATGTGCCTGGGAACATTAGGTAGACTTTCATTCATTTTCATTTTTGTCATGAGGCTATAGCTGGATGTCAGTAAGAACAAGCTTGATATCCTTGTGATTGTAGTTATGCTATACTTGTAATTGGTGTCACAGGTTTTCATTACAGTAACTAGAGTCTTGGATAAGTTTTGAATTAGTATGATTAAAGACTTGGGGAAAACAGATCATTTAACTTGAGTTCTAGGTGGGGTCTCAGCAGGATTGCATTAAAGCTCTTGAATCTCAGAGCAAAGTGACAATTTTGGTTAGTTTTGCCTTTTCAGTAAAACTAAAATTAACTGAAATGGGTTTTAAAAAATCCCAACTTATTTTATGTGGGAGAGTATTCAGATTTTAGTTTCTTAGTGAGCTTTCCAGCAGAGTAATAAATTAATCTTTCTGCTGATGGGTGGTGACTGCTCTCCTAAACCAGCTGCTGTGTGCGAAGTGGAGCGCTGTTGCACGTAGGGCAGGTATCAGCCCTCTTTTGGGCTGTCAATAGAAGTTGTTTTTACATGACGTCAAGGCTTCTGTGTAAAGATTAGAAACACTTGAACTTCACATCAACAAATTGTTGGCATTGGAATAATAATGCCTTGGGCAGTAAAAATATTCAGAATTTGGGAGTGAAGGTAAGTTAGCAACATGATGATCTTGGACAGCTGTCACTTTGTCTTCCATCTTGTAAATGTCAGAATATCATGCCTTTCACTTACTTTAATGAGCTTGGGTTGGTTTCATACCCTGGTTGGTTTCATTGCTGTAGTGACTGAACTTCAGTAGAACCCTGTTGTGGTGAAATATCCAGGCGTCTGTGTTTCTTTAGTGTTATGGAAGTCACTCTGCTACTGAAATGTCTATTCTGTTTAACTTGCACTGCAGTATTTGTCATTCTGATTTCAGTGTCTGACTTTTCTCTCTTTGCATGTGGTAGGTTTCCATAAAGCGTGTGAGAACAACTTATTATTAGAGTATGCATCTGTTTCTCATGGTGCTTCTGATTATGATCAGCTACCACCTTATTATGCAGGCACTTGCTCAAATTGCTTTACTTGTTAAAATGTTTGGGGTTTTTTGCTGTTCTTCAAAGGATTATTTTGTCTATAGAACAGGCTTTTGCTGGGTAGGAGGATTAAACAGGGCATGTGCTGCTTACCTTATGCAAGAATATAAAATAACTAATTATTTTTATTTGGGTATGTATGTGTGCTTACACAGTATGTGAAGTAACTCTTCCAAGAATCCCAGTATCGAATCGTGATGCCAGCTTCATTAATCAGCTGTACAGGAGGTACCCCAGACAAGCACAAAGGTGGGATGTTGTTCCCTCCAAGGGCATTGTCCCTGCCGTTTACTCTACTCTGTGTTTAGAAAATTCATGGGAGAAATGGGCAAATAAACGTCCTTTTTCCGTGTTCTTTGTAGAGAAAGTGGTGTACTACCGTCAGCTTGCAGTGTATAATCACCTGAAACTGCTTCTGTGGCAGACTGTGATCTTTATCTTGGTAGTTTAGTATAGTGTTCATCAATAATATAAAGCCAGGCTTTTGAAGGTGCTTGGTATCGAGCCTGCAGGTAACAGCCTGCAGTGATAAACCAGGAGCCAAGGAAGGGTCTTAAAGCTGCATGACCTTGCTGTGAAAGAGAGGAGAAACACGATCTCTCTGCTTCTACATAATTTACACTGTTTGCAGTTAGGAGTGCTGAGTGCTTGCTGTCTCTGCTGCTGCCACTCTGGAAGCTGCACACACGTGGGTAAACAAACAGTGCAGTTACTTCTGTCCTGGATAGCGAGGCACACTCTGTATGATGGTCCTTCCACAGGTTTGCTCCCTTGCACTCTGCCTGTGAGTGAGGCAAGTGCACACTCCTGGTGACATGCTCAGCCTGAGCAGATTTGAAAAAACTAAGCCAAATTTAAAACCACACAAAAATGCAATAATATTTGTTTTGAACAGCTGGTCTTTAGACTCCAGAGAGGCTGAAGCAGTGAAATTTAAGAAATATTTTTTTTATCAGGATGATCTTTGCAATTTGATCGTCTTTGTGCTTACAGAGGAAAGACTGTTTTATATGATGAGTTGAAAAAAACCTGAAGACTTCTCTCCCTTTTCTTGTATATTAATAGTTGCTTGTAATAATTATTTTGACCAGTGACCCTGAAGAGTACATCAATGACTATGTAACCACTAAATGTAAGCAGTTATATACTTGGGAAATCAGTGAGTACCATGAATTTGCTGTGGTTGCACATGTGATGAGAGCAAAAAGCTTTTTCAAACTCAGTGTCTTAGGTGTTGACTTTCGGTGTAGTCAGCTTACAAGAGCTGCAAAGTCATCTGGTTCATTCATTCATAGATACTATGTGTGGTTATTTAAAATAGCTGGTTATGGTTGCTCCATCTTGATTAACTAATGTGAGAAAAAAAGAAAAGAAAAAGAAAGAGGAAAAAAAAAACCCCAAATGCTTTCCAAAAAGTGAAATAATTATAGTTCAATTGTGACCTACTTGGCTGCTTAGAACAGTTGAATTGGAGATAAATTGGGCTGTGTGGATGTTCCAAAGAATCTAAGACCTGTTTCTCAGAGACACCTTGTTTCTCTGTCTCCTTTAATGTGGAATACCTGGTTTTACACCTACCTTCTCGTTTTAAAATGTACCTTGCTCCTACTGAAGGTGACTTTCTTGACTGGGGGTTGGGGGTGGGTGGGGTGATGAAGCTTCATTACATGAAATGGAGAGGAAAAATATTTCTTTCAAGGTTTATTTGATGTATGAAATGCCTTTCCTTCTGGTGGAAGCAACATTTGGTTGGGAATGCTAACAATACTCACTAAGGAGCAAAAAAGGTCTTGTTTTGAAAGTTACCAAGTCATTAAGGTGACAGTATAGCATATTTCTGGATGCTCGTAGTGCAAGAGTGTCTTCTGTTGCTTCCTGTTGCATGGGACTAGTTTTCTAGTCAGAATGTGCAAATGTCATCTTGAATCAACTTCTTGTGCGACAAAAGGAGACTCCTATGAGAGAATGTAGATAAAAAAAGAAGAAAGAACCTTTGCTGCTGTGTCTGGGTTTGAAAAGACAGGTGTCTGTACAGGAGGGCAGGAGCCTCCCCTGGAATGGAAAAATGCAACCCCCTTCCCTCCGAATTATTATAATTTTGAAATTAAGGGGCTTTCAGGCAAAGATAGGGTTAGGAATAACAGTTCTTTACTAATACATATAACAAGGCAAACCAACAACAGTAGCTNGCACTCCTCTCATGGTGTGCTGTCACAGGCAATGGGCTGAGGCACTAGAGAGAAAATGTGAGTGCAGTCAGGAAGGCTTCTCGTTCATGTGCTGACATAGAACATGAGAACTGACATTTTATGAGTCACTTCTCTTGGCAAAGGTGGGAAGGATTGAGTTCAGTTGCAGCAAGAGATAACAGAAAAAAGCACAAACCTTTCTGTAACCTATCTTTCTTTATCTAGCTTAAAGTTTGAGGTAGCTAAGCACTCTGAGATCTTGATGTCTGTTAGCCAAGCAGGGCAGGAGAGGCTTAGTACTGTTGTGAAACAAAAAGCCTGAGTAGATACCCACAGCAGACACAATGTTCAGTAAAGTTAGAAAATCATTCTAGTGATATTTTACTAAAGTCATGATGGCTTAAAGACAAAGGCAGGAGGAAATCCAGAAGTTCAGTGGGCTTTGTGGTCATGAAATTCATACTTTTCCTCTGACTTGTGAGAATATTTTTCAGGCTCTTGGTGGTATTTGCTTGGGTTTTGAATTCCAGGCATGTGAAAAAAGTCAGTCTTCTGTCTGAGTGTACAGATTGAAGATGCCCACCAGGTTAAACCAAAATCTGCTGTTCTGCAGATGCATTTCAAGGTTAGGTAACTTTGATAATTTCCTGAAGTGTATACCAGCTGTCTGCTTTAGAGGAGATTTTGTTGTCACTCAAAAAGCACACCTGTATCTTGTCATTGACACCATGGATGACTAGACATGGAATTAAAAATACCTGGAAATAAGCATTTTAGTTGTTGTATCTTTGATCTGATGTCCATATGTGTGTTGTGTGTGTGTCCCTGCCTCTCCAGCCCCAGCTGTGACACTGAATGACCACATCTGTATGGTCACTGTTTGGTAAAAATCGAGACAACTTCAATTATCTATGAAGCTGAAAACTGCTGGTTTCTGGAAATGGAAAGAAGTAGGAAAGCACATATTAAAAAAAAGACAGCAAAGCAAACAAAAAAAAAAAGTATGTGAAAAATTGGTTAGGCTAATGCAGGATTTTATAGCACATCTTTAAGCTGCCACAGATGTGATTTCTGGTAAACTGTAAACAGTTCTTTAGTTATTAGTTTGAGTCCTTTGATTGAAGTATTTTGGAGTGTTTCCATCTGAACCACTGCCAGAATGATGGTTACACTGAGTTGATTAGTTGGAATATCCAAATAGCTTAAAAATCTATCCTGTGAGTTAATATAGCTGACTTATTCCAGAGGCCTTTGATCATATTGCTGTTGGTGATATGGGGAGTTGCTGAAGTTGGTATTAGGAGTTTGCAGCAGTTGGATGTGACGTGGTAGGAAGCTGCAGCTCCTTGTGCTTTGAAATCCCAGAGATCAGTGATGCTACTGGGAAGCTCTGCCATCCACCAGGGGTTTAAACAGTGACTATTACACTTTTCTTGAAATAGACATCAAAGTAAAGTTAGAGGAGACTTCCAAAAGATAGTGGCTTACACTGCTCAAGTAAATGTCTTGAGAATTATGTGTCAAACCATTTATTTACTTCAGTGATGTTCTGTACCTTTTCCATTTAGGGCTTATAAGAACGATCTCAGGAAGAAAAAGCAGTTGATAAGCTTTCTGTTGGATTTTACTTCCAACTAAACTGTTTAGGACTTCTGCTGAACCTGTACAGCAGAATTCTCTAGTAAAGCTGATATAATCCTGAATTATTTTTCAGGGTATGAATGTATTTAAAAGCTTTCCAGAAAACCTTGGATGACTTCTTTCAATAGGAACTTCTCTTGGAAGTTTAGAGGTGGTGCTGGGACTCTGTCTAGACAAGCTGATAACATTGTAATTGCATCACATCTGAAAATGGATTAAAATGGTAATATTCAGGGTAGAGCTAAATATATTTTTCAATTAGATAACAGTGCATTCTGCACAAGTTCTCAGCCACCTGTACATGAGCTAGCCACAGACTGAGCTGTGTAACAACCACTAATGAAAGGGTAAAGCTGCAGCGAGTGGTTTGGCTGGGAGGCAAACGGTGTTTGCATTACACCAGTCCTGTGTCCCAGCTCTGTAACTTCTGTTTCAGGCAGATGTGTCATCTGAGGTCCGAACTGAGAGTAGGCAGAAAAGATTGCATAAGATATGTTTGTGGATTTGCGTCCCTTCAGAATTTTTTGCTGAGCCCTTGTATTGTGGGTTGCTAAGAAAACTGCTCAAAGTGTTTTGTGTCTTCCCTGCCCTCTTCCCAAGTTGGTGGGGTTGGTGTGTACATACTGGTGGATGAAAGCATGGCTTGGTCCCAGGTATTTCTGCTCTGAGAGTGCAGCCTCTTTGTATCTTCGAATTTTGTGTAGTGTGTGTGCTGCTATACTTTTCATCCGTATCTTATCTTATAAACTGTACTGCATTCTCTGCTTGTGTTGTTTGTCTATAGACCTTTCTCATTGTGTTTTTCCTCTTCATCCACATTTTCTTTCTTTCCTTCATCCATGCTTTTTTTTCCCTTGATGTGAAGTGTGAGTGGAAATTTCTTATTTCGATATGTAATTTAAACATGTGCCTAAGGTTGTAGTTTTGAGGAATGGCCTAAGTCAGTCTAGTTCTGCACTGCATGTTCACCTCCTCTCTTGCGTTGGCATCAGCACACACAGGGCTGCAAAGTGAGCCAGGGCAGCGATCTCACTTGAAACCAATCCCACCAGAAAAACCCAAGTTGATTTAATTTAGAATGTGGCCATATGCCTGCCAGCAAAAGCATAAAAGCGTGTAAGGACAATTTGAAGTACTCTGAGCTGGTGTCTTTAGACTGGGGGTTTGTCATCCCCATGCTACTTCTGATAGCACTTGTTGGAGTTTGGTGTGAAGGGTGATGGTGTTTTTGCATTGGTTTCTTATATGCTGTGTGGGCTTTCTGTGGCTGGGAAGAACACAGCCTGCACAGGTTTCTTTTTCTTCACTTCTACAATCTCTGCAAGAAACATTTGCTTGACTCTTTCCTTGAACATGCTTGTGTAGCACTGCTGAAGTCAGTGGGGCTTCTCCCTGGCACCTTGGTCTGCTAGTTTGCAGGCTTGGTTTATTAGCCACCAGAGATGGGCTGTGTTTCATCTTTCATGACAAAACAGATACTTGTCTTCCTTCTGGAACACAGTTCTGTTAGATTTTTATATCTATAAAAAATCTGATGCTTTCCTTTTAATGTGGGACTGTGTTAGTAATTAAGTAATTATTGGTTAAAAATATGTAGTGGGTCATTTAAATATCTTCTGATATGATTACTCTTAAATACATTGTGGATTTAAAAAGAAGTTCTGATTATAGTAATGACATACACTGACTTTGTTTCTTTTGTTTTTTTTATTTGCTCCCTTTTCTTTACGTGAATGCTGTATTCATGCTTCTCATCACCATTGCTGGGTTTTTTTGCCAATCATCCAGAAAACCACCTAAGGTAAGGATTTTGTCTCTTTTTACATTTTTATCTGCTCAAAAATATTGACCAGTGCAGAAGTATTGGGCATATTTGTGATCAAAACAGCTTTGATAAAAGAAAACACATTAAAAAAAAAAAAATGTTCTTCAAACTTCCAAGTTAAAAGCTTCATAATTTCAGAAGAATGTATTTTAATCCAGCTGACATACGGGCAAGGCAGATGTCTTGTTAAAGCTGTGACCAGGACAAGCCAAAATTTTAACGCAGTCATAAAACCATTTGGAAGACTGAATAAGCATTGTGTGTAAAACATTTCATTACAACAGTTCTGCTTAAAAGCTAAAACCCTGTTTTTAAAAGGTGACAAAAAATGCCTAGTAATAAAGAAACCATTTTTGTTTGCACTTGACGATAGTCAGGAATTAGTAATTAGCGTAAAAGTTGCCGAAGTGCACCAGCATTCACTTGGTAAAGACTGTCTCTGTTGTTTGTAGTGCAGGGGAAGGGCAGGAGACCAATTGATATGTACCTATTGGGACATTTAATAAAGTTCTTCTATCAGTTGATATACTTAATAAAAGAGAGTTTGATCATTGTTAAATATTTTTTTAAAAGGAGGGAAACTCTCCTTCTTTCTGTTGTTGTAATTCCATCAAAAAAAAATGTTTTTACAAGAGCCTTCATTTCCTGTAGTACATCATTTGTGCTCCATTATAGGCAGATAAAGTTATTCTGGGCATTATGTAAAAGCTTACATATGGCCTTGTATTTCCTTGATAAAACCAGAACAGCTGCATGCTTGTGCGTAAATGTCACATTATTGTTAGGTATAGTTGGATGGTCATTAATATCCTTAAGCTATAGTGCTGAAACTTATAATGTTATGTGAAATGTTTATCAGATGGAGACAGAAGAAGGTTAGTACCATCTGTGGAAAATAGGCATTGCTGGGTATGTGAAGATGTGATATGAAATTTCTTGATTTATACAGTTTTTAGGGTACTGCACATCGTTGATTTTCAAATTAAAATTTTTAAAATAAAATTTTGTAAATATTGGCAGTCTCTTTAATGTGCTAGTTTATCATCAGTCATGGATAAATTGTTTTCCCAATTCAACTTGGTAGCTCAGAAGCTGTGACAGGAAAATTTACATAAGGATATTAGGGTGCTATTTCACTATTTCTACAAACATCACATTTAAGTGCAATTTTGTGACAAAGGTAAAACAGTTGTTCTGAGCTGAGATCTGTGAGCTGTGTCCCTGGGTCCCTTTGGATTTTTTCTCCTCTTCTTCAGCCCTGTCGTAGGTCTTGTATTAGTTATACGGTGACCAACTTTTTTTTTCCAATTCTTTAATTGCTTCCACTTACATTAAGCTTACTGGTGTAGACTCTGTGTGCCATTTCGTCGTGTATCTCCTGTATTACTTATCTCCATCAGCAGTTGTAAGAGGGATGTAGGAACAGCTGCCTGATGAATGAAAACTTCTCCTCCTCAGTTCTCCCTTCCTTTTGTTTTTAGCAACCAGGTAGCCCCATAAGTCACCCAACCTGTCAGACTGACTGCTTCTTAATGAAAGCAAAATGTGGTTATCTCCTGGTCGGATGGAAATGGCTATTAAACATTGGCCATACATTTGCAACATTTTATGGCTGCATAGACAATGTCTTAGGGATTATGTTCAATCTGGGTAATGCATCGCTAAATGCTGGAAGCCCCAGACTCTGCCTGGCCTATACTGAGGATTAGACTTCAAAAGAATAATGAATGTGAAATTAAACTCCTTTTTAAACTAATTATGTAATTTGGCTTAAACTGGCAAGCAGTTAATACTGGATGTGCTACTCATTACCTGTAACTTGCGTGCATAAACCCTTAAAATTATTAATTCTGCAAGCCACTGATTTGGAACCTTAATGAAAACAAGTTCTGCAGAATGTTGTTTTGGCTTTTTGAAATGTGAACACCCCTTTGGCTGTCTTTTCAGATTCTGTGAGATATTACTGCAGCAGCAGGCACAATGGCTCCTGGAGTTTAAAATCTAATTAAAATCTGCAATTTCATTTTAAAGCCACAGGTACAGATGAATTTGAGACAAAACTCCAGATTTTTCACTGATGTATGAGATGGATGCATGGGCCTGCATCCCAGTTTGCCTTGTTCAAGAAGCCATAACCTCCAGTTGTCTCCTTAGCAAAATAACCAGCCACTCTCCTAAACTGCTGCAGGTGTTTGCTGAAGCAATCAAAGCCTCGTATCTTTTGTTTCTCTAAAATGTTATGGTTACCAGAACAAATATTTTGTACGATTTCTAATAGTTGCTAACACTCCAAGTATAGTTCCCTGTAACCTAGAAATGGCCTACATAACATTTTTTATTTAAGGTAATGTGCACACTTACAATGACTCTGGATACAGTAGTACCAGGATCCAGCAGTTCCCAGCTAGTTCTTTCTCATAAATTTCTATTTTTATATGATTGTCCTGAACGTACCCTGTTCATCCCTTCATTCAAAATCGTTGGTTTATAACCTCCTACCCTAGTGTGGCAGGTTTCTGGCAGCTTCCTTTTTTATAGCTTTTCCTTTTAGATGCTAGGATGAAGTACGAGATATAGAATCTTGCAGAAAATAAGAAAATTTTAAGGCTTGTTTAATTCCCTCTGTTGTTTAAAAGCCCAGAACATTATTAATGAGAATAAAGAATACTATTACACACCTTCCAAAATGTAGTTAAAAACTAATTCACGTAGGGTGCTTGAAGTTTAAAAAGTTGTGTTTGTGTCACAGATATCAGTGTTCAAATACATTTCAGTAGTTTTGATATAGTTGGTAGATACAATTTTGGTACAAGTTGGTAAAGGTATCTGCTAAAAAGGCATTTTCAGTTCCTGGTAATGCCCAGTTTGAATATTGGCCATTGAGTTTGAAACTTGAACATTAACAGAACTTCTCACGGCTTTGATAGTCGTATTTACAGGGGGGTTAATATCTTCTTCAGAAAAATGGATTCTGGGGAGAAAAAATTTGTAAGAAAAAATAATTATTCTGCACACTTCTATCAGAAAAAAAGAGTAATACCCACCACTTCTGTGGAATAATCAGTGAAGAGAGGAGAAAGAAGGGAGCACATTAGATAATACTTAGAATACTTAGTTTTTTCTTCATGTCATAGGTTCTGTGTCTTGACCCCAAGTATACTTCCTTGCTTAACTTGGGATTGCTTGTCCTGCCGTTCCTGCACTGGGCATCAGAAAAATAGAAAATAGTTATCTTTTTTGTCATCTTTTCTGTACGAGGGTTACTCTCTTGGTAGGATACTGGCCTACAGATATTACCCATAAAATGCCTTCCTGATGTGCATGTTGGAGAGCCTTGCTGATTGGGACCATGTATCTCCTGTGTGCCTTATTTTTACCCTGTTAATTCCTGTGCTTGCAATCTGTTTTCCCAAAGGTCTCAGCTGTCCATACAACTGGTTTGCTTGGATGAATCCTTAAAGTATGGTGGCTGGGAATGTTCAGGGTTGCTGTTTTGTCGTCACTAATCGAAGTAATGTTTAAGTGTTCACCTGTCTGTTCTAATGAAGGAGGGAGTTTTGCTGCAGCTGCTCTGCATGTTTTGCAGATAGTGCATGCCCCAGCAGTTTCTGCCTTTTTGCCTGACAGTTTCTTTTTAAAGTAATCTTGTTACTTCTGTTAGAAGGATTTGGCAATTTTCCAGAAGAGATTTTATAAATAGATCAAATCCATGCCCTGGCTTTTTATGTTTAGTATGAAAACAAACTAAAATGCTATATTTACATTTGTTTTATCTTGAGACAGAATTTTTCTTTTCCTATTGCATAATAATTTTTGACCTTTTGAAAACCAGTCTGACCAATTTTTACCATTTTAAAAATATCCCAATAAAATCTCCTTTTCTAAGAGAAACACTTGGCTGCAAGCACATATTTTAGTTTTAAGAGTCTCTTTGCAAGATCAGTGTTTAAATTAGAAGTCATTAAATGATCGTGCCATCATTTTCCGTGTTAACCAAGGGGAAAAAGTGTAGGACAATAGATTAAATTGGCCTACAGTACTGCTGTATTGACATTTAAGTCATTACACATGAGCATGTATAGCTGGGTAACCTTTTTAAATGTTCTGTGTGATCCAGTGCAGATAACACTTAGTTTTAAAGGGGGAAGAACGAGCAGTTTTGGACCCTTACAGTAGAGTGTGGGGATTTTTTTTGTAATTGAATTGCTTGCCACTGAAGCATTGGAGAGACTAGGTATTGTTACCAAGTCCCCTCAGGAAAATCTCCATAGAATTGGAATATGAGAAGAGAAACAGCAGTTCTTGGACTGCAGAAGTTAGGAAAAGGGCTACTGATAACATGGTTTTATGCCTCTATTTGATGATCAGATGCACAAAAGGTAACTGAAAATGCTCCCTATTTATGTGAATGTCTGAAGACAAGGTGAAGTAACTGCTGCATTTTACTTGCAGTTCAGTGGCTAAAAGACATCTGTGACTCAGTCACATCAGGGAGCATCCTGATTCATGGTGATGTCTGATTCTATTTGTGCTGCAGTGACTCAGGCCTCCACGTTAAATTATTATTATGAGTTTGTTTTTTCTTCAGAAGGGTATTCCAGAACTCCTCAGTCTTACGGACTAAGTGTTGTCTCAGTATTAATTCTTCTCTCAGGCCATTTCATGTGTTTTGCATTAAGCTGGAGGGAAGGGAAGGAGGTGAGGTTACTATGCTAACCTGGTGTTACCTTCTGGAATATTTGCAGCAATAGACATCTTGGGAAGGGTTAGATTACAACGTATCTGTAGATTACATTGCGTAGTAACTGTGAATAGCAGGGACTTCAAGATGTTCTTCGTCCCCAAAAGCCAAAAGAAAATGATCCATCTTCTTCCTCACCTCAGGATTTGTCTCTAGGCAATTTGCATGTTTTGGCTATCAGAGCCTGTGACTTGCTCTACACTGACATGCATGGTTTGTCTCACAAAGGAGATCACCTGTTGGATGACCAGGCAAAGAAAATCTTAACCCAGGCAAAGTTTTATTAAAAAGGTGGTTTGAGATTTTCCTCACCTCTTGTGCTCCCCCCAAAAAACCCAAACCAAATAACAAAACCAGAATCTATACTGTTAACTAATCCACAGTCAGTTTATCATGGCAAAATGTGGAAATATACTGCAGCTTAAGCTGTGTTTGTAGCAATCAAAAACTGTAAAAAACCAATGTTAAATATCTATGTCATGATGTTCTCAAATGTGCAGGAAAAGAAACTTGGATCAAATCCCAATGTGTTAAGTGGTTTTACAGGACACTGTTCCAGGTTTGCAAGCCCTCTGAGCACAATATTGAATCTCATTCAATTTCTACCTCGCTGGAACTCTTGACTGAAGTGATATTAAGTTTTTTCATTAAGAGCAAGCTCTGATAGCTTGTTTCTCTAATAGAACTACATCTTCTATTTGTAGCTTCTGAGCTTCCTCCACTGAGATGCAGTACTGTGCTCTTGGTTTAGGCAGGTAATCTAATGCTATTTATTTGCTCCTTAAGGCTTGTAGGTAGTAATGCTCTTCATTGAGTATCAGAGGTCCATCCCATGGTAAAACTTTTCTGTGTGTTTGTGCTGATGTCTGCTAAATAGTCATCTGACCCAATTCTGTATATTGAGTCCTTGTGGTGCTGTTTTGTTACTGTTGGCAGAAACATTTGTCAGTGTTAGTGCCTGGAGAAGTGTGGAGTTAATTATTAGGCTTTGTCTGTGTTTTGAAATCTGTATTAGGGGATAGGGTAAGGAATAATCTGTATAGTGTGTCATATAGCGTGTAAAAGAGAAGTATTGAGCTTTGTAACTTTCAAGATTACACAAAAGTATTCCTGCTGATGAAGCCTTTTTACAGTTCTGATTTAGGGTCTGCAGAAATAGTAGAGCCTAACTACAGTTACACTGTCACAGATATGTACTGCTTTAAAAGAAATGTCTTGTAGCCAGGGTTCCTAATTTGTCTTATGTGCTTCTACAGGTGTTTGCCTTTGATCACTGCTTCTGGTCCATGGATGAATCAAACACCACAAAATATGCAGGTAAACTATTTTCTATACACTGGACAGTGTAAATAATTTGAGAATATATGGGAGTTTGGGCCTTTGTTTTGTGGAGTTGATTTGGTGTTGGGTTTTTTTTTTTTTTTGCATTTTGAAGAAGTCACTGTGATGCTCAAGTGACTTCTTCACAGAGGCAGACTTACACTTTTACAGGGATTGCGTCATCTGAGTGCTAGCCCCTCAGCTGAGAAGGAATGCAAGTTTTAGGGTGCCTGGGACACTGTTCAGGAGGGATGCTTTTACATCTAAGCTGTAGCATTCTTTTTTTTATTACCTGGAAGAGCCCTTTGTGATTGTTGCTGTCACTTAAAATTTCATTTCTGCATCAGCAATTACTTCTGTCTGATGCTAGTGATGAACGTGTGTTTTCAGTGCTCTGCACCTCTGTGCATGAAAAGGGAATAAAGCATGTGCTCCTCAGACAGTGTGGTTATCTCAGGTCTTTCAAGTGATTCATAGTCTGACTGTTCAGATCCCTAATGTGTTTTGAGAGATCAGCTTTGTGACTCCTTCCTCCCAAAAGCTGGATAATCCACGCAAGATTGTAATCCTAGCAGTTTTCTCATAACTGGATTTGTCTATTAGTATATTGATATTTTATAAGAGGACTTGTTTTGGTACAGAGAGCTCTAAACACTGGGATTTCAAGGCTGTGGTCCATGGAAAGGAAAAAACCCCAAGAATTCAGTTTAGATATTCCTATTATGAAGTTTTATGGCCCATAAGAAATCTTGAAGGATAGTAGGGTTCATTACCTCAAAGTTTGAGATCAGTGGTCTCATAAATGAACTGCCATATACATGTGTTAAAATATATCTCTGACTACTGTAGCCTCTGGTATGAAATCCCAGACCTTGAGGATTGCATTGGTCATAGATTCTGCTGTATTTCTTAATTGCTTGAGCAGAGAGGCTACTTCAGGGAAAAAAGTTTTTCACTGGTTCAGCTTTCAAGAGTTGTGTTTGCACTGAACAGATGCGCTGCACAGTGTTTGTAGTTCAGGCTTGGAGAGCCTTTGGAGCCCACAGCACCTTGTTATGTACCTGCACAGCCCTGTTTCTTTTAAAAGGAAGGAGGTGATGGTGTGCACCCATATCTTGGCCCCGTGTGCCTCCAGTGTGCACGTGGGAGCTATACCTGTTGGGTACACCGTGGCACTAGCCCACTGGCAGAGAAGGGATAGACCCAAGAAACACTCCTAACCTGTTAAACTTGTTTTTGTCTCAGTTGAACCCATCTCCAGGTGAATTCAGTGGGGTTCTAGATCTATTTATTTTTCATTTGAGTCAAAGCTAGATCTCCCTAGCATGTTTCAGAAGGTGTAATTGGATTTGTCTTATCTGAGAACTGAAGTTTTATTATCCGTATATAGACTAACCTCTTGTTGGACTGGTTTCTAGAAAACTGTGCATCACATCTCTTCCATTTTCTTACTGGCCAGAAAGTTATGTGGTGGTTTTTTTTGCCTGTTCCAGTTAATATTCCTGCCTGGAAAAAAAGAAAATCCAACCTGGTTTTTATGTTGGCTTTGGATTTTTTGTTGTTTTGTTGGGGTGGGGTTGTGTTGTTTGTTGGGGTTTTTTTCTTGCTGGAAGGCTGTGTGGGAGGCTTTGGTGGTGTTTCTTTTCTTTTCAGAAGTATGCTAAGAATGTTAAAGACTTGCATACAAAAAACAATGGTTTCACTGATTTTGTTGTTGTTGTGTTTGTTGTATGGTCTGGAAACTATCTTATGACTGCCAGCCCTAATGTTCTAGAACATAATGAATTTGATACAATATCAAAATAAAAGTAATTAAAAACCAAGCCCAAAGTGTTTCAGGCCTAAGTTACTGGGTTGTTGGCTTGTTCACCTGCTTGTGCATGAGCTGATGCTATCCTATACAATGGTAGCATTTCTTGGTTTAGGTCTAACAAACCAAATGCTGATATGGCAATATTTCATTTTTTATATATTATTAATATTAAGGCTCCTGAAGTCTGTTTCACAGCTTGGCCTCAATGACTATGCTTTTTTGTTAACGAAAAAAAAATTATGGTAACTGGATTTGGTTGGGATTTCTGATAGCTTCTTTGCCTCATGGAACAAACCTCCATTGTCCTAGGCACCGTGCAAATATACATCTTGTCTTACATCCAGAGACTGTTAATTCTGTAACAGTCTTTGGTATAATCTTAGAGTCCAAACAAGCTATCTGACCACCTGACTTTTTGAGCTAAACTGGTATCTCTTGGATGCTGGACTACTGGAATGCTGATCTGGAAGCTAGGTGCATTAAACACTCCCCACCCAAAGTAGCTCTCTGTGGATGTGTAAGTTTAATGTCATTGGCAAGAGCAGGGATTAGTTGCACAATTAAAAGGAAACACATGTAAAGCTTGAAAGCTAAATCCAGAGTGCTCGAAAATGTAAGTTGTATGTGAGCTTTAGGCTGAAGCAAAATTCTTAAAAAAGGCGTGTGCGACAAATTTAGTTCCTTGAAAAACTCTTTTACGTGTATCACAGAAATACAGTGGAAGTGAAAGGTTTAACAAGTACTAGGTACCCTATCAGTCACTGCTCTCTGTGCAAAACCAAAATGTGCTCATCTGGCATTGTGTTGAATAGATATATGGTTGTGTATATCACGCTGTATTAAAGGTTTTGCTGATTGACAGATGGGACACGAAAACACACAGAATGGTGTGCACCACTGGCAACATATGTGGATAACTCTTCCTTGTTGCTTTTTTTAATGCCCACAAACCCAAAGTTTGTCTGCTCCTGGAAATGCACATTTGTTACAGGATCTTCAAAACTATCACACATGATCAGACTGGCTTTATTTCTCACTTTATTGATTAATCTATGGTACTACCATCACTTACTAACATTGTTCACTGAAGAGCAAGATTCCTGTTGGGGTAAACTTAATTCTCAGGCTCTGGGGGTGCAGGGCTGACCCTGAAATGGTATTTAGCCATCTCTTTCTTTTATGAGAGATCTTTAACTTATTAGGCTGAACATAAGGCGTATTTTCTTTGTACTAATTTTCTTTCTGTACTCATGTTCAGGAAGTACCTACCTTATCTTTCCAGCACTTGAAAACATAGGTATATTGTTGCTGTTGGCAGCAGAATTGCTCTTTTAGCAATTTTTTTTTCTGTTGAAATGGAAACTGCATTCTAAAACTCTAAATGATCCAGTGATACCACCAACAGAAATAGTTAAGGTAACCTTCATGTGACAAAAAGCTTCTGGAGGGCTTATTTGATGCTGTCCTTGCAGGACTGTCTCTCATAAAGACAGCAGGGAGTCTGGAGTACAGAAGAGAAGTAAACTCTTCACAAGACTTTGTGGAACTGCTGCTCTGATCTCTGTCCCCCAGGATAAGGGGGCTCTTAACAACTTGGTATCCTGTGTTAGAGAGAGCCCCATCCAACCTGTCCTGGAACACTTCCAGGGATGGGGCCTCCACAGCTTCTCTGGGCCACCTGTGCCGGTGCCTTGTCACCCTCACAGTAAATAATTTTTTCTATATATCCTGTCTAAGCCTACACTCTTTCAGTGTGGGATGCTTTTTGTTTGTTTTTGTTTGTTTGTTTTTTGCACTGAATATCGATGCTGTGCATTTCTGAGCAGTTTGTGTCTGTGACATTCCAAGCAAGGAATGGTTTGTGCTGATCATCACATGCTAGCTTCTGCACCTTTTTTCTGATGATTTTTTTTTTTGAAAGACATAGTTGGGTGTTTGGTGAAAATATGGATCTCTTATTGGAAAGGAGTGGAAAAGAAGTCAATGAAGTAGTTTTTGAGGAGTGAGGGGAATTTGGTTGTAGGACAGAATGAGTTTGCCTTGATCTGAAAGAGGGATGAGCTTTGTCTATAGGCTGCAGTAGAAGTGTTTTGAGAGTAAGCAAAACAGCTTATTTCCATTTGTTCTTGACTTGAATGGGTGAAGAGTCAGTTCATGGATAAAGGACACACCTGCTTGCCTTGAAAGGCTCACAGAGACAAATAACTGCTTGGCATTTTGGTGAAGAGGAGGATATTGAGAAATTCTCAAATATGAGAACAAAGAATTCTTTTTACAAGCCTGGACAACAGTAAGAGCCTATTGAAGTCTGCAGTGAAGTGGATTTTTAAAAGGAAGAAAAGAAACCCTTCAGTTTGGGAAGGATTCAAGAGATGGCATAAATATCTACTGTAGCACTTAAGCAGGTCCATTCCTAGGACCCCACACTGTATCAACTTGCCCGTGGATTTTTCATAAACTCCCTAACCTGCAACATGTTTGGCCTGAAATTTCAGCTCTGTGTTTCTACAGCCTGTGTTGTCCTGAAAGGCCATACACCTGACTTTGAGCTAAGCTGTAATTTTATATGGAAATATGTATGCTGACTGCAGCACTTTCTTTTTTAAAAGGAAGCAAACCAGGCAATTGGCTTAAAGAGCTCTACCCTCATGAGGGACAGTGAGTTGCGGATTTTGAGCAGACGCGAGTGTCTTGTCTATTTGGAGTTTTGACTTAACATTGAAGCTGTTCCTGATCTGCAAGAAAAGTTCACCAGATTTTGCTTCCCTTTCCTCAAAAGGATGAGCAGGGGGGAGATCCTGGCCTGTGAGAACTGGCAGCTCATTTACTTACCCATGGCTCCCTGGCATCCTTGGGCATGCTGTCCCCAGCTTGCCGCTGTTCTGAGCAGAAGGTGGGAGAGAGGATGGATGTTGCTGGCCTTTAGTTGCCTCTGTGAGATGCTGTATTGTCTTAGCCAGCTGGAAGATTGGGAATTCTGATCTTAAGGACAATAAGGGTTAGTGCAGGGGAAATCCTCCTGTTAAGCAATTTTTTTTTTTAATTTATCGCATTTGATGAAAATTAAGTCATAAGTTAAAACCCCTGCTTACCTCTTTAAATGCCAGCCATCTGTGGAAGAAAAGAAAAAGTATGAATTGCAGATTTATTTAGCAAAACAGAAATGCAGCAGTGTCAGCACTGGATCTGCATTATTTCTTTTACTCTAAGCACATATGGACATAATTCTGTATAACACAGAGTTTATAATCAGTTTGCAGACCCACTAATAAAATTCGTGGGGGAAGCAGTGAGGTTTCTTAATGAAAAATAGAAAAATATCATGGATGATATACTGCTACCCTCAGTGCCTGGCATTTGCAAATTAATAAAATATCCATAACTGAAGTTCAGCATTTTGTGTTCTTTTCTGTGAGTGCACTTAAAACCAAATCTTATTTTATCCCATGATCACTTGACTGATTGCTATAAACAACACTCTTTAGTGACCCACTTGTCTATGTTGGTATTGCTGAGCTCTTAAAATATGTAATAAAAATATCATTTTTTATTATATGATATTTTATTTTATTTTATATATGAGTTATATATCAGAGTCCGATTGAATTTCTGTTTGTGATGGCAGTTTGAAAATTAAGTATTTCCTGAAAAATAAAACTAGCTTTGCTGGTGAAATTTAAAGTGGATTCCTTCCCTGTTATTTAGCAGTAAAAGAATCTCTAGGTCATCCTATGGTCATTATGACCATGCACAGTTTTAAAACACTTTGGTATTTGCTTTTTTTCTTTATGAAACATGGCGGAGGTTACTGGTTTATTGCTTGTCAGAAGTGGGTGATAGAAGTTTTTTCCTCTTCTGACAAATGGTTTTATCTTATGCTCACAATCACTGTGTAATGTGTGTGTATATATACATATATATATAAAATAATATTTATACTCATCTTCAGTCTTTGCTTGATTTTGGGTTCATGCTCAGCAAGATAATAAGGGGCTCCCTCAGGAGCTGGTTAGAAACCAAATTTTTGTTTATTCTACATTCTTAGTAAAGTCTTCTTCTGCTGATATATTTCATTAATCAGTAGTTGAACATTCTCTGTTTCCAGGTTGTTAAACAGTGCTCTCTCAGCATAGCTGAGACCTCGTTGAATGAGAAGTGACTGAATGTGCATGGTGAAGGAAATGGAGTTACTCCAGAATACAGCAGATTTTCCTCTGGTTTTAGTTCCTATATTTAGCATTTCTGAGCTGTGTTAATCCAAGTCCAGTGACACTTTGGAATTTTAGAAATTCAGCTAGAAAGATACACAAAGACCATTTGATAGTGCATCATTGCACTTGTTTCTTGTTTACAGGAGAAAAGAAATTAGGTTCTAATTAAATGAAAATAAGAGTAATATACTTTCTTGTCCTATTTACATGCCTCTAAAACATTCTGCAGTCATTCCAGAGGTGATTCTGCAGGAATTTTCTGGGCTGCGGAATGTAGATGTTCTCATAAATAATTGTGTAGCTAGAATATTTTTTATGCCAGTGTATGCCATTTTGAGACTGCAGAAGTCACTACTGCATCCAGTGTAAGAAATAATTTCTCCTAACTGACAATTGCTGAAACTCCCATACCAAGATGAGAGAGGCAGTTGATCACAGCTGTTCAGAAAGTCACCAGGCAGAGAATGTAAGTTTAAAACCATACACCAGAAGGTGAACAAATCCTGTCCTTAACTCAGCTCTTTTTGTTTTGGATGTATACACAGCTGGTGTAATTGTCTGAGCAGAACTCAAAGCAGACAATACGTTGACACTCTTTGTGGTGTACAAATTCTAGGCTTTCCTATTAGAAAAACAAACAAAATCAACCACTATGACTATTTTCATCTGCTACATCTGAAAGATTGAAGTGCATCTAAAATCTGCCTGCTCAGGGAGTCAATTTTCAGACTATGAAATGCTGCATCTGACGTTTCAAATTATGGATTTGGCAGAATATGTCCTCAAACAGCTCTGTTGAAGTCTCACAGCCTCCTAATATGCATTTTCTCCCTGAATGTCACTGGAATGCTTTTATCTGGGTTCCAACATCACCTTGCCACAGGGTAAATTGTAATAGCTAATGGTGAAATTTGAGGCCAGTTCCCAAGAGAACAGCTACTTGTATTCCTGTGTGCCCCTAATGTCCCAGTTCACCAATGGGTTTCATTGAAATTTTGTTACAGAACTCTTTTGGGTATAGTTTGTGATTAAATAATGCATATTAATTGCAGAAACCACACTGAAATAATAAAAAATTTAGACATCCATGTTATTTTCTAGGCATTCAACTTCTATGAGAACTTTTGAAGAACTGCTCCCTTCACAAGATAATCAGCAATATATTTAAACATGGGCAGCTGTTACACTATGATCAGGCAACAGTTTTAATCTTAACACTTTTGTACATGATGAATGTGCTCATTCATCAGTGCTCTCAATAGTAAAAATTAATGTGAAAGCCTTTTTTATTCTTGTTTTCAGTCAATTTTATTGTGTTATACATTTTAAAACAAAACAAATTATTTTCTAGGTCAAGAAGTGGTGTTCAAGTGCCTTGGAGAAGGAATTCTTGAAAAGGCCTTTCAGGGATATAATGCTTGTATTTTTGCATATGGACAGACAGGTGAGTGCCCTAAAGAGGAAGAACAGTTTGTGTACATGGGAAGTAAGCACAACAAAACATAAATATTAGGGTGGATGACACTTAAAAATTGTATTTTGAAGTATCATTATATTACCTATACATTTAGCACAGCCAGTGACAAGTGAATTTCTTAAAAGCAGCTCTGTCAGTATGATCCTGGTTGCTACCTGTTGGGGCCTCTTTCAAAGCCTGAAAGGAGTAGTTCCTACGGAAGGCTCATTCAGTTTCTAGCGTTTAAGTGTGTTCCAAGGGGTCCCAAGTAATGTCCCTGCTGAAAGAAACCTTCTGGATAATTTCTCTTTTTGTTTACCTCTACCTTGTCCAAAGAATAAGCTATCTGTCTGGAATAGGACGTCATGTTGTTCTGATACATGCTTCTGAAGCAGTAAAAAGAGAATCAAAATGTGCTTCTTAAACAAATGAGTAATTCAGAAAATATATTCTAAAGCATTTTCTTCTCCTTTCTTTCCTTTAGGTTCAGGAAAATCCTTTTCCATGATGGGCAATGCAGAGCAGCTGGGTCTGATCCCACGGCTCTGTTGTGCTTTATTTCAGAGAATCTCTGTAGAAGAAAATGAATCTCATACTTTTAAAGTCGAAGTGTCCTATATGGAAATCTACAATGAGAAAGTCAGAGATCTGCTTGACCCAAAAGGGTGAGTAGCTTCACTTTCCCCCACAGCCTTCGGTATTTATGTCTAAAACTCTAAAAATAGGAATTGGTTTTGGAAGCTCCTGAGAAGGTTTTTTCAGAATGTACGTGTGTCTTCTTTAGAGAGAATTAGATCTCAAACACCAGAAAAAAGAGACTATTCATATGAAACTTGTATATGAAACAGTAACTGGTGTGATCAATTTAAATGTTAGGATACCATCCTACTGAGCAAACAAATACTGCATGAAGTACTTTACTACCAGAAAGCAAGACCACCTACAAGTAAATTCTGGGGTATTTTTGCCAGATGATCGAGGCAGTACTTGTGTAGGAATTTACATCAGCTAGAAGAAATTTGTAGCTTATTTACACCTTGATCTGATCCTTATGGTTTAGATGTTGAACTTTTTGAATGTGGAAGGGTGATACCTTAGAATATACTTAGGAATTCTTCTGTTTTGTCTACACAGAAATACTGGTTAGGTGCTCTGGCTTGGAGATGTGTATACAGGAAGTAGTTTGATAGGAGTTTTTTAGCTGAGCATTGATGAATGTGGCTTATATTTCAATTCTTGAACATAACTGCAGAAGGTGAAGAAGTATGCTAGTTAGTTAAAAAGGTAGATTTGAGACTTGGTGACTTGGTATGTGTCACTATAGTGTAGAAAATGCGAGAAGAATTGAAGATTTAGCAAATTGCTGGGAGGAGGATTTTTAGTTTCCCTTTTTCTTTGCTCAGCATTCTTTCTGCCAATTAAGGCATTTCAGGTTTTGTTCCAGCCACAAACACTGGGGTGGGAGGGATGCATTAAAAATAATTCATGTATATAGATCAAAACTGGTTCGATTGGTTGAGTCTTTATTGTTTGAGTTACAAATTCTGGAATACTTTCTTCTTCTTGTTACAATTAAAAAAGACATAAATTGACTTCTGCCATATAGAAGGTACTTATTTCATATTACAGTAATTTTTGGATATCCATGCTATTTAGTAGGTTGTGCATAAAGTGTACTTTTTCCACAGGAGTCGGCAGTCCCTCAAGGTTCGAGAGCACAAGGTGTTGGGTCCATATGTCGATGGCCTGTCTCAGCTGGCTGTTACAAACTTTGAGGTAAATCTAAACCAGGGACAAGTTTATAAATAAAACCTATGTACACGAGCAATAGGAATCTCAGAAGAGACTAATGTCTATCCAGGTATTTTGGTTCTTGAGTGATTATGGTCTCTGGCACTTGCAAAGATCTTCTCTAATTCTTCAGGGGTATTTATTTCAGGTGGAAGCACAAGTTTTGCCTTTATGTTAGTTACAAATATACTTGTGGTATCTCATTAATTTGCAGTTTTCACTGCATATAATATATACCATGAACACAATGTTTGCTTAACACAGGAAATAAGAAGGTTCTAAAATAAGGATATTAGTCTTCCAGCATGAATTTGACTTTGTTGTTGAATACTACATTCTATTCTATATAGGTGTGTATATAGGTAATTCATAACTTGAATCACAACAGCATCTAAGCTTTCTTGATTTACCAAAGCACATTCAAATAAATTAGTATTGTGGAAGCTGATGAACCTCTACAGGCACAATGGAAATAATTAAAGCAGTGCAGTTTTATGCATCGTTTATGAATTCTGTTTATGAGGAAACTGATTTGAAAGTGTTTTTAAAAAAATATTAATTCTTTGTTTAGTGTTATGTTTTGCTTTTTTATGGGGTTATTTATTTTTTTTCAGCATCTGTGTGTATTATACAGTTATAAAAACTGCTTTTGCAGCCTTTATGGTAAATCGCTTACTTTGAAAGCACAATTCCTTTATGCAAATTCTAGTAAGTGTTGTTCATGCTTGAGTTTCGGCTGATGACTTCTGAAATTGTTGTGGAAGACTCAGCATGCACATATATCAGGCTCTGCATAGTCATCTTTGTTCTACACATGTGGGAAGGTAGAGGTTGAAGTGAGGTAACTTTTTGAGCCAAATAAGTGAAGATAGCATTAGTGCAGTTCAGTATAGAGATGCCCTGTGTTCACTTGTGTAAGTGAATCTTGGCTGGCCGGATTCCTGGCATTAAACAATATGATTTGTAATGTGGATGTCACCAACATATTTCAGCAGCAGATAAGGAGAAGGTGCACTGACTGTAGTTGCTGGGCTTTTAAGTGCAGCACTTAAAACAGAGATATGATTTAACACAGTTCTGTGGACTCACATGCCCTCTGTACGAATACATCTCAAAATGTGCAAAGAATTTTCTCATTGCTTCTACCTTCCCTTCTTCCTCTCTCCCACATGTACACACCCTTCCACCTAGAACGGGGATTTTGTTCAGCAAGCACAATACTTTACTTTTGTCCTAGCATCACTTTTTATTCCTTTTGCTCTAGGATATTGAGTCACTGATGTCAGAGGGAAACAAATCACGAACAGTTGCTGCAACCAACATGAATGAAGAAAGCAGCCGCTCTCATGCTGTGTTCAATATTATAGTGACTCAGACACTCTATGACCTGCATTCTGGTGTACGTATTTCTCTTGATTAATTTATGAAGTTGTGGTGGATTCTTCTTCTTCCTTCCTCTTCCACATACATACTCTGTTTAGCTGTGCTTTGACTTTTGATGCCATGGGGTCCAGTAATCGAGATTGAGAGAACCCTGGAAGAGTGAGGAAGCACACCAGATAAAACAAACAGCTGGATCACTTTTTAAGATTATGTTGGCACCATGAAACCTTCTTAGGTCTTAACGGGAGCTGGAGTTAATGTGTTGTAATGGCCTACTCTGCCATAAGGTGATTGATGTTACCACATGGCTGATTCTGGCTCCTTAGTGCTTCAGGCCTTTCCTAGAAAATAGATGGATGACTTTTAAAGAGCTATAAGACCTCTGACAATTCCTTCTTCTCTCATGTCTTGAATGTGATACTTTAACCCACATTATTATGAAGAACAGTGTTTCATGGTGCCAGTGCCAGGCATGTTGGTGCTTCATGCCAGTGTTTCTTAGCTGTTGTTCTCCCATGTCCCATCTGTGCAGAATTCTGGAGAGAAGGTCAGCAAGGTCAGCCTGGTGGATTTGGCTGGAAGCGAGAGAGTGTCCAAAACAGGAGCTGCAGGAGAGCGTCTGAAGGAAGGCAGCAACATAAACAAGTAAGACATTGGTGTATGCAGGCTGCAAAGCCTAATCTTGAAGGAATCACTTTTGGTTCCTTGGCCTCCTCTTGGTGTGCTTGTCACAAGTCAGCTCAAGTGAGCTTCATCAGAAGCAGTTCAATATGGCTCTTTCAGCTGCTATGTGCTGAGCAGCATGTGTTTCCTGACATTGGGATCCTGATTCATGCTTGACTCAGATGAGGGTTATATGAATTTCATCTGGAAAAAGTGACAGCAGTGCTCTTTAATTAAGCATATACCTTTTCTGATTCATGTATACACCCTGTCCCCAGGCTCATGTGTTTGTCTCATCATCTGCTCAAGGAAGAATGCAAAGTTGCAGAGTTGAATGGCTTTGTTCCAACATGAATTAAAATATGTGAGGGTATAATGCAATGTTTAAGAAAATCTGATCAGAATGAAGCTGTGTTGGTTTAGCATTGCCTTGGGCATTTGTGCTCAAGCAGTGACAAGTTTCAAAGCACTTTTTTAGCCATAGTTACTGTGTTGTTGTCCAAAAGCAAGAATTTAGCACACTGTTACTGTCTTAAAAATATTAATTTTTTGGGAAAGAAGGAGTCTAACTGTTACATTAAAAGCTACTGCTTTTTCCACTTATTTTAAAATGTTACAAAATGTTTTGGTATTTTAAGTTAACAATGACAGCACAATATGTGTATGAACAGCATACATACTTACAGTGATTTAAATTTACCTCTTATTGATTTGAACATGTTTGCTCTTTCTAGCTTAGTTTCTTATCTGCTTTGTGTTTAATGCATCACATTGGTAGCCACACTGGCATAATTCTGACGAAATAAAATGATGTGGCTGTATTTGCCTAGTGGCAGATACTGTAACCTTACCCCACAGGTTCCTAGTTAAATTCAGATTAGTTTTTACTAGAAACTGTATTTGTGTTTTGCATAAACAAAGGTGAAATTAAATGTTTCTTTCTAATTTTTGGGAAGGAATTCAAATGCCAACTCTCCCAACAGCTATTAACAAATTGCAAATATAACTATAGATACAGAAAGACTGCAATTTTTTTTTCCTTTTAGGATATTTATTCAGTGTTAAACTAGTATGGTATCAGTGCAGTAGGAGAGGGTTGTTTTGCCCATGCTGAACCTCTTTGACAGTACAGAACTTCAAATAAAAGCACCAAACATTTCTGTAAAAGGTATTTTAAAAAGAAAACTGGACAGCTCTACATTTTCCATTCAATTAAATTCTTACATGACATAAATCTGTATTACTTAGTCCATTTATTTAACATGCTCTATTTGAAATCTCTTTTGGAACTGATAGGCGAAAGAGAATTCTTAGTGCTTTGCTTGGTGTCTTCTCTTAAGACTTTTGCTGTTGGAGCTTTAATGAAGTCTGACTTTTTTAAGCCTCAAAGTTGACGTACATGTTTAATCAGACTAGTTCTTCGGAAAATATTGTGTGCAATCTTCTTTAGGGTGCAATGCAACTGACTCCTTAGGGAAAGGTAATAATTTTTTCTGGAGTGATACAGTGTATTTAAACCACATACCTTACTATGTCCTCTCTTTTTCTTACTATATTTCTTTTATAAAAAGCCCCAGTAACATGTATTGGTAGAATGTGTTACATTTAATGAGATAAAAAATGGACCTGCTGGCAAGTAAACTTGCTGCTTGTTTTATTGCCTTGAAGAAGAATGTGGAAATAATGTGCCTGTTTATTTAGTGTCTGTACCATTTGTTTCTGATGAAAACTGGCTAGAGCTGTGGTAGATGCCACCTTGGTCCCACAACTTTTCCTGTTGAAAACATTTTTTACTGTCTTGGGGACAGCATGTTGCAGAGGGGGGCTGCTCTCCCACTTACTGAAGCAAAGGAGAGTTGTGTCATTTTGTGTCAACATCTTCCTTGCGTTGTAATAGAGATGACTTCTGTTTTTTTTTTCTCAGAGCTGATGTAGAGTTGCTGTGGTAAAGGAGGCTTTTGGGAGACTTGCCATACCTCATAGGAAAACTGGATGTGCTTGTTCCTCCCCAGGATGTGCTAGTTCCCATACTCAGTGTAGAAAAGGAGGTGCTTAACAACTCTTTATGGTGTCGTCAAAGAACTTCTAGAATACAGTAGTAGGAGGAAGCAGAATAAACAATCTGTCAATTAGTGGGTTCAAAAAAAAATACTTTCTATGAGCAGCCTGCAATTTTATCCCTGATTAGTAAAATCATAGCTGTTGTCATTTTAACTTTAGAATGCAAAAAGAAGATGTAGGCGGGGGCAAGGAATGGGTTGGGACAGGTCTGGCTCCGAGCTGGTATGAGGGAGGGTTTTAGTATTTGGAGTTAACTAATAGAAAAGTGGGTTTTGCTCATTGAAGAATTTGGTTCTAAATTGTATAGAAGTAGCTTGAATGAGTGTCACTTAGGGACAGAGTTGTTTCTGTGTAATGGGGAAGTGCCATTTCCTTTCCAATGCTGCTGGCTCAGGCCCGTGGTGGGAGTGTGCAAGCTTCCTACTGCCCACTAGCAAGGACAATCTGGTCGTGCCTGAGGAACAGGGACAAGGAGAACAGACAGCGTGCAGAAATGGCATTTTCCTGTAATCTTGCAGCAAGTCCACTCTGCTTCTTCTGGGCTGACTCAGTCTGCTGGGTGCTGTGGGCTTAGGCCTTCTGGTTGATTCATTATATAAGTACCGTGAGATAGGATCAGAGTAATGACAGATCTCTGATGCATCATTCAGCATGAAGCAAAGCAGCTGATGAGTCCTGTAATTTTGTTGGGCAGCCATTTCTTTTGCTGCTTCCCTTAAAGTTTTTTATTATGAAATCTCAAGCAAGCTACATAAATTATTCCAATTGGTTTTTATTGCAGATGTTAACAGTTACTCTTAAAATAAGATCAGTATTTATAAGGAGCAGTAATATTATCACGTTTTTAATCCCATGTTAATAAACTGTACCTTATAATTTCCTTTTCATTAAAATACAGTACCCATAACTCAAATTGGTGTCACAGGCCAGTTGGGAAATAGTTTCCAATCATAGGTCTTTTTGAATCCCTGTTCTTCCTACTTTCCTTCTGACTGTCCATTTCTTCCCTCTCCCTCAGGGTTTGGCTTTGGTTTTTACACTTCTTCTCATGTAAAGAGGGAAAGAGGAATCAGAGGAAAGTAGCCCAGGGTAGTTTTTTAGCTTTATACTCCTTGGACTCCATTGGGAGTACGCCGGTGGTGCTTTTCAGTTATGCTGGAGGAGGTTGCTATAGAGCAGCATGGAGCATCCTACTGTTTGCTCTTGCATGTTTAGCATGCTGTCATCTCTCTCTGTGAAGGTCAGAGACTGGAAGCAAGAACTATTTCTCCTTTTTCTATCCTCCCCTCACAAACATTCAGAGGTTATTAGGCTTTTCTTTAGGCCACAAAACTAAACTTAACTTTCTATCTTTTGCTGTGAATTTTTCAGAGGTGAATTAGAAAGGTATCCTACAGGCAAATTTTCAAAATAGAGTGCTCTCTTGGGAGTTCAGATGACCTAGCCTCTCCTTAAATTTCTTTTAATTTTGCTCCCAGGTCTATGCTATCTTTATATGCAATATGGGACAACTTTTGCGGCTCACATACTGGTTCTTGTTAACTTACCCTTGGATATCTTCCTTGAAATACTCTTCTGCAACATTTTTGTCATTTTCTAAGTTTTATTTCTGAACCAGTGGTGGTTTCAAGTAGCACTGAGGCTCTGTTATAAATACTGTGCAAATGCTGCCTATAAACCACAGTAGTATTACTTCTTTGAAAAGAAAACACAAGAGGGTGGAGTGGAACAGTACCATTAAAGATTTATTTGACTATCTAATTGCAATGCTGCTGAATCTTTTTCCTTGGTACTTATAGAGAGTAGATGGGTATTTGAGCATGAGTGTGACAGACCCAGAACTCTCTTGGGCTTCAGTGATGTCTGTTTTAAAACCCTTTAGGCATCTGTTTAATGTTCTCAGGCTCCTCAACAAGCTCATTATCTTAAACATACTCACCCCAAGAGCCCTGATGTCACTTAAAATTTACACAGGGTTGTATAAGAATTGCATAATATAGTGCATGTATACTTTGCATGGATTGCTGACTCAGTTACCCCTGTTGGTAGAAGTTGTACCAAAATGAACAAGTTGGCTATTTTCTTCGCAGTTTTAGAGTGTTGTTTGGGATGCAGCTGTCTGGAAGCACTTTGGGGCTTTTCTCTTTCACACTTGTGCAGCACTTTTGTAACTAGGAGATCGTTTGGACTATGCCCCCCAGAAGAAGCTGCTGAGGCTCTACCTTAATTATAACCCAACCCATTTGTCAAGGGACCTCCTAATCTGCCTCTTCTGATCAGCAGCCGTCTATGGCTTTGTGATGGCTGGCTGGTCACTGGTTCACCAGGCAGATGAGTTCTCCTGGGCCATAGCTGGATTTGTTCTGAGGATGCCTCCTTATGGCTGGAGAACTGTTCCATTTTAGTTGGCATTTGAATCAATGTTATTAAAACATTGTTCCCAGAGACAGGGGTTCTTGCTGTGCTGCCAACACTGACTTGCAACACTGTCATGAGACAGTGTCCAAATCAGAAAGATTTTTATCCTCTGAGAAAAGGTAAATGTCTAATCAAGGGCAGTGATTTTTCATATACTGAAGCAGTCTATTTTACACTTCTCTAAGTGTAAAATAGAAACTAAACTATTCTAAATATTCTAAACTATTCTAAATATTTCAACGTAGTCTGTCTGAAATATGGTCTTAGTACCAACTGAGATGAAACACTGCTGATACCAATTTTTTTCCTCCAAATATATAACTTTAAAGAAACACACTGCCTTGTTTGGAGCAGGGCAATGGGCTGGCTGATCTCTGGTGGTCATTTCCATCTTAAATTATTCTATGATATTTTAAAAATTGGGTGTGAAGCTCTGCAGAGCAATCCCTTTTTCTGTGTTTTATTAAATCTGCATTTGGAATACGTGTTAAAGCTGTTCTGTTGTTTTGCATTGATAGATCACTTTCAACATTGGGCTTGGTTATATCATCACTTGCTGACCAAGCAGCAGGGAAGGGGAAAAACAAGTTTGTGCCTTACAGAGACTCTGTACTCACTTGGCTTCTCAAGGTAACTTATATTTTCTATTCATCATGTTCACATGATGTCAGCTTTTTTGTCATTTGTAGGATCATTGTAGTACGCCTCTGTGTACATGGACATCTCATCTTTTTTTAAAGAGATGAGTGAAGGAACTCTTGTAGCTATGGTTTTCCAAGTAATATGGACAGCTGAGTGTATCTTGTGTTAATTCTTTGTAAAATCCTACTTGACTATTTTCAGTTGTAATGGAATTAAAGGTGGTAGAGGTGGCTAGAAATGTTTATGGAACTTACAGTTTGGTTTATATCCAGAGTACATTGCAGTGCCTAAACAGTACTTTCAGTGCCTTTAGTAAGTATTTTAAGTCTCTTTGTGAAGACACTGTATAGTCTCAGAACAATTTTTAACCCTTGAACTTTCTGTGGCTGCACTACAGGACAACTTGGGAGGAAACAGCCAAACAGCCATGATAGCCACAATTAGCCCAGCAGCAGACAACTACGAAGAAACACTCTCAACTCTGAGATATGCAGACAGAGCCAAAAGGATAGTTAATCATGCTGTGGTGAATGAAGATCCAAATGCTAGGGTCATCAGAGAATTACGTGAAGAAGTTGAAAAACTGAAAGAACAGCTCTCACAAGCTGAGGTAACCTTATTTCCAGTACAATGTAAAATGGGTTTCCCAAGGAAATGTCATGTTCTGTGTGGAAGACTAGCTTTTTTACAAAATGTGGAAAGGAAGAGTCTCACACCCATTCTTTTTTCTTTCTTTCCTTTTTAAAAAAAAAAATTAAGCTTTTTTCCTGAATCCAACATAATGTATGCTTATCTTTAATAACTTTTAAATGAGGACAGCATAGTACTGATTGTGACCCTTTTCAGTTCTTGAGGAGCTTCAGGCCAAGCAATAATTGATGCAGCACAGATAAGGGCTAGATTACATCTTCATTGTGTAGACCAACTTATTAGTTATAAGAACTAATCAGTTAGAATTAGTTAGAATATTAGCAGAATTTTTTTTTTTTTGCATTGATGGGCTATATTAATGTCAAATGGAAAATTGTGAGAAGTCATGAATCTGTTATTGGACAGCAAAGTTTAGGGGACATTTCTCTCTGACATTTGAGAAAATCTATTAAAAATTTTCAAAAATGCAACACTGAAAACCATCAACAATTTGCTTCACTGCCTTAATAGTTGGCACAGTGTGATTGATGCTTATCAATTAGATTTATACTTCTAATTGAAGAATAAAATATTCGGGTAGAATGGTTTATTTGGTATCCAGGATAGCTGGACAAATTAGGCACTTAACAAATAGGAAAATACTTTTGATCTTTTCAGGCAAGACACAAAATACTGGTGGAAAAGGAACAGAACTGTGTTCGCGGGTAAATTTGTGTGGTGTTTAAATTTCATCTTCATTTAAGGAACAGTGTTACTCATATGAACACTTCCTTACAGACTGAAATGGGAAAATCTTCTTTAAAGAAAAGAAGCCATTCGCTTTCTTCATAAATAAAAACCTGTTCTAAGCCCTTATTTTAATTTGGAAAATATTATTATAACTTCTTGTTAATTATGTTGGCAGGCTGTGGCTAAACACAATCAGTAGGAAGGTGTCCAAAGTCTTACTAATTATTTTGTTAAGTGGTTTTTCTTCTACCTTCTGTTAAAAACAGTTATATAGGGCCATAGGCCAGCCTATTAAATTGTTACTTGGCACTGGGTGTATTCAAGCCCTTTCCTTTTGTTTCCTGTTGTGAAATGAGAAGCCTGTGTTAGCTCCAGAACATGCCTTCCTTTGAAGGTAATCAACAGGGTCAGTCTGAAAGCTTTAATGCAACTCTAGGAACACTTACAAAACCAAGATAGAAGGGAAGCCTAAATGTATAGAGGAATTTGTGTTTGAAACTACTGTTGGAAAAAAGAATGTGCAGTTGAACTTCAGGCAGATAGGAATTAAAATACTCACATATTTTACAGACAGTGAAGTTTGGGTGGCCAGGCCCAGAGATTTTTTTCTTTCCATTAGCTCTGGAGCTATGTCAGTCTTCAGCTATTTCAGATCTGGACCATTTAAATGTTGTTCTGTCCTCTTTCTTTGCAAGCAACCTATTTCTTCAACTTCTACCATAAAAAACCTGGAGATAAAGTAGAAATCTATACTTGTTGCATTTGATATTATGTTGCTGTGTTCAATTTTCTTGTGCAAGCAGTGGTAAGAATAGCTGAAGGTTTTTGCTAATTTCTACCTTTTAGGCCATGAAGGCACCAGAACTGAAGGAAAAATTGGAAGAATCTGAAAAACTAATAAAAGAGCTGACAGTCACCTGGGAAGAAAAGCTAAGGAAAACAGAAGAAATTGCACAGGTACTTCAGAAATTTTTAGGAGGAACGCCAGATACTCATGTAGTAGTAGTCAGCTGAACTTCATGAGCTTTAGTGGACTATGCTGTTTTCCCCACCGGCTGTTTGAAATGTCTCTGAATTTTTGTCTTTTCCCCTTGTTTCTGGTTTTGGGGTGGGTCTGTTTGTTTGTTTCTTGGGGTTTTTTTTAAAGTCTAAATTTTATTAGCATAAGTCTAGCTGTGTCATGATATCATTGATAAAAGCTAATATTTGTTTCTAAAATAAAGCATCAAAATATGTTTGGGCAGCTCATTTATTTATAAGACCACAGTGGGACCTTGAACGTGCTTCCCTTGAAGTGACTAAGAAAGTCAAGAATTACAAAAGAATCAGAATTGTGGGTGGTATTTTTTGCTTTTGCTTTTAATGTTTTCTAACCAGAAAAGGAAAATGTGTACAAGTAGTCACTAATGTTTTATTTTTGTTATTATTATTGTACTTAAAAAAAAAAAAAAAAAAGGCAAGGGGAAAACCCAAGCCTAACCAGCCAAACAAAAAACCCCAACACTCAAACTGTGGCAAAAAAAAAGACACATGTGATCAAGTAAGTGCTTTATCTGAATTAATAATAAAACTGCAAAAGAATAAGCCTAAACTGTGGCATGCTATTTTCTAAATCATCTATGACTATGATTATCTTTGAAGTAATTGGAACTGACATTCATTTTTTACTAACATAAAGACTCGAAGCCACACTGTGTTACTTACAAGTTGGTTTAATAAACTCAACAGAGCTGTGTTGGTAAGTTTAATGAATTTAATAGGACTGCTTAAATAGGACTCCCTTTGGGGAGGCAGGTGTTTGAGGATTACTAACTTTTATGGTTGGTGTGTAAAATTAAATTCTACTGACCCGATGGTACCTGACCAGTGTCTGGTGGTGATACACAGAATACGTACTTAGCATGTACATCTTCAGCTTTAGTTCCTGTGTTCTTGTCCCTGCGTATTGCAGCAGGCAAGATTAACCTATTTTTGTGCTTGCAGGAGAGGCAAAGACAGCTGGAGAGCATGGGAATCTCCCTCGAGTCATCAGGTATCAAGGTTGGGGATGACAAGTGTTATCTGGTGAACCTGAATGCGGACCCTGCGCTCAACGAGCTTTTGGTTTACTATTTAAAGGTAAGGATGTGAAGTGGATATTTACACAGAACAGGACACTTGGTTTGAATTTCTGGCTCTAATTTGTTACTCAGAGGGGATGTAGGTTTTTCTGCTGCAGCAAAATAGGATAGGCCTCCTCCTACTGTTTAGGCTTCTGTTCTCCCTTTGCAGTTCAGCTTCACTGTTTTCCAAATTGATCTTGTGGTTGCCAACAGTGGGAGAAATGCTCAGTGTGTGCCAGTGTTGAGATCAGTTCTAGCTTTTCCAGGCAGGATGTCCATAGGGTTGCCTTCTAGCCTGAGCTTGAAGCAAGAGCTTCATGTTAGATGCTTCTTTTTGTTAGGGAGCTGGAGATTGCTTTAAATACGCAAAGAATTAATCATAAAGAGATTATGTTTAGTAGTAATCAGTAAGAGTAACATAGTCTGCAGTGACAAGGAAGCTTATGAGAGAGGGAGTTAAGAGAAGCATTGTTAAAAATTTACAGAAATGTATTTTCCCAGTGTCATTAGCTTTCGTACCATTCTGTTTAGCATTTCCCATGTCAGAGTGAAGTAGTGTCAAATACAAACCTCGTAAGTTTGTAGGAGAAGGTGAACTGCTTGTCAATAATATATGAAAGACTATTCTGTCTATTTTTATAGCTACTCTTCTGCTTTGGTAGCTGAAGGAGGGCTTCTGCACTTGAACAATAGCAAATGAAACACAGCCTCTCAAACACTAACAAAATAAACTATTTCAGCAGAACTTAAAATATGACTTGGAATTATATAGAGAGTAGTACGTTTAGTTGAGCTGCTGTATAGCTGTTTTCTGAAAAGCAGAGAACTCTTCACCTTGTTTTACTACCCATGCTGTTAATTATGCCTATATGACATGGCTGGTTTTCTTCTGGTTTTTGTGTTTAATGTATGTATGCAGGCATAGGAGGAGAATACTTTTAAATCAGAATTTGTGTGTCAACTGCTTTATTTTGCTTTAGCTAAAATGATGAAGTTCAGGGCAGAACAACAGTTTGTGTGTGACTGTTGCAGTCTTCAGATCTGCTGTGGCACCATTTCTGCTCGACAGACACACAAACTGTGCAGTCTCAGCACTTCAGCTAATATTTTCTTAGTTATGTCAACAGTGGTAGTTTGCTTGTCTCTTAGTAACAGCTTCTTTTCTAGGATCACACAAGAGTTGGTGCAGATACCTCTCAGGATATACAGCTCTTTGGTATAGGAATCCAACCAGAACACTGTGAGATTGATATTGCTTTAGATGGAGAAGTTACACTTACACCAAAAGAAAATGCAAGGTAAGGAAAATCAGCAGCACTTTCCATTGAAATGGAAATTTTCTTCTCTTTGACAGAAGATGACTTTCATGTATTTTTATTTTACACAGACAGAAATATCTTATGTTCTGATCAATGAGTATTTTCAATACAGTGGATTTAAACAGATACTTAGAGGGAAATTCAGTGATTAAAACTGAGATTTCCCTACACATGTGAACACCCACTCACCTGCTCTGCAGGGCAACAGGCTGTCAGTGGTTTGGCTTGGAATAAGCCATCTAAAGAAGGTATTTGGTAGGAGTGAGGGGCCACTGCCTGTCTGGATATTGGGTAGTAACAAGATCCCTGAGGTGCCACTGGCTGTCCTGGCCTGTGTGATGGGATAGTAGCCTGTGTCTTGATGGCAGAGAATAAATGGTGCCTCGTGAGTAGTTCCTGTTGTAAAGTTCAATATTTTGTGAGGAAGAGATGCTTTAAAGATCTGAATTCTTTTCTAAACCCTTGATTACTGTTGTGTCTAGTTAATATGCAGTGTAAAGTCACCCTTCACCTTTTGTTTCTACTTCTGTATTTTAGTTATTTTTCATTCCAGGGGCACTGTGGCTCCTTGGGTGGAATTGTAAATGTCTTTGTCACTTGATCTCCAATGGCATATGATAAGCAGTACCTTTGTCCTTGTTAATAGTCATGCTGCTTGCCTGAAATTTGAGTATCTAAATAATGTACAGATTAGTATCAGAATGAGAAACTGAAGTTTGAGAGACACATAAAAAATCCAATTTCTTTCATTCTTCCTTTAGTAAAATGCATTTGTATTTTTCTTCTGCAGCCTACAGTACAAAATTTCAAACAGATGGGATTCAAGCTTGTAGAGATAGTGTTACTGTTCTGGAAATCAGTCATTTTGACTGGCAGGAACAAGGGCACATGTCAGTGGAAAAAACATATTTTGTTTTACTCATGCCTGATCTGCAATGCTTAAGTAACTGTTTTTAAGATAATAGTATCAACAGAAATTTAGCTACCAGAATTTCATTGAAAAATGTTAAATAAAGATCTGATTTAAAATGAAATGCTTACATGTTTGTATTGACTTATGTGAGAGACAGCTGAAATGAGAACACTGCATCTAAAAAGGCCCTTTTCATTTTACTGACGTTTTTTCTCCTTTCAAATAAAATGGTCTGCTTTGTGACTCACACATGCAGAAGTTCAACAGCTCAATTTTTCCCATTTTGTGATTGAAACTTAAATACAAAGAAATACAGCAGTATACCAGATGTTCACAAAAATAGACCCTTGTTAATAATAGAGACCTCATTTGTTGAAAAAATAGAACTTGGATCTAAGAATCTTTTCTTATGCTTGAATGCTGAATATGTTAACAGTGTGTTTTACAACTGTGTTGACTAAGTTGTGTCTTGGAGAGCTCTGTCAGTAGGATTTGCATATGGTCAAGTTTAGAATGTTTATAAGAAGCAGGCAGTGACCCAGTTTGAGAAACAGGCATTTTAAGAAAACTTTGCAACCAAATCACCCTTGTCTGTATGTTTACTGAAGAGTTTTACCAGCCAGAGGCAGAGGGGAAAGGTGCTAATTCTGACAACAGAAATCAGACCAGTAACTTTTCCACTGTTCCTTTCATGAGAACCTAGATGGCTGTTGGTAGATGGGGGAGATAGCAGCTCTTCAATCTTTTATTTTCAGGATTTCACTGGACTTGTATTTTCTTCTTTCAGATCCTGTGTAAATGGTGCACTGGTATGTTCTGTCACTCAGTTATGGCATGGAGATAGAATATTATGGGGAAACAACCACTTTTTTAGGTAATAGTTGATGTTTATATTCCACCCACTTTACATTCAAGCTATTTTTTTTTCCTTTCATTGTTCCACATAAACTTTTTGTATAAACTGAATTTCCATTTTTGCTCAGAATCAATTTACCAAAGAGGAAACGTCGAGATTGGCTGAAAGACCTTGAGAAAGAAACTTCCTTAGGAGAGCATGATCTGGATGCAGCTAGTGAAGCTTCTTCAGAGCCAGACTACAACTACGAGTTTGCACAAATGGAAGTTATTATGAAGACACTGAATAGTAATGGTAAGGCAACCACCAGATAAAAATGTTCTTTTGGATTGTCTAACAAATTCAGCTTGGAACTCAATGGCTGGGTAAAACAAGCAGTACACTTGTTCAAGGGGCCTTTGGAGGATTTTCAGGATAAGATATTTTACAGCAACAATGTTGAGCTGTGCATATATAGATATGAAACATATATACCTATATATACATATATGTGAAAAAATATGTGCACCTAGGTATAAATACACACACAAATTAGTAGTTGGTTTGTGCCCTGACACACAATTTTATTGGTATGTCTGCTCCCCTTTATAGTGCAACTAAGTTGTAACCATATGCCTGTCAAATCATCATCCAAGTTTACTAAATTCTCAGTTTTGCAAGTTACTGCACAAAAAAAACGGTGCACCATATATAGCTCAGTTAGCTTCATCCTTCTTTTTGTATCAAATATTACTGACACCATTTTAACCTTATTAGAAAAACATTGAAACGATAGCAAACCAATAAGCAAATGCCAGCTTGTTTTTCAACACTTGTTCACTCTCAATATTTCATTTCATCTTTGTTAAAACAAATTGTGATGCTTTTTTTGGAGCAACACAGTAAGATGTAATATAGATAAAATCATGGTATGGTGTATATAAAACAATATGGTTTTTTCATGAGTTCCAGAAGGCAGGTCATAGTTCATATGATACAATAGAGTATGAAGAAATGCTGAAAAACTTGGTAGACTACTGGATGCTTTGTACAGGTGTTTTAATGCACAAAAGCTGAGAGGCAAATACCTTGGGGTTTGGTCCCTGACCAAAAAGACACAGTAGATGTTGTTTCATTGCTTTCTGTTCTCCTTTCTTCGTATCTTCACAGTATTTCCATTGTTTGCTGTGGTTTGCATGTTGAAATACAGCATTTACTTTTTATTTCATCTCCTCTTATTCTTTTACTTTGTCTGTTTTGCCATTGTACAATGTACAGTGTGATGGTTTCATTTGTTCGATGCAGCAATGCTTTGCAGATTTTTTACAGTTTTATTTTTGATGAAATTGCTTGTGTGAGTTACAGGGTCAGGTCACTTAAATTGATATGACATTGCTGTTTGATAACAGAAATATTCTCATTATGGCTCACTCATACCAGGAGATGAATTTCAGATGAATCTGCCATCCTGGTGGTCTTCAGTGTTGTCATCCCTTGTGAAGATTCTGTTGCCCGTTTTAAGGCCTCAAACCATCCCATATCTGTGCCAAAACTGGGACAAAGGTTTTGAACTCAATTGGCTCGTGCATGAGGTTGCTGGAAGAGTCTGAAAGCATTAATTGATGCTTGATCTGCTTGTTACTAACTGGAGATTTGACAGAAGTGTATCAGTCTACAATGAGTCAGTGTTCTTTGAACAGGGGGTCACATTTTTTGGTTCTCCGTGTGTTGTTATCCAGCTGGTTGAAACGATTCTTCACAACATTCCAGTGTCTTTACATTTTATTTCAGCAAGCTTTTCTGATTGTGGTCCAGGCCAGTTTTTGTTTTGGTTGGTTGCTTTCTGTGTCTTGGTCAAGAACAGTTCAGACCCTTCTGTTTCTTAAAGCTCTTTCTTCCCTACTGCAGAACGAACGTTTACAGTCGTCCACATCACACTGTTTCAGAAGTGTCTTATCCCAATTTCTGCTGCTTCTGCTCACTCCCACATAGGTGTTGCTCAACTAAATTGGAGTAGTAAGTGATAATAAAATGCTGACAAAACAAGTGACTGTGAGGATCATACCCTGGTCTTTTGATTTGAAGTTAGATAAACAGAACCTAGCAGCACTTTCTCAATGGTATAGCTAAAGTACCTTTTTTTCTGACAGGCTTCCAGTTTGTTGTGTAAGAAGTTTGTTGTGCACTGTCTGTTTCAGCTTTGTTACAGTACCATTTATTTATTCTTCCTTAAAATGAAAAAGAAATACGGGTAAGGAAGAAGAAATAACTAAATGACTGAAGACTGTTAATTCTATTATACATATTCTCTGGAGAAGTCCTAAGGGGGGAATGAACAGGTATTTCAAAAATTCGATTAGATAATTATTTTATAAGCTTGTATAGATACAGCCCAAAGCAAGAGGGTTTGGTTTTCCTTTGTTTTGGCTTTTGGGTTCCCCCCTCCCCCCCAGATTTGTTTGAGAATTATAATCCTCTTTAAATAAATAGCCTGGCTTCTCCAGGGTGCAAACACATTTGTTTTTATGGCATGTAACCAGTACAACAGTGTCACAGACTCCATCTGGCTCCAAAGAAGCTCTGAGGAAAATGTGTGACTTTGAAAACTGCTGTAAAGAAAACATCCAGATTCTTTCGTTCCTTCAGCGTGTTAACTTTCTTTGTGGGATTCTGTCAGATCAGCTTTGTACTGCTAATTTGTGATGCTGGTCAAATGCAGAATGCATCAAAGAAGTTTACTTTATTCTTGTATACTGTGCAGTGGTTAAGTAAACAATGTGATTAGGTTAGGCAGCTCCTCATTTTAGCAAACAAAACTGCTATAGCTCAGGGAGAGGATTTTCATAAAACTTAGCAAAGCAGCCTGTGTCATAACCCTCTTCTAGCTTGCTTAGAAAAATATACTTGCAAGAAATCTTAGGGAATTTATTCAGCATCAGAGTGACTGAATTAACAGATTCCAGATGTGAATTAAGTGACATTGTAGCGAGGTAATAAATGCTGTTCATCCTATGAAGAAAAGACATCTTTATGCTCAGTGTTAGTAGTCTATGATTTTGCAGGGGATTAACTGCATATGAATGTATTTTTTCAGGGTTATTGAACTCTTGTCACATAAATATGTAAAGGATTGGGACTTGGAACTTTTAACACTGTACGGAATTTGCTGTGTATTTGGCAGGCACTGGGTAGAATCTTCCTTAACTTATTTGACTTTGCATGAGGAAGCTAAAATTTTAGAACATGGTGTTTAAATTTAATTTAAACACTACTGTAGTTCTTTTGAATTGTAAAAAAACTTGACTGTTTATTTCTTCAAATTCTATCTAGATAGTTGATAACTCACACCATATTTTACTTTTTTCCTGTGACAGGTGTAGGGTTTTCAAAAGCTAAATTAAAAAATTTTCTAAAACTGTGAATTTACCTTTTGCATTACAATACAAGCATAATCCACCTTTTTTTCTTTTTTTCCCAAGCAATACAGGATTATGTTGCAATTGGAAAGTTTTATACTAGGTTCTTGCATCTTGTTGCAAATATTTATCGTGGTGTAATTTCATCCTGGGATGGTTGTGATCCTGTAAATCTAGGTGGCTGAAAAGATCACTTTTATTAAAAGAAATCTGCTCCTTGAACTCATAGCTGTTCTTTGAGCAGTTTAGGAAAGTCTCATCTTAATGAGTCAGCCTTAAATTCATTTCCTGTGTTTGGAAAAACAATGGAGGGATTTTAATTTCTTCCATGTCTCTTCTCTATCATCTGGGTAATACCTGTTTTTCTCAAACGTTCTTACATATAACTAAAACTGGTTTGGGGATTATGCAGCAAAGCCTATGTATATTAAGGTAGTTGTGGTATTATCTGGAGGAGTTAGGAGGATAATGATGGTGCAGATGAACATTAATAACTTGGTTTGAAGTCCAGAATTTTAGAACTTGGTTCAGTCAGGGGTTTTTGTTGCACTGTCTGTTTAAAAGCTAATAATAGCTAACTTCTTTCTGAGAATGTTATGTACTAAAAAGTAATATTTCTGGTTATTTTAAGACTCTTTCATGCATCACTAGTTTGCTATTTGGTTGCTATTTACACTGACTGATTTTTAACTTTCTGCTTTATAATTACAATTGTGATGGTATTTACGATGCTTTTGTGTGAAGCCAGTGATTTCTTCCATGAATAAGGCCAGGGCCACAGAAGCAACTTGCAGAAGTGTTTGCAAAAAGCAAAGGGAAGATGGTTTATAACTAAATCACACAGATTTGGTTTTTTGGTTTTGTGCATTTTTTTGAGGTGCACACCTCCAGTTCCAAAGTGGGACAGTGTAATTAAATCTAGGTTTATTTTTCTCCCTCCTTTGTGACAGACTGGCATCCTTAAAAGTTGTAGCAGCTCTTTTTACTTCTTTTTTTTTTTTAGTATATTAATGAAATGGACGAGATATCACAAACAGTTATTTTAGAGCTGAATTTTTTTTGCATTTGAAAATCCTGGCATGTCCTAGAGCTGCAGCATTGCTTTCCCTAACAGTCTACCACTCCAACTTTGGAACTCCTCTCCCTTCCTCATGTGGTGTACAGAATCATCAGTCGGTTCTGTGGTGTGCTGTCACTCAGTCATCCAGATTGGTCTTCTTGCAAACCACTTTTTTTGCTGTATTTGAGCTTCCATTTGAGCTTGAACCATGCTTTTCATGAACCAGGTGTATTTATACTGGTAGTACATAGAGCTTACTCTATTAAATGGCTCCTTCAGAGGCACAGGCATTGGACCTCACCCCGGGAACAGACAGAGTAATGTTTCGTTAATTAGAATGCACTTCAGATTTATCCTTAGCTGATTGACACAAGCAGTTTTTTCAGGATGGAATATCCAAAGGGATATTTGTTCTGTGCTGATACCGAGGTGAAATGTGGTTTGTAAAGCTAAATGCAGAAGCCCCCCCAGGACATATTTTGTCTGCCTCGGTGCTGTGCAGCACTTTAGTGCAGTGTGATGTGTGACCAGTCAGACCATTTGTTTGTCTCGGTTTTCATCTGCAGCTCTCCAGCATGCTTCATTCTCTGCCAAAAGAGAGAAAGTAAATTGCTTTTTACTTCCTTAAGTCGTTTCCTCCTCTGGTTAGCATCGTCTTCCCTTGTGTTTTGCTTTGTTTTCTTATTAATTTGTTTCCTTTTCCATCTATTCTATTTTTCCTACTGGGATTCTGGAATATATTATAACTATACAGCACTTAAATATGCAATGGACGAGGGTCTTTACCATTGTTCTAGCCTTTTGCATGCCATTTGGTTTTTGTTTTTTTTTTTAATTTATCTATTTAATGCAATACTTAATAATTTGGCTTTTGTTTTGGAGTGCAATTTGTGTTTGCAATGACTCTGGGGTATGTTGATTGCTGTTAACAACTAAATAATGGGTGTCCCGTAATGCTAAAATGGCGTTTTCTCACATTTCCTGTATTTTTTCTTCCTCTTTTTTTTTTTTCCTTCCCTTCTTTTTAGACCCAGTACAAAATGTGGTCCAGATCTTGGAGAAGCAGTACTTGGAGGAGAAGCGGAGCGCTCTGGAGGAGCAGCGGGTGATGTACGAGCGCGAGTTGGAGCTGCTGCGGCAGCAGCTCTCCCCAGAAAGGCAGCACCAGCACGGCAGCGACAGGCTCTCCTACACTGCTCAGGCTGCACAGCAGAAAGTGAATCTCTGGACAGAGGAGAGGTGAGAATACTGGAGTTAAAGCAAACAAATTAGTAAGAATTACAAAGGGTGAAAGATGGGGCTTGAACCTGCCATCCAAAACCGTTAATACTTTTTGTGGAGTTGATGTGCAGAGCAAGATCTGTGCTTCCACCAAAGTGTAAGCATTTTGTTTAGGGTTGAGTTCTGATGTGTAACATGGGCAAGATTTAACGCACAAATGACATAAAAATTTAGCTTTTTTCTGAGCAGTATTATAGGTTGGTTTTCTGTGGGGTTTTTTGTTTTTTCTTTTTTGTTTTTAAATTTGAAAACTGCTTATGAAATGTTTGGTTTAGCTATTATTGTTTTAGTTCTTGGAAAAAAATGAAAGAATAGTGCAGAAAGGTAAATTTGTCAACTAAGATTAAGGGGTCCAGTAAGGAGTATTGTGTTTTGCAAGTATACAATAAGAGCATAATATTTTGCAATAAAAAACCCGTAAAAAATAGAGAGAATGGGGATCCGTATGTGTTATATGTATGTGTTTCTAATTGTAAGCCCAGCTTTAGAAGAGAACTGCTCTGGTAGAGCTGCTTGGGAAGTTAAAGGCTTGCCATGAGGTGAACTGGCCTCTTTGCAAAGGAATAGCATGGCACCTGAATGCAGCTTGGTGAAAGACCATCATGAGGATTGCAGGGAGAGTTAAAATGCAGTCTAGGAAGATGTGAGCAGAGTGTTGCATTTTGACAATGAGAGAAGCTTGCTCTTGGTATTGAGGAGAGAAGGATGCCAGCTTCATGAAGAAAAGTTTAAGGGGCAGCAACCAAGATGATTTAAGTTTTATGAATACCAGTGAGTATTCTGTCATGGGGCTAATTCAGCAGGAAGAATGCTTAGATGTTCTAACAGGTTTCTTGTAAATTTCTTTCATCTGTTTCTTTTAAAACAGAAGCTTCCTTATTCACTCAGTGTTTTTTTCTGTATGTAGTGAGTTTGAGTGCTCTTTTCTGTGTAATTATTTTTGCTTTATTCTTCACCATTAAAAAACCAAATCCATTTACAAGAGGGATCTAAACCAAGATAGTCAAGACTGTTTTGCAGATTTCGAGTTGAGAGTGTTAGAAATAGAACAGAACAGATCTTGGTTTAGTTTTTGTGCAAGATTTTGTTTTGTAATTTCTGCCCAGTTTAGCCTGGGAAAAAAACCTAAACAAATAGCTAACTGTTGACCAGCAATGACTAGAATGTTTTTCATGGCAACTGTAGGGCGAAGTAGTTCTATGATTCAACATTAATTAAAATAATTGTTTGCCCCTGTAAAATCTAAAAACAGAATCATTGGGAACTGAATGTTAAATGTTGCAGAGTTGTGGCTGGGATTTGCAGGCTCTTTTAGAGCTGCACAAGGAGTGCAGAGTGGGAAACGTTAGCTGGAGCTCTTTCTATTCGGAACTGCTTTGAGCACAGCAAGGCCATCAAGAAATCATTGATAACGCACTGAAGTAGCAGAGAAGAGAACTGGGCTTACTGGCAAGGGAGGCAGTACCTCTAAAAAGATGCAGCAGAAGGGAAAAGGAAGTAGCAAAAAACTTGCCTGTCCTTGAGAGCTGAGAAGAAAAAATGGCAATTGATTCGCTTAAAATTAACCACCGTAACCATGTAATAACATAAAAAAAGTGAATCTGGAGTAATACCAAGGCTAAGTGTTCTGTCAGCTTTTTCTTCTCAGTAGTTGTTAGATGTTTCTGAGGATAAGCTGTGCTTTGAACAAGTTTTGCCTCTGAATTCCATGGGTGAATGCTTTACTCTGTATAATATAACTGTTGGACTACTTGGAGCCTGTGTTTTGCTGCATTGTACAAAACAGGAGAATGGATTCTCTTTGGAGTGATCTGTGAGGAGTCTGATAATGTTTTAGTGGAACTGCCATTGAATAAGCAGTTTTCTGGAAGAACTCATTATCAGTTTCCTGTCCTCCAGAAGATCCTCTTAGGTATACTTTTTATTTTTTATAGTTCTAGAAGAGGTTTCGGCTGCTGAAAAAAGAGGAAAAAAATGAATCTTCTTAAATAAGAAACCAGAAAAAAAAATCTTTGAGTGGTTTCTGCTGTAAAAGCATGGCAACATGTTGCTGAGAGGATGTTTACCAGCCAACTGGCCAGAGGGCAAGAAATCCTGGGAAGAATGGAAAGACTGGATGTGAAAAATGTGCAAAAGTTCCAAGAGTCTGGATTGGAGGGGATTTGATTGGTGCAGTTTTAGCTGTCTCTCTGTTGCCATTGCAAATGAAGCTGAGCTCTACTGGATCAGCCAGCAAAATTAATGTGATAGGTATCAGATGTGGGCACGCATCTGTCAGATCAGCTGGAACACATTGCACAGAGGTTATTACAGCTTTCTGCTGACTGTGGAAGGACAGATGATACCTGACCTGGTGTTAAATTCTGTTGGCATAAAGTTAACCCATTGTAACTTTGAACAAATTATATTTGTTGGGGTGATGGTGTACTGGACCAGGGGTTTAGTCCAGCATATCCTGTGTCTGGCATTGGGAACCCCAGAGACTTGCAATGATACCTTGTGAGTATCAGTTGTTTCTCCTTGTCTGGCTTAAATGATTGCTTCAGGATTTCATGTTCAATGAGTATTTGCTCAAGTTAATACCCAAGTGGAGCTTGTCATATGTTTCATGTAGTAAGAATTAATAAATCCTATCTGAAACTTTTTCTTCTGTTTAACTTTCTGGAAGGGTTCTGGCACAGATGTATCTGGAAAAACACAACTCTTACAAGAACTGTCCATAATAATTGGTTGAGTTACTTGTAAGTTCTCCTTACAGTCTTAAGCCATGCTTTTTTCAAGAATCTAGCTAAGATTGGTGTGGGGGATTCCCAAAAAGCTTTCCAGATGCTGGTGTCCCAGATGAAGGAAATGACTGGCTGCAGCTGGATCCAATGGCTCTTACAGCACTTACATACAGATCAAAGCTGCCTTCTGTTTCTCAAATTAGGCAGTTGTCTTGCAGTGGCTGTAGGTGTAGTGCACTCTCAGTATCAAATACTTTCTTGTGATTAATTCTTGACTACCTTAATTTTCTGTATGAGTCCAAAATTATAGCTGTCTGTGGAATGTGTCACTTGCATGGTCTGGAATTGCTTATTTAATTTTGATAGCCTGGATAACAGAAGCAAGAGGCAGAGGGAAAGGATTTTTCCATCTAATGCTGGGAGGAGATATGGAGGAAGTTACTAAAAATCTACTGATAGTAGCAGCTATTTAAGATCCAATAAAACCCACCACTGTTGCAAACCTAGACTGGATAGGGGAGAGAGAGAGACAAAGCTGCATGTTTTAGCATGTTGAAGGCACTAAAATTCAGGGCTGCTTGCTAACACTGCTGGTTGTTTACAACTTTGGTTGTGGTATCAGAGGACTGACAGAGTGCAATTTGAATTAGCCATTCTTTGGGATTTTTTGGAAAAAGATAAGCACTCAAGTGGAATTCTGTTGGTGACTGAGAGGCATGTTAGCAGCAGGCAGACTTTGCCTGTATTCACAGGAAGGCCCTTGTTCCTCCTACAACTGTGTATAATGTAAGGTGTTTTGTAGAAATGAGAAGTGTATGTGCTCAACATGTACCATATTTCCGTAGGACTTTGCATAGAGAGGCTAAAAAATCATACAGGAGAGAGCTGGTGACTGAAATATCCAAAGTTTGATCATGAGTTTTATAAAGGTGATGACACACAGTAAGTGCTGTTGAGATTACAAAGAAAGGCAGAATGAACTTTGCTCAGAGGATAATAGTGATAATTTTAAAAGGTAATTTAAAGATGAGAATCCCAGGTGGGGGCATATCCTAGTACACAGGTGTATGTATAGTATGTGTCATAGCAGGTTTGCCAGGTGTTACATTAGAGTAGATTTGCTCAGACAGGCCTGAGAAACCTCTTTGGAATTTGTCCAGAAACTGAGTGCACAGGCTTTAACCTGTGTTCATTCATCTGTTACTTAATAGATACCTTGGGTAAATAGGATTTAAGATTTTTTAATTTCTATTTTTTTAATGTGTACACTTGAGTAAGTGGGGGGAGGTCTGTGGTCTGTAACACTGCAAAGCCCTTGGTGTGATACAAAGCTGTGGCTTGCAGTGGTTGCATGTTCTAACATCACAATCTGAGGAAGAGCAGATTTTATCAAGGTGAAGTCTCACATGTTGGGACTGGTGGATTCTGTGGAACAGGACTCCAGATTAAAGACAAAGACAGCTGCAATTATTTCATTTCTTGAAAATTCGAAATGTCCTCGGGGCTTTAAACAAATCATCACTGTACCAGCTCCCATATTACTGTGTCCTTTTATTTGGGCATCACTGTACTAGACATGCCTCAACAGTAATTTGTTTGTTTAATATGTGATCACTGCTTTTCCTCAATAAAATTGTCTGAGTGTTTTGTGTTCCTTGACATAGTGCTACACAGCATTTCTTCTTAAACTTGTTTCAGAAAAGTCTTTGTTAGCACCTCTATTTGCAGCTTTCCAATAATAGAAATAGGTTTCTGTGTATTTTTCATGTTACCTACTGCACCACAGGGATGAATTGTTTCGACAGAGCCTGGCTAAACTTCGAGAGCAAATAGTGAAGGCAAATACTCTGGTGAGAGAAGCGAACTTCTTAGCAGAAGAAATGAGTAAGCTAACAGATTATCAAGTAACACTTCAGATCCCTGCTGAAAACCTCAGTGCCAACAAAAAGGTAATGACAACAAAGAATGCTGGAAAATGTAGCTTTGTGACTAAGCTATGTAGACATCTATAACATTCATCCAGCTTGAGCCCATAAAATGTTACTTTTGTTAGATTATGCATAAGCAGAATAGAAGTACTACCTGACTAATTGATTGAAAGTGAGTAATTAAGTAAAAATGGCAGAGCATTAAGTATGGCTCATGCTGTTTTCAAGTGTATGATCACCATATGTGCATGCAGGTTATGAACAGACATTTGTATTCTGTTGCTGCAGAAGCTGCATTTTAGTTATTTCTACAGAAATTAATGGGTTTTGTTACAGTTTCCTACAATTCCATGTCTTGAAGGGTTTTACAGTGCTGCTGTAAATATAATAGCAATTAGGATAATATGCTTGTCCTAAGGGCTTTGATTGAGTGTGTTAGTGTTCCTGTGGGAATGGTCATTGTTTGAGAAGGATGAAGAGATCTGGATCCTCAGAGATGCTTAGGCCATGCCGTTTCTGAGGACAGAAGTAGCATGACTGGCATGCAGAGAGAAGCTGCATGCTCTGTATTTTATTCCTTTCTAGGAATGCAATTTGAGTGAAGAGTTAAACTACTTAAATGCACCTTTCCTACACTGATTGTTTTTTCTTCTGATTTAGAGGGGCGCAATAGTAAGTGAGCCTGCAATTCAAGTGAGAAGAAAAGGAAAAGGTACTCAAGTGTGGACTATTGAGAAACTAGAGAACAAATTGATTGACATGAGAGACCTCTATCAAGAATGGAAGGAGAAAATTCCTGAGGTATTTTATATATTTTCAAAATGGATCAAAGATCGAGTTTTTCTTTAAACCCCTTTTAATATGTTGTAGAGAGCAAGTGCAATGACTTTGTATATGAAAGATTAGGGTACTATGTTTTATTTTAAAAACCAAAACAAACAAACTAAAACCCAGAACAAAACCAGTATGACTAATACTAAATATTCAAAATGCCCATGCATAATGAAACACAGGTATGTCCTATCTCACTTGTGTTCTCAGATGTTAAGTGTGCTGAGGTCAGATATAATTGTGCTGAGGCAGTGACTCACAGTGCCACTAAGAGCATATGTTTACCTGGCATGCAGATGACCACCAGCTCTGAATGGAAGCAGCGAGCTGCATAAGAAATAAAATTATTAAATTGCAGTCAGTGTCAAAGCTAACCAGGATGCTGCTTAGATACACTTAAGGCACAGAACATACCAGTGGGATAAAACTTGATTTTGAACTATGAAATATTTTTAAATTGCATTTGTATATTCCCCAGCCTTAAAGCAGTGAAGAAATAAATTGAAGATAATTAGTCTACTTCAGTATTTCCATCAAAACCAAGTGGTGCTTTGTGAGAATTTAAGTAGCACATTAGCCTTGGCACATAAGCATGAGATTTGTCAAAAGCTTACTTGTTTACTGGAAGGAGATGTGACATTTGGTGTTCCAGAAGACACCAGCTAAGTATCCAGGTAGAAGTGCATAGGAAGTATATCTTACTGTCTTGTGGCTGATAGGAAGCACCTAAATTACTTGTATCAAGAATCATTCTCAAATATGTTTGAACAACTCTTGTACCTTTGTTACATGTTTTGGACGGGACAATGGGAATCTCTAAAATCATAACACAGGGGAGGTCAAGCACTTCATCTGTGCCCATTGAAGACAACGATGATTTTGCTGCTGACTTTAGTAAGAACTGATAGCACATATTTGAATACATTATGTCTGCCTGAGCCAGGATCATCCTTTCCATGACCTATGTTGTCCATAATGCATGTGTTCTATGTGCTACATAGAAACACGTAGGTCAAATGCATGTGTTGAAGACGAAAGAGGAGAAGAAGTGAAGGAACTGACAAATTCACTGAGGAGTGCCTATCGTGCTAGGAATCTGCATGAATTCTTTGTGGCTGTATGGGGAATGCTGCAGGTGCGATCTCAGCTCTATGGGAGTCATAAGAACACTTGTAGGCTTAAGTAGGAATCATCCTGCACCTTCCCTTTGCCCTTGTAGTGGTAGCCAGCAGCCAAACCAGCACAACCTGAGGATGGTTTGACCTCTTGTTTAAGAAGTATAAACAGAGCAGAAAAGGTGAAACATCTTGAAATCAATGGCTCCTGTGATTGCTCACAGTAAAGTCTGCTTTGCCTTGACATTGCTAAAATATGCAGGTCATCATATTATTATATCCCTTAGTAAAGAAAGGATTGTATAATGTCTCATCTCAAAGATTTCATTTCAAATTTGTACTATGGTTCTAGTCTCCTTCTGCTTGTGTGACAGGAAGGAACAGAAAAGACGGGTAGTGAAGTCATTTTTGTACAATGATCTTTTAATCCTGTGAGGTTATTTTATCTCCTGTTCCCATGCTGGCAGTTTTGTGACATCTCTTTCAAAATCTCTAAAACAGATAAGGAAGCTGATTGGCAAGAGAGGTGATCCTTTCTATGAAGCACAGGAGAACCACAACTTGATCGGCGTTGCCAACGTGTTTCTGGAGTGCCTTTTCTACGACGTGAAGCTGCAGTACGCCGTGCCCATCATCAGCCAGCAGGGCGAGGTAGGGCCGGGCTGGACACACTGAGCACTCCTGTGGGGCTCTTTGTCCTGGGAGGATCGCTGTGCACCAGGGTTGAACAAGCAAATGGTGCCTGCTGTTTCCCAGTGAATAAGTATTTTTCAAATGGCCATGTATGTTCTCTTTGTAATTGCCTTCAGGTTGCAGGGCGGCTGCACGTTGAAGTAATGCGTGTCACGGGCTCTGTCCCAGAACGTGTGGTAGAAGGAGATGACTCGTCTGAGAACTCCAGTGAGAGTGGGAGTCTGGAAGTCATGGATAACAATGGGGAAATTATTCACAGAGCGAAAAAGCTCTCCTGCAGGGTGAGTGAGAACACCTGATGAAGTTTATGGTTTCAGGCCTCTGTAACTGTGTAGTCAGTCTGATGTAAAGTACTAGGCCATGTAGACTACTGCTTGCTGAAAAGTCTCCGAAAGGAGAGACTTCTCTTGTTCCAGCTCAGGGTAGGCCAGTCAGTGGTTGTCAGTGGCTGCTTTCATTTGTATTAGTTTCTAGTAGATGTACATCTGCATCATAAGTACTGGTGTTACAAAGACTATTTGCAGACACAGAAGGGGAAACAGTTCTTCCTTGTAACTATCCCCTGTAGTTTGATCATCTAATGTAGTATCCACGGGTGGTGTATGGATTCAGCTTCTTCTGTGGTAAAGCATTTCATTCTCCACTCGAGCTTATCAGCTTCCTCAAATGAAACATGTACATGGGTGAGGTCCTTTCATCTACATTTCTGTATATGCAAAATAAGGTTTGCTAAATGGGAACGTCCTTACTGTCCTTTAAAACTTCTTCTTGGCTGTTGGTCTTTAATTTGCAGTTGAAGAAACAATCATATTCATGACAACATCTGTTTTGTCTCCTCAGGTAAAAATAAAAGAAGCAACCGGACTGCCACTTAATCTCTCCAACTTTGTCTTTTGTCAATACACGTTTTGGGATCAGTGTGAGTCAACAGTAGCAGCACCAGTGGTAGATCCAGATGTGCCTTCACCTCAGAGCAAAGATGCTCATTTTACAGTGACCTTCTCTCACTGTAAGGTAAGTATTTTTATCATGAAACTGTGTTACCAGGAGGATCATACATTTGAGAGAAACTGTTCAGAGTCTGAGCCTTATTTTGCTGGGGGAAGAAGAAGGAGGAAGTCAAGTCATGTAACTAATGACTTTTGACTATGCTTAAGAATGCCATAATGTTTCACTTCATCACTTCTTCAAAATGTAACAAAAGGAAAAGATCTTTTAATTAGTGGTCTTTTAAATTCAGATGTCATCTTTAATGTGTGGAGAAAGCTATTGTTTATATAATGACAACTGATTATATACTTGTTTGGCAAGCTCCGTAGCTTAAAAGAGATCACTGGAGCTGTGACATCACTTCTATGGAAATTTTCCAAGTTTGAAATAGGGTATGCAGAGGCATGAATTACTGAGATGGTGAGGTTTTACAACTTCCTTGTCCAGAGTCGAGCTTTGTGATGCATGCAGTATGGTTTTATCAGGTAGGAAGTTAGTTGTTTGGTGTATCCTTACAAGCAATTTGAGGAGATGCGCTTATTTAATATGGTTGAATGTGATTTGTTTTTCTCATTGCCAGGACTATGTGGTGAATGTCACAGAGGAGTTTTTGGAGTTCATTTCAGAAGGAGCTCTTGCTATCGAGGTGTGGGGTCACAGATGTACCGGTAATGGCAACTCTGTTTGGGAAGTTGATTCTCTTCATGCAAAAACTAGGACACTGAGAGACAGGTACAAATAAATTACAAATGAATGCATCCACCAATTTTCTAAAAGTTTTTTAATACCTGTAGTGCACAAAATACTTTGAGGCAACCATGAGTTTTTATGGGGATGTCTTTTTAGATGGAGTGAAGTAACTCGAAGAATAGAAATGTGGATTTCCATACAAGAATTGAATGAGATGGGTGAATACACTGCAGTTGAACTCCATCAGGCAAAAGATGTAAACACAGGGGGAATTTTCCAGCTTAGGCAGGTAGGTATCTTTTGCTTGCCATCTTATTCATGCTTGAATTGATTTTTAAATTTTATTCTTAGTTTCTCTCTACCTCAATTTCCTGCTTAGGGTCATTCTCGCAGAGTTCAGGTGACAGTGAAACCCGTGCAGCATTCGGGAACGTTGCCTCTCATGGTAGAAGCAATTCTTTCAGTCTCTGTAGGTGGGGTGACTGCCAGATCAACCAAACTGCAAAGGGGCTTGGACAGCTACCAGGTAAGGCAGTAATTTCTCATTTTGGTGTGGTTCTGCTGTTCTAGACCCAGCCCGACATAATTCCAAAAGGGGCCTTAGCACACTGGTACATGATTTGCAGTTTTACATGTGTTTGAGGTTAATACATGTAACGTGAGCATGTGGTGCTAAACCTGCTTCTTTTTTTATTATAACTCAGTGTATGACTGATGAAGTACCAAGTGCAGCAGGACAGAAGGAATATGGAAATTGTTTTTACCTTTGTGTGTAGAGGTGATTAATACTAGATTCCTAGTGCTATTAGTTTCTCTACCTTCTAGGGATGGTGAAAGTTGAGGAGGGGAAAAACAGAAAAAAAAAGAAATTTAGTAGAGAAAATGTAGTGAGATACTATTTAGCTTTTCAAAAAGCACCAAGTTCTTATTTGATAAGAATCAAAAACAGTCATCACTGAATGTGAAAGGGCTATTCCACATAGCCAATAAAGTCCTTAAGAAGCATAAATTATTTCAGCTGATACCGCATAAATTCATATTGCAAATAAAGCACGATTTAACAGTGGTGGCAAAGAACAAGTGGAATGGGCCACCCAGGGAAGCAAGGTGCCTTTTGTCAGAATTTTTGCATTCAGTTCCACAAGTAATTCTAACCTTAGATACAGATGAAACTGTAAAACTTGAGCTTAGTGGTCTGCTTGCTCAGTCATTTTTCTGGCACTGGATTCTGTGGGGTTTTTAATTTTTTTTTTTAATAAACATATTCACTAATACTCAAATCATGGCTGAGCTGCTACAGTCTGTAATGAAAATAAAATCTTTCTACCTATTAATAAGACTAGTTATTTGAGTGTTGTGATTTTAACATTTTACAAGTTTGTGGCAGAAATGTTTGTATTCATGTTTTGGGTTATTTCTGTAAATTTCTGTTGAGCTAAATGCATGGGTTTTTGTGTTTTACAAAATGTATTTTCTCCTACCAGAAGGAGGAGGATGATGGTGGTGATATGGATAGTTACCAGGTATTGCTGCTGTTGCTGTCAATCCTGCGGCATGGGGCACAGCTAATGCTAATGGCCAGCAACTCTCAAATGAACAAGCAAAAGCGGCTTTGAAATACACACGTGCTGTGCATTTTAGAGGCTACCTGGGCTATAAAACACTGCTATTTCAGTTTACCTTGTGACTTCATACTCTTACAGTGTCCTCTCTTCTCTAGTACTCTGCAGTCAGCTCTCCTAACTGGCTACATGAATTGCTATGGGAATAAAAGCTTTGGAACTTTAATTTAGAATGAAAGCAGTTTCTGGTGAATATCACAGGGAAAAGAGCCAGCAGCTGCAGGCATCCTTTCCAGGCAAATTATGCAGCATAGGATATTTTGTTTGTTTTCTAAAGAAAATATCATAACCTTTTAAGTTGTGCAGTTCTCTGAAATGCTTGAATGAGAGAGAGTGAAGGGTGTGAATGGGGGGTAGATACAGAAGCTTCAGTGAAGCAATTTTGTTTTATTTGCATAAAACCCAGCTTTGACCCTGTTTTTCTGTGTGATAAGTCGCAATTTAGACAGTGTAACAGAAGACTCATTTTAAAAGGTGACAAAGAGCAGAAGAGGAAATCCCCCCCCAAAGTAAAATAAATTTCGGATTTCTACATAGAAGACTTTTTTCTAATAGGCAGTCTTGCAGAAGTAAAACCAGTTAGGTGAGAATGCTGACATCCCTTAAAATGATGTGTTAGGTTTCCTAGCAATCTCAAAAATACAATTTAAAGGTACTAACTTCTTGCGGGCTGTTTATGCGCTTCCTGACATATCACAGAGAAGAACCAACCAGATTTTCTGTGATACCACAAAGCATGATTGCATGATGGGTTTTGTTTGCATGAGAAATCTTTTAATTGCACTGATAGCAGCTGCTAGCAATGGAATTTTGTGCAGGTTTGAGGGTGTACTGACCTGTCTAATCTTCAGGAGAATTTATGATCAACTGATGATACCGAGTTTTCCTCTTCCATATGCTATTCAAAAGTTTGATTGCCACTTCTGTGAGTAATTAGCTCATGGTGTGTAATCTGTTCAGCAGCAGAGGCAGTCACATTTTCTTTTCTCCTGTTGGAATCTGAGATCTGAAAGCAAATAAACCTCCATTCATGGGTGATGAGGTACTTAATCAGTGTGCATGTCATTTGGGGGAAAAAAGTTTTCTGCATTGTGCAAGCCATTTAATATAAATTCTGAATAAACTACCACAAAATTCACTGCCCTTTATTCTTGCCTACATAGTCTACTGACTTTCTTCTCTATTTCCATGTTAGGAAGAAGATTTAAACTGTGTACGAGAAAGGTGGTCTGATGCATTAATAAAACGCAGAGAATACTTAGATGAGCAGATCCAAAAGATCAGCAACAAACAAGGTTTGCTTGAAGTCTCTGTCATAAGTACTTTATGCCCTATACCACAAAAAGTGTGTCTCATGTGTAATCCTAATCTCTTCCACTGTAGAAAAATCTGAGGACGATATAGAACGGGAAGCCCGGCTGGTGGAACAGTGGGTAGGGCTGACAGAAGAGAGGAATGCAGTGTTTGTTCCAGCACCAGGCAGTGGAATTCCCGGTGCCCCCGCAAATTGGTATGTTCAGAAAAGCCACTGGAGTTGTCAGTTTTTTGTACATAAACTTTGTATGCTGCAAGGTACAAATCTAAGGATGTTTTGGAGCTTCCCATATTTTCCCATAATACTACAAACTGCATTGATCTGGCAGAAGGCTTAGAAGGTCAGGTGCTGTTCTGAATGTAAGAAAGATTTGCTTAGCGAAGATATTACATAGAGTAGCTTTGAAATAGCTTTCAAGGTTTGAAAATCACCTTTGAATATAATATAGTATTTTATAACTTTATACAACCAAGAAAATTATCCAGTAGTTTGATTCCTTTCATAAAAGGAGTGATTGAAAGACAGATGGTAGAAAACGTGATAATGTAATTGATAAAGGGTGGAGAGGGAAGAAACTCTGATTTCAAAGGATGTATTCTCTGTTTCATCTGAATTTGCAATATATTTCACTTCATTTAAATCTGTTTTAACTAAGATCTCTGGAGCTGACATGCAAAAATGAGGAATGCAATGTGTTGGGTTTCGGAAAGTATGGACAAGAAATACTCCTCTAATCAAGTGTACGCTAATGTCTCCAATGGTATTTGGGGAATAATGTAGCAATACTCTTTTCTCGCCGTTTTTCCCCTTAGCCAGCTGAAGTGTGCTGTGATCATATAGCTAAAAGTATGTTTATGGATATAAAGACTGCCTGTAGTTACATATCCAGCTGTTTGAAGGGTTGCTGACCTTTATATATGAGATGACAACAACTAGTTAACTTCATAAGGAACAGAACAGGATGTTTAAAACTCTGGTCCTCACAGCAACTGCCACGTGCTATGCAGTGTGAATTGAGTTTTGGCAAAGCTCTACATTTAGCTCTGTGTGTAGATAAACAAAATGCTGTCTGTGCCACACAGGCATTCAGAGGAGCCATCAAAATGCTGCCAGCTTTAGCCATTGGTTACAGTTAATGAATGCTGTATGAAGATCTGTTTGCCCAAATTAGCTTAGGTATGAATTTACCTTCTTCGTTGCCAGCAGTTTGTTTTGTTTCAGGATTCCACCTGCAGGAATGGAAACACATATACCTGTCCTCTTCCTTGATCTGAATGGTATGTGGTAAAAGCAGATTAAGAAACTTGTGGAGGGGAAAATTAGCTTGGGTCAATAAATTGTTAAATGAAAGAATGAACCTGAAAGGTGTAAGAAATCAAACAAGTCCTGGCAATGACAGTGTCTGATGTGGCTTGTAAAGTGCTTTTTCTTCTGGTTGTGTATGTTGGCACAATTAAGCACAACTATTTTAGAATAAAGATAAAAGTCAGGGAACACAGGAGTACAGTGATAGGCTGTACAACATAAGAGAGCAAGCTTAGTTTGAATCAAACAGCAGATGAGGAAATCCTGTAAGCATTTTGATGTACAAATTCACATGTCATTAAAGCACTGATGGAGAATCTGCCAATGCTTTCAGAGCTCCTTCCACTGATATATCTCTAGAGTCTTAAACAGCTCATTTAATGAAGACTGTGTTAGGGCTATGATGAGCATTTTTTAGAGAATCTAAGTGTTCTCCCTTTGAAGGCATTTAGTTCTAAATGTGAGAAGAATATTGATATATATGTTCTTAAGACACAGATACACAGTGTAAGTAACAAGAGGTAGCTCCACGTTTAAGGACTGTTTAGGAAGCAAGTGTAATTATAAACCTGAGCATAGAGCAGAAGAGGATCCACAGTCCCTATCACATCCAGCAATGAAGTAGGCTACTACACATATTTAAATAGGCAATGCATCACTACCTGCTTTAGTGTATGCTTTTGGAAAATGCAATACCCTCCTCCTTCATCTGTGCTCACAAGGAATGTTTTTATCTTAGTTTTTTTTTTTTTTTTACAATCAGTAGAGATTAGCAGACAAAAGATCAAATAAGATATTTAAATAGGTTGACCGTGTCATTGCACACCTTTTGTTTGTTTGTTTGTTTAGCTGAAAGCCTGATGTAGCCAGAACTGCTATGCTCAATTTCTTTTGTATGCTGAAATAATCTTCAAAATGGTGCATAGTAATAAGATTAAGTAGGATTAAATGTATTATGAATTATGGGTAGGCCTTTACTAGGGCTTTGCATTACAACTTTGCCTCTATATATTCATATCCTTTGATATAAAGCTATTTAATTCTTTGTACATTTGTTTCATTAGCTGATGACCTCAGTGCCAGTGAACAACTTATAGGTCCCCATGCATCAGGAGTTAACTCAATACTACCAAAGGAGCATGGGAGCCCGTTCTTTTATCTGCCGATCATAAAACACAGTGATGATGAGGTAAATTGTTAGCAAGCCTCCTTCTTGACAACTGCAGCTTGTGTTAATGCTTTCTTCTTATGTTTTATTTCCTACCTCTATGTATTTTATTATTTTTATTATTATTACACTTTTGTCTTAGAAGTACCATCTGTATCTAGTGCTGCCTTTATTTTCTGGCCTATTTACTTAGAATTGAAGAGAATATAACTTGTTAGCTCTTTTGCCTTAATTCAGAGATGACAAGTCTTAGCTCTTGGCAAAAGAATAATTCAACTGCCTGACTCAAAATCCCTTTTCCTGCTTTCTACACACCTTCATCATTCGTCTTGCAGTCTCTTAGTTTTTCAGAAAAAACTACTTGATTTATTGTGCACACTAGGCAAGGCTTAATACTTAAATAAAACTTTATTCATTTGTAGCACAAAATTACTGTTTTTTAAATATATGGCTTGGGAATTGTTGGAAATTCATGGTTCTGAATCCATTTTGGAATTTCTTAACTGATTCCTTCCATGTTCTGTGCCTACTCAGGCAATTGTTTGCGACCATTTCCAGAATAAATGAGACAGCAGAGTTGGGGAGAAGGCAGACGGAAGGCAAAAAAAACATTCTGCAGAACAGATGCAGATTTATTCTGTTGGGGGCTGTTATAACCTAATCCAATGTAGATGGAAGATTTTACATTGAAATTAATATACTTTTAATGTAGTAGCAGTAGGATTCGTATTGCTTCATCCAGTCTTGGCTTCTGCTTTCCTTTCTGTCTCCAGCCGTGTGAAGATTTTTTTTTGGGGCAGGGTTTGCACAGTGCAGGGATTGTGGTCATGATTGTTTTCCCCAGTATCTTAAAACCTCTTTTTTGCTTCTTCTGATAAATTCCTTGCTATGAAAAGGAGGTTTGACTCCACTCTGTTCAATGATGCTGATTTTTCTCTCATTAAGGAATTGTTTTACTTCATGTTAAATCATTGCAAATGATACTTGTTGTTAGAGTAATAAAGTCTTTCATTTCCCTTTCCTTCCTCCACTTAATTTGTCTGTGTAGGTTTCAGCCACTGCTGCCTGGGACTCTTCTGTCCATGATTCAGTGCACCTGAATAGGGTAACTCCTCAAAATGAGAGAATTTACTTAATAGTGAAGACTACTGTGCAGCTCAGTCACCCTGCTGCAATGGAACTGGTATTACGCAAAAGGATTGCAGCCAACATTTATAACAAGCAGGTAAAATGTTTATATATTCTTTTATTCCTTGTTTTGTTTCATATTCTTAGCTGTTTGCTTAATTTTGTAAGTCTTATGAGAGAGAAATGAAAATTAGGTTTTTATAGGTTGCAGCGAAGCTGTGTACTGGCATATTTCTTTGAACTGTCCATTTTTCAACTGATTGAACTTAATAGTATTGCACACCAAGCACAGTGCTGTAAAGAGGCTTAAAATGTCATAAATGCCAAAAAAAGTAATTAAAAAAATTATGGCTCTGATTGCCTTTGTAACCAGATTTTGCATTGCCCCTTTTTATTTCTTAGGATATCATAAATAATAATTATCAAAACAATAACAGAAAATTGCTTTCTTTCTAGAGTTTTACCCAGAGCCTGAAAAGGAGAATATCCTTGAAAAATATATATTATGCCTGTGGAGTGACCTATGAAATAGTATCCAATATACCAAAGGTAAATGATACCGTATTTCTCTGGCAAATTCACAGAAACCAACGGAATTGACCTAATGCAGTGGGTGATACTGATTAGAAAGTAAATGTCGTGCTTTGCTGATATGAGGCAGCTTGCCAAAGTGGATGTACTGAAGTTCAGTGTGAGATCGTGTTTATCTTTAAACAGTTGAAAACTGTGGGGATTTTATTTTCTCTTCCACTGTGTTTAACTGAGTTTTTGTAGTAGAGTTATTTTTGAAAGCCCGTTAGTGTCTACAGGGAAAATATAGAGGGTACTCAGAGGAATGTTCAGGTCTGTGAAAACAGAATAGCTGGGAAGCTGAGTTCACAGGAATATAAATTACTTGTTATAGAAAAAGCTCATGCAAGAGGTAAATGTACTATAAGATTTATTTTAAAGGTAAACAGACTGGACAAATGAAAACATAAATAGTCTTGTCACCATGTAATTGTCACTTTGTTGCAGTACTACTTAAATTTTAAACCCTAGGGAAATCACAGAATATTTTAAGATTTGGGAAGGAAATTACATTTCCTTGCCTAGGAAGTTGTCATTAGTTGAGCCTTAACATACACAATTTCAGGTTGTATATGCTTTATTTCTGGAATTGCATTTACTACAGCAAATGCTCAAAACTTCTCCTAAGCTTGATCTCTTCGGCATCATTTGCATCTCTGTTGAAAAACCCTGGATCATTGACTGTAATTAGGTTTGCTGATTAAGTTTAAGATGCCCAATTCAAGCTAATTTCTGGATTGAACTGGTCTGAAAAAGTGAACTAATACAATTGGCTTTATTTCTTGAAACCTTCAATGGTGTAACTTCTACTTTAGGCTACAGAAGAAATTGAGGATCGTGAGACCTTAGCACTGATGGCTGCAAGGAGTGAGAACGAGGGCACATCTGATGGCGAAACTTACATTGAGAAATACACACGTGGTGTGCTGCAAGTGGAGAACATTCTGAGCCTTGAACGACTAAGACAGGCAAGGAAAAGGCATTTCTTGCAGCCTTTGCACTGGATTGTGAGAATTCAAGAAGAGATGATTGATCTTTTAAAAATACTGTGTTACTTTTTTTTTTCAGTTGGGTTTTTTTTTTGAGATCATTGAACAGATAAATGTAAGACTAAGTTACTTCTGTGAAATGGAAATTCCCAGTGGTGGTGGATGTAGTAACTAAAGCTGGCAATGCTGTAGTACTCAGAACCTGAACAGACAAAAGGCAAAGAATGAATTGCAGACAGAAGCTTTGGTGGTTGTGTGTGCAAGTTAAGATTTGTGAATGCAGGCCCTGATTGCTGCTGTTAGCTCCACTGAAAAAAAGTCCCTATCCTGCTAGCTCAGTTCTCCTGAGGAGACCATGGCATTGCTGTTAGTGTTCTGTTCTCTTTACGCAGGCAGTCACTGTCAAAGAAGCTCTCTCCACCAAAGCCAGGAACATCCGCAGGAGCATCAGCACTCCGAACGTGCACAACGTAAGGACTCTTCATCATGCAGTGCATTAGCACTGATGGGGCAGGGGGCTGCTGTCTGCGTGCTGATGTAATGCTTGCACAACAAGCTATGGTGATGATTACTCTGTGCTGGGACTAACCAGCCTATGGAAAGTGGTCAGGAAGTGAAACCCCTCCCCACCATCCTAGGAGATAACAAAATTAACAGGGAAATGGGAGGGTTGGTTGAAACTCTTCTCCTTTTATAAGGATATCCATTTAGGAAGTAGTTTAGGATGACAACTGCCCTGATTCAGATTACTTTTATCTTCAAGTCCCTTTAACTTTTTTCACAGTGTAAAGGGGTAGTTCCAATTTTGTGTGCATTTTACGTGCTCTCCTCTCAGCCACTTGTACAGCAGAAATGTAGATGTCTTTTTTACATAATCTGGTCTGAAAAGAGGGAACAAAACAGTTAGTAGGACTAAATTATCACAGTGTTTCCTCAAGGTATTACATTTCATAAATAAAAGGCAGGCATTTTGTCATTCTATCTGTTGGTGTTCCGTAGGTGTCCTGTAGCCGACTGGATCTTTCTGCCTGTGATGAAGATGACAAGGTATGGAAACATAGCAACAAACAGCTCATATTCCCAGATTTCCCACCCCCACCAGAAGCAAGATGTGTTTGAGAATGGAGGGGGCGAAAAAAAGGAAAATAAAAATATATTTTCCTTTAATAGTATTTAAAGCAGTTGATTCACATAATATATCTTCAAAGTTCTGCACCAATTACATATAATTTTGCATTAAACCTTATTGTCCTTCTCTGCTTTTCATATTAGAATTATATAAACTGATATTTAAGATAGATAGCAAAACTTTAAATACTTCACTGACCAGCTAATTAACTTTTAAACAATCCATTTTTGTGCAACAGGAAAATTGTCTGAAGTCAGTAATTGACATACCTTTGGTTTGTGGGGTTTGGTTGACTTTTAAAAAAAACCAAACACCTAAGTTTACCTATTATTTTTTCCACATTTGCCTGCATCATCACTCAGATTTATGTATTTTTGGTTTTTTAGGGTTGGTCTGAAAGTCACCTAGATATATCTGACTGTTGTTCCAGTTATCAAGACGTATCATGCTATGGTACTTTACCCAGGGAGTCACCTCGCAAGAGCAAAGATGGCAGTGGTGAGACTTCACATACGTAATAACAGTGCTGGTGGATTTTTATTTACTGCGTTAAACTGAAAATTAAATTCCCAATGCTCTTTTCCTACTAAATGCGTTATCCAGCTTCTACTTAAGGAGCAAACGTAATCCAGAAATAGGGGAGAAAGGGAGAAATGCATAAGACATCCAGGAAAGAGTGTAAAGTTGAGGGTATCCAAAAAACCAAGAAGAGAGTAGAAGAATGTGCTAAATATAAATCAAAACTGTAGAAGAAAAAAAAAAGAAAAAACCCCTACCCAAAACAAAATGAAAAACCACAGACACACAAAAGAACAAAAAGCAGCTGCTGTTATTTTATGAATTTTAAAACGAAGATGCTTTTTTTAAAGTGGGAAGTGTCCTTAGACAGGTTCTTTACATGATATGTGGATACTGGCTGTGCCTCCATGTCGGTGTGTCACAGGTGCCTTGTTTCCTTCAGGTCACATTGCAGCATGCTCTTCTTGACCAGGCAGTGCGGGTAGAAATACCACTGCAATAAAGTGGGACTGACGGCTTATTCATCACTTCATTGCTTATAATTTCCTTTTTGATCGTCCTGGCTGTGCAGGATGGCTGGCTTGGTTACAGGGCAGATTTGCAGTGTTGTGGGCAGAGGTCAGGTGAGGCACAGCAAGCAAAGAGCTTGTCAGTTCCAGTTTCAAACTTCCCACTGTTTTTATGACCAAGATGAAAAGGAGAAATGTTGGAGCCTCAGAATGGAAGGGGCAGATACTGCTGTTTCCTGCTTTCCTTCTGTTTCCAGACCTCTCTGAGGATCTCACTGAGCTCTGCATTATTTCATGCCTAGGCCAGTGGTTAAATACTAAAACACTGACACTTTTTCTGTAGCGAGCAAGTTATTTTGAAATATGCTTTTCCAGTCAGGATATGAAGAACTGAAATACACTATTTTTGCTTTTTTACCTAGGTGTTGTAGCAGAGAATTCCCATGCTTTAATGGCCAGCCCTTTTAAAGCATTTTCTCCCCAGCCACCAAAGTTTTTCAAGCCCTTAATGCCAGTGAAAGAGGAACATAAAAGGAAGACCCCACTTGAAAGCCGACCTCTGCTTAGTCAAGAGGTAATCTTTGAAAACCACCTGCTTTTTTAAAGGAGATGGAGTGATTTTGTGTACTTGGCAAATCATTTGCATCTGTTGCAACAGAATTTTGTAATTCTCTGGTAAAATTATTCAGGCCACTCTTTATATGTGGTGGAGTTTTGCTGTTTGTTTTTTACCTGTATACTGGGTTTGTGGGTTTTGGGGTTTTTTTACTTCTTGGTAAGTATTCTCCTTTACAGGATACTTCTGTTTTCAAGTAGCAGTAACCTACCTTTTTCTTTTTTTTTTATTCTTCAGTAAGATGTTGGTGTGGTTTTTTTCATAGATCAAACATAATTCTGTGCAACTATTCTGGGGTGGTTATAATTCTGGCCTTTATTCCTCACCCTCAAACTCTGGGAGGAGCACATGAGTTTCCCTACCCATTAACTTGGATTTTGATGTCTATATGGCCAGCATGGGTGTTCCACCTTCATCACATCTCACACCTTTCTAATTTAGCACCCATTTAGCACTATGGTCACAGCTGTGGTTTGTGTGATGTGTTGTGTGTCCCAACCTTTGCAGAGCATGCCTCCATCTCAGGTGCACTGTGCTGGCTGTGCTGTGCCTGCAGGAAGCAGTGCCAGCAGCATGCCTGAGGAGAAGATTGTAAGTTTTGTACCAGTTTCTGTCTTGAGGCCTGGTGGCGGGCTCAGGGCCGTTTGGTGGTGGGCTTGAGGCACTCATGCTACTGCAGCAGGAAAAAGAGGTTGTGATGTGGATATAACCACTTGTGACTGATTGTAGGTTATGGTTATAACAGTTGCTTGTCTGGCTTGCAAATGCACTCTGTCATTGGAGCTAACTCCGCTGGGATGTTGTGTTTTGTTTTTGTTTTGTTTTGGGTTTTAATGTTTATATGTCATTTGTCTTGTGGGGCGGGGGGAGAGGGGAGGCTGTAGTTTTTACCGGGCACAAATGATCAAGTAAAGGATGGGTTAGTGAGCCATGCTGTTGTCACTCTAATATACCTTGTATGTTACCTAGATTTTGTGACTATACCCCAGAGTAAATGGAATGATCCCATTTGGTGTAAGTAACTGGGCATTTAGGTGTGGGTACACTTGAAAAAGCTTATAATCGCCTGGCGTGGAAGTAATATGACTAAAATTAAGACTGCCGCTCTTAATTAACCTGCAGCCTGTCTTCATCATAATTAAGGTGGAAATTGAGGTGGAGGGCTTTTGTTTTAATCTTCACCTGCTAAATCCTTTTCTCACTGCTGCTTCAACAAAAGGTGTATCATCATGTCTGTGGTATGATGGTTTTGGTTTTGGGGCTGTGGAACATGGCTGCAAATACTTGCTTTAATCAGAGCTTTAGATTTAAAATTCAGAACCTTCAAATTATTTCCTGTAAGTGTTATAGGCCACCTTTCCACAGAATGCCAGTGATGGATTCTTCCTATTCAACAGTTATTTTCATTCCTACCATATAGCCAAGCCATTAAAAAACTGTTCTGGACTTCTAATGCTATTTTCTAGGTTGTTAGACCAAAGTATCCCGAGTGTTTGGGTGGCAGCTGTTTTACTCTTCATCATGTTAATTTTCCATAAGGTAGCTGATGTGCTGACTCGCCCTGAGTCACTGACACAAATAGCATAAAGGTGTTTGGAAGAAAAAATCTAGTGGGCTGAAAAAACATCCCTTGGAAAATAAATTGTTACAAAACTTTCCATAGCAACTTGAGGGCAGTTTTAATCCCTTGAGTGAAAACAAAGTCCCACCCCATGCATGCCCTGAATTAACCCAGGCACTTGCCTGTGCTGCTTTCCACAGATACGCAGAAGCATTTGGAGCTAGAAAAGGGCAATATCCTGCCACCAGGCTTGTCCAACTAGAAGGGAACTAATTCACTGAACACTGTAAACCTGCTGTAGCCAACAGGACCATGGAAAGAGCTGTTCTTTCAGTTCTCAGCTGCTTGCTCCTGCTGACTTCTCCGTTGTATCAACACAGCTTTTTGTTTGGTTGCATAGGAAGTCAGATCAAGGCAACTGATCCACCCAGTTGATGCCTTGACTACCGTGGAGTTATATTTCATTTGGATCTACTCCTCTGTCTGATGACCTTTTAGACCCTTGAGTGGGTCCTGGGGAGACAGGCAAGAAGTAGCAGCCACTAGTGGGGAGGAGGTTGACACGGCTGCTTTGTGGAGTCCTGCCAGCCTGTGGTGTTGTGTTTAGCAAATGATGCTTCTGGGGGGTTTTATCACTTTAGGAAAGAAGCCTCTGTAGGATGTAGGCTTCCCAGACTACCCCATTTTTCAGAGCTGCAGTGAGTCTTATGTTTTAACTGGGCTGGAGTATTCCAGTATTCAAAACACATCTGTCAAAGAAAGGGAGGAAGAAAAAAAAAGCAGTTCACAAAAAATATTTTTATTCAGTTGGCCTGAAGTAGAGCATTCAGCCTGAAATTTCAGAGAGTACTTACACATGCTTGATAATGCAGCTATATCAAAACAGCATGATATAGGGGCCTATTCTATATAATATAGGAGTACAGTGGCTTATGTTAAGGCCAGATTGAATGTTTTCATATTAAGTGTATTTAAATACTGCCAGTAATTAACATGTCCGGGGAGGGGGGGGGGGTTGGCTAAGAGGAAACCCTCCTAGCAGGCAA
>VZRS01008530.1:108545-127920 GCA_013398055.1 Ifrita kowaldi
AAAACGTTGTGTGTTTAATGTGGTCGGGTGGGGGGGGGGGGTTTGGCTAAGAGGAAACCATCCTAGCAGGCAATAAAAATTGAGGCACCAGTGATGCAACCACTAGATAAGTATTACTGATTTTTAAATTAGTAAAATGGGAACTAACTTGTTGAGGTTACTTGAGAGGTGTAATTTAGGGGTTTGAAAGCTTGGATGCTTTAACTTTTAAGGACACAGTATCTTTGTTACAAAGCAGGTGTAGGGAAGCTGCTCTGTGCTCTTGCTTATTTTGCTTCTTTACTGCTAGAACGTGATGTATAGTCTTGTCTCCTTAATTATTGCTGTCATGGTCTTTCTGTTACCAGTTCTTAAATCTGCTTGTCATTATAGTCATTCTGTTACATCAGGGAAGTTGCTGAAGTTTCTTGACCAGTTTTTCAAAGATTTTATCTTTATTTATACCAATAGCCTGAGCTGTACAAGGCACCTTCTTTCTTTTTTTCCCCGACATCTCACATCCACAGAAATTTGAAGAACTCTGAAATTGCTTTGTTTCTGGAATCTCCCAGTCAGGAAACTTAAGAGGAGCTCTGAAAGGAAATATGTCTTGTCCCCACCAGGGGCATCTTTTGTCTGTCACAGGGTGGTGTCTCAGAACCCATTCACAGCATTCTTCATAGCCCATGTCGGAGTAAGAAGATTGGTTCTCTGTACCTTAGCTTTTGTATTTATGATGACAGATAACCCTGAAATGGCACATGACTGACACTGTGGTTACTTGTTTGACCTTTCCTAATCAAGTCACCAATGTGTGTGTTTCTGCAGAGCCATTTCTCAGTTACAGCCTCCTATCCAGTCTGATTCTGAACAGGGACCCTACCAGTGTGGGGTTTTTTTCAGTCAAATGAGGAATCCTGCAAGTTTCAAAGGAGACACAAAAAACTCTGTCATAAAGATACCTTTTGGTCTCAAGGGGACATTTAGCTATAATCGACTAGAAATCCTTCATTAAATGTTTATTAGTTTGAAGTTTGTATATAGTCTTCAACTTTAAAAAGTATATTTGATAAACTCTTAGTTTTTAATGTTTTAAAAAAAAACCCCAAACTATAAGGTTCTGCATAGAACAAAACTTAGTTTTGCACAAGTAAAAAGGGCAAAAGGAAAGAAGTAAGCAGAATGATTAAGAAAACATCCCTCAGAGATGAGCAACTGGTATCCTGCAATATGCAAAAAAGATGCTTTGCATAAGGCTTTAGTGCTTGGAAGAGTATTCTTAGTCTCAGTAAAGCAGGTATTAATTTTTTCCTTTCCTTCTAAAGGAACTGTGGATTTCAGATGTAAGTAGCAAGATTTTCAATAGTATAAATATTACTCCATAATGACATTTCTAACATTATTGCTCCTCTTCAGAGAAATAAATAATTGCAAACTAAAGCCTTCATCCAAATTCTGTATGAGAAATAACTCTGAAGCCATGCTGTAAAAATTAGTCAGCAAAGGGTGCCAAGCCTTTACTTGAGCAAGTATTAATAATCCGACATGTGGTTGGATCTGTCAGATATACTTAGACAAGTAGAGACATCCTGTTCAGATACTGATAGCTGTGCCAACAAAAAATTAATATTATTGAAAATCTTGAGTCATCTTAAGAGGCAACTCTGCATGGGTAATACTGAATTTTATTTGCTATGAGTTTGAACGTGGTAGGAATGGAAATGAGACCTTGTGACAGATAAGGGCTGTCAGGCCTATGGGGAGAAGTTAGAATATCTGGAGCTGTTTGGTTTTAAGACCAGTCACAGGGGCATCTTACCAATGTATAAAAACACCTGATGGGCTAAGGCAGACTCTTCTCAGCAGTGCCCAATGACAGAACATGAGGCAAATCAAAACACGAGATTATTCCATCTGATCACAAGAGGGAACAAGAAAACACTTTGTCTACTGTGAGGGGGGTCAAACACTGGAATGAGTTGTGCAGGAAGGTTACAGAGATCTCAAAACCCACCCAACTGGACACTGTCTTGGACAGCCTGCTCTGGCTGACCCACCTTGAGCAGAGGGCTATTTGGCTAATTGATCTCAAGAGGTGCCTTCCAATCCAAACAATTCTGTGGTTATTCTGACATGGGCAAACTGAGCAAATCTGTTTCCTGTCTGGGCTTTTGAAGTTTTGTTATACAGTTATTTGAGCAGTCTTGGCTATTATTAAGTGGAGGAAACACTTTCAAGAGGATGCCTATCCTGATGTGTTGGTACTCTGTGGTCATCTGGTTAACTGTTCTGCTTTTCCTTTGACACTGGTGAATTAAGGTGTCTGAAAGCATCCAGCTACTTCAGATCTCACACAGATCTGCCTTGATTAGTATTTGAAATCTGTGATGCAGATAAAGGAACTGAGAAATAACAGGTGCTTAAGTTTCTTTAAAGTACTTCAGCAGTTTTCATTTTTCCTAAAATACAATTATTTCCAGTAGAAATTTGCTGTAAACTAACCATTTTTAATATATATGTGTGCATATACATATGTTTATACCTGCATATATATGTATAAATGAAGACATATATGTATATAAGAAAGGAAGTACTTAAAAAAGCATCCATATGGAGTCCTGCCTGCAGTATTTTATCTTGGGGGAGCAGCCCTACCATGTTGCTGGATTTTTTCTCAGATGCATCTTTACAGACTGAAGTCCTCAGTTTCAGACAGACTCTGTGAAAGCCACCTCTGTGGTCTGGTCATGGTGCATCCCCACTCATCACCAAGGGGAAATTCAGGGAGGCACCTCCAAATTCTGCCAGGTTGATTAGTATCACTTATTTCCCTCCAAACATGTACATGTATGCATACAAATGCTTCCTTGAAGATTCACTGTAGTACTTGATCTTTTTACTTGTATATTCAAACATCCTGAACATGCTTAGGTGGGATAGCCAGGAGTAAGCAAAATGATTTAGCCTCGCTGATATCAGGTTAATAGAAAATCCCATTGTGCAAAGTTTTTAATAATCCCAAAGTTTTTAATAATCTGTATCGTAGCAGGGACTCTGTAAGGCCCTTTTCCATTCAAATTTACGTTTATCTTGTTAGATGGTGAACTAACTCTCTCCAGTACCTTCAGTAGGTTTAATTAGTCTAAATCATGGCAGAAAAAAAGTTTGTGGATGAAAACATATAACTTTCCTTTTATTGCTTTATATTTTCTGAACTGTTTAGAATTTATTTTCTCAAAATTGAATATCTCAGTGTAGATAGGATATGTTCCCAGCAACTCTTCTCCATGGTGTGTTCCATTCTTCAGTTAAAGAATATTAAAGGTATATATTTCTCCATGCTCAGAAAGGAAAAAATCAAGGATGGTTAGTTTATTTTGAAAACCTCACTGTCACAGGTTCCTAATCCTAATTCCTCTTTTCATTTGCAGGACTCTGAGGAGGAAGACAGTGAATTGGAGGCCATTAATAAGAAACTGATAAGTCCACAAAGTTTTCAAAATTTCCGGCCTTATGTACCGGAGGAGTTTGCTGACTTCAGTATTTACAATGCTAGCCTGGAGAACAGGGAGTGGTTTTCCTCTAAATCAGACTTCATGAGCTCACGTGTTCTTGAGAAAGAGGTATCCCGCAGCCCCACCACTAGCAGCATCACTAGTGGCTACTTTTCCCACAGTGCCTCTAACGCCACCCTGTCTGACATGCTTGTTCCCTGTAGTGATAGCACAGACCAGCTAGCCAGTCACACCAAGGAGCTGGACTCTAGTGATCCCTCAGGATCATCCCTTGCACATGATTTAAGATCTTTGAACAAGGAATGTCGAGAGTCAGAGAAGGAGTTAGCGAGAGAGAAGTTCCCTGTGTTACCGCTGAAAGAAAACAGTGCCTTAATGGAGCAAGTACCACTGTCGTTCAGTGCCACTGACAGAGACTCTCAGCAGTTACCCAGAGCTGGATCCCTCTCAGCTCTAAGTTCCTTGGATGGCAACAACACCATTGAATTTTCAGCACGCGAGGTGACAGTTGAGCACACGACGGATGTTCTGGAAGATCACTCCTTTACGGAGTTCATGGGCGTTGAAGATGGGAAGGACTTTGACCATTCAACAGCTCCACAGTTGTGTTCCCTTCTGTCCTCTAATGGAGTGAGCACCTCGGAGTCACCCCGAGGGCCTGGCAAGGGGCAGAGCACGTGCACAGGCCAGCAGAGCTCTGCAGCAGCAGCAGCAGGTGAGCGGCTTGCGGATGCTGTGGAAAGCCCTTTTGGTTCTGGACTGGTGAAAGACACTTCGGACCCTGAGACTTATCCCGATGCTTCCGTGGACGATTTTATTACGAAGGACCACTTGGATGGTTCTGATTGTGAAGAAGGTGCTTCTGCAGATCAAGGCCACGTCTTGCCAAGCTGGGTGGCCGTGGGCGAGCAAGTCTGTGTTGGAAGTAATAAGCTGGGCACAGTGAGATACGTTGGAACGGTGGATTTTTCAGCTGGAATCTGGGTTGGAGTTGAACTCAATGTTCAGCTGGGTAAGACTAAATGTGTTCTGGGTTATCTGTGCAGCTAGTGTGACCAATTTATAAAGTCTCAGTACAATCATTCCTTCCTATTCAGTCCTGGGAAGTACCTCCAGTTTCATGAAGTTTGGTATCTGGTGCACCCAGTTCTCGTCTTCTTGGTTATAGGGATGCTCTGATCCATTTTTAACTGTCTGAAAGCCCTGCTTTTGCATGTTGTGGTAGTTCTGTGTTGGTACCCATCTGTTTTTACAGATCAGAGAAACAAGAAAAGCCTAAAATTGGCAGATTTTTTTTAAATCAGTGTGCACACATTCATGAGCAGTGCTAACGGTGTGCATCACTTGTCAGATAGGTTTGCTGTCAGTGGCTTTCAGAGATTTATTGTTGTTTTCCACTGGGGAAAGATGAATTCCAGAGCACAGGTTTTCTTTAACTTCACTTTGGAGGGGTCAGAAAAAGTCAGTGCTCTGCAAGCGTTAAGAGACTTCTGAGAAAGTCTCTTAACTTTCTAACAACTAGAAATGCTTCAGGTCATTTAAAAAATGTTTTTAGTAGTTTAATAGGTAATATCACTTACACCAGAAGTTTGCCTCCAGCTAAATTTTAAGCTTTGCAAGTAATTGGTTTTGAGGACAGTTTATTTTGCAAAATGAACACGTGGTTGACTTTTTAAACTGCTAGCTAACAAAGCAGTATTTTAGAAAATCATCTTTTCAGTCACATTTCAAGCCCTCCTTTCCAGGTTTTGTTCTCCCTAGTTGTATAGTGAGCATCTGGCTCTTCACTCAGCAGGAACAATCTTGACTATTTGACAGAAAACCAAAGCTATTTGCACTTCAGTGCCTCAATTGTACGTGCTAATGGCAGTACCAGCATTTAATCCTGTGCATTTCTTTCCCTTGAAGGGAAGCACGATGGAATTGTGAAAGGCAGAGAGTACTTCCACTGCAAACCTCGACACGGTGTTTTCGTTCGTCCTGGGCGCCTCAGCAAAGCACCACCTCCCGCAAGGAAATCAAGTAGCACTTCCCGGTCTCAGGCGTCTTCCACTTCAGAGAAACGGAAGAGTTCTGTGCTTCAAAGCTCATCAGTCACTCCCAAGACAAGAGGAGACGTCCTCTGCCATTCAGGAGATGCAGCGGCTTCTGCTTTTTCTAGGAAACAGGAAAACCGGAAATCTTGGATTAACTAAACTGCAGTATTTTTGCACTTACTACACGCATCACTGTGTAGAAAACTATGGATTTTTGAAGCTATTGTACATTTTAACCTGTCCATATGGAATGTGTATTCTCTAGAGTCCTTGACTTAATTCTCTAATTTTTTATAAATAATATATATATTATATATATATGAATGTGTATCTATAGTTTGTCTGCCAGTGGGCAGAAACGGCTGCACACTAAAACACAGTTAAAGCTGATCTGTAGATAACTGAGGTACTGGACTATTTGTTACGCAACAACTTGGGAGATATATTTTAAACAACAAAAGATATTTTATTGAGGAAAAACCAGGATGTAAATCCGTATTTGGAAAAAAAACCCCCAACCGCTACGGTTTGCTGTTCTTAATTACCAAAGAACTTGTTTCAGACTGACATATTTGCTGTTTATATCTTTCTATTGTAAATGTTTTAACTGGTAACTTGGTGCCATGTTTCTTTCAGTCACTGGGCACCATGCAGCCTTATGTTCCGTGTTTAAGCACACTGAAATATCCAACTGCTTCGTATGTTTTGTCTTCCTAGAGGCCTGCCACTGTGCTGACTTGGCATTGGAATGACTGACGATGCCTGAAGCTATGAGTCTGGCATTTCACATGTTAGCATAAGCCAGCCGGGCAGTTTGACTGCAGAAACAGTATTACTGCAAGGGTGTGAGAGGACAACATTTTGGGTTTTTTAGGGGGTTTTGGGTTTTTTGGGTGTGGGGGTGGGGGGAGAAATGGGAAATAAAGAAGCAGTAAATGGATCATGACTGCAAACTTTGCACTTGTTACTTGCTGGTTATTATCAAGATGAAATAGAACCTGCTAAAGTAATTTTAATCTGTAAAGTTTATTTTAATAATGGGAATGATGGAGGGATTTATGTCTGGTGCTCATGAATTCCTAAGAAGGTTGTTCCACATGTAGATACTGTAGATGCCTGTACAAGTGTTCTGGATATTTGTAAAGCAACATGGTAAAAAATGAGTGAAGTGAATGGCCTGCTGTATCTTTTCTTTGTTCCTTAGCAAGTGAATGATTGAGATACCTGGGACCTTACTGAAAAGCTGCTGTTCTTTCTTTGATTGTTGTGTACAGTAAGCGGACTCTCGTATTTTACTCTTTACTGTAAAGAACTGTAATTTATATACTGCCATACTGTATTTAATTGGTGCAGACCTATTGTGTGTTAGAATACAGACTGTTTACTTGGGATTTAAGAAAAAAATGTTTTGCTTGTGTTTGGTACAATTAGGCTTCTTGCTCAAAGAGGGAGCTGTTTCTAGCTGGTGCTGCTCAGATGCAAAGGACTTGGTAAAAATGCTGAAGGACAGTGTGGTTGGAGTGGAAGACTGGGTGGTATTAACCCATCTTACCACTGAGCCTCAGAGGAGAATAGCGGCCCCGCGCTGTGGATGCACGTTCCTCACCTTCTGCTTTCCCTGTCCCTCCCAGGAGAGGGAGGGAGCCGGGGAACGCCTGCCAGAGAACAGCGTCATGTGGGTCAAGGGGAGATGGGACAAGTTCCTGGAAGACAGACAAGAGAGGATCATTGCTAAATATGTAAAGGCCTCAGCTGCCTGCAGCACGGTTGGCAGCTGGGAGGGCAGTGTGCTGGGGGGAGGCAATGAAAGGAGGGGCTGTGAAGTGCAGTGCACTTGACCTTGCCATGGCTTTGGTCTCTTCTAAGACAGGATTCTTATGTGCTAATTGATTTTGGTGAAATGCATGTCTTTACAGAACAGTTCATGCTTCTGGTGTCCACCTAGAGTTGCTCTCACTGGATTAATGACACTGCTGCTTGAGGAAACTACTGTAACAGAAAAAAAATTATGCAGAATTATTTTATCAGGTACAGATGATTGTAGAACACTGCCACATATCAACACCAAACACCCCACTGTCTTGAAGTTAAGTTTAGACATCACTTTAATTTTAATCTTTTTATAAACCTTTTAGCAAATCCACTTACACATTTGCATTAACATATTTGTCCAGGGCCACTACAAAGAATTTTGAAAATCAATGTGGCTGTTTTCTTATGGCCAACATTCAGTATTCACACCAGGTTAGCATCAGCCAGCATCAGCTGGGCTCTTCATTGTTTCAGCCCGCTGAGAATACAGAGTGCATGATTAATCAATCAGAAACACTGAGATAATTGTGCTGTTGGAGGAGGCAATCTGTACGTGCCAAAGAGACCAAAGCACGCCAGCCTCGTGTCCTTCTGTATCCATTTCACATAACCTGTGCTGCCGTGAGTTCTGTTGTTATTGAAAAACTCTACTTTTGCAAACCTTGCATGTTAACATGCCCTGCCCTGGGTTGATGTAAAGTTAGAAGGAGCTCATCTAATGAGTGCAGTGATGTGATAGGAAAATGAAAGCTCTTTGGTTGATGTGCTCCTCAAAACTCTAGTACATAAACAGAACCATTTTTTTCCTGTTAGCAAGGTTAGACTAGGAATTTGCTGTCTTGAACTTTGGATTCAAAGTGGAAGAAAATCATGGTGATAGTGCAACTGCGAATTGGTTTTTTTTTTACTATTGGGCAGCCGGGTCCTGGGAGGTGCCTCGGGTTAGCAGCGCGATTCGGAAGCGTCGCGTAAGTCGAGTGTGGGACGAAAGGGGCTCGGCGCCTTTGGAGCAGGGCTGATCTCGCCGGTTCTGAGCAAAAGCGGCGATGCCGGCCCGAGGGTCTCGGTTTGGGAGTGATTCCCTGTTCTGCAGGTGCAGGAAACCGTGATGAACACTCGCACCTGGTTCTTTGGGGAGATCCCCTCAGGAGAAGCTGGCAGAAATACGCACCCTCGCTGGGCCGCTGATGTTTGATTTATTTCTCCCCAGGTGAAACGCTTCCGTGGGATCCTGATGTGTCTCTTTCAATTTACCGCTAGAAGGTTGGTTTCCCAAGCGCATTGTGGACTTAAGGCCTCGTCTTCAAAGAAACAGAAGTTTTGCTTGGAAATGGCTCGTCCTAGTTCAAGTAAGACGTGTATCTGTTTGCTTTAGCACCCCGGACAGGTTTTTAAGGTGGATTTGAAGTGCTAGAAGGTTTCGTGTGCTAGATGAAACCCATGGCTGAAGTCAAAACGTTTAAAACAGTGTGGAGTTGCTTTTTTTTGTCCCCTAGCTGGTAAAATTACCTTTCCATGTCTGTATTCTTTGTAGCTCCAAAAACACTTGCAGTCAGCGTGGCTGCAACATAAACGTGTTTCTAATGTTTATAATTTATGCACAGAAGTATGCAATTGTTAATTACATTTCTCTTTCATAATCCTAATGAGTAATAGAACGAATTCCTTATTTCTTTGTACAGGAATGGGCCTCCAGCACTTGTAACAGCTCAGGAGCTGGGTAACCCCAGGAGCCCTATTTAGGCTAGCAGCTGTAGCTGTCCTCTTTCTGCTTGTTTGGGGGGTATTTTGGTTTTGTTTTTTAATTTGAGAATGTGCCTTAACTTGAAAACTGCACACGGGTACAACAGCAAGCCCCCCAGTAGTCGGGTAGCCAAGGCAAATTTGCTTTTTCTGCTGCCTTGAGCATCAGTGTTTGGCTGCTGCCAGAGGCCAGGCGGGGAGGGCTTTTGGCTTGAGCTTTACACATTGAGGGCTTGTGAGGTTTGGTTTGCAACAGCAGGTGGGACATCAGAATAGCAGCGTTCTCTGCCCCGTCCTGTGGTTCTGTGCTGTGGGTCTTGGGACTTCTCCAGTGACTGTTTCCCCTTACAGGAATTTACCTGCCTTTGGGTGGGCTTTATTTGTGTGCGTGTGTGAGGTTGTTTTGTTTTTTATTGTAAAGACCACATAGTAAATTGTGAGGATTAGGGTTGTGGTGAGCAGCTCAAAGTTCANTGCAAACCTTGCATGTTAACATGCCCTGCCCTGCGTTGATGTAAAGTTAGAAGGAGCTCATCTAATGAGTGCAGTGATGTGATAGGAAAATGAAAGCTCTTTGGTTGATGTGCTCCTCAAAACTCTAGTACATAAACAGAACCATTTTTTTCCTGTTAGCAAGGTTAGACTAGGAATTTGCTGTCTTGAACTTTGGATTCAAAGTGGAAGAAAATCATGGTGATAGTGCAACTGCGAATTGGTTTTTTTTTTACTATTTTTAATATTAACTAGCAGCTAAAATACACTGCCTAATAAGCGCGGTGTAGAGTCAGAGCAAGATCTCAATCTTCATCTGCTTGGCTGGTAATTTACAGAACCCAAAGGGAGGGAGAAAAAAAAAAATGTGTCAAAATCTCTGACTGAAAAGGAGCGTGTGACGATTTAAGGTTGTTGGGGAAGGGTGGAGAGGAGGTGGCTGGATGAAAGCAGGCGCTGCCTTCTTTCTGCATCAGAACACGAAGACCGCGGCGAGAGGGATGACGCGGGGAAGCCATCCAGCTTTCCTGGCCTATTTGCCTATCACTCCAGCTCATCCATCCCGCCTTAACACCGCTGCCCCTTCCCCGCGGGAGGGCGGAGCGGCGCCGAGGCCCGGCCCCTGCCGGCAACGCGGGGCGGGACGTGCGAGGCCGCACGGGGTGAGTGGCGGCGGGCGGGCTTCGAACTCGCGGCCCCGGGGTCTGCGTGAGGGCCAGGCAACCGCGCGGGCGGGCGGAGCCCCGACGAGGGGGAGGTGGCGGAGGCGNTTTGTACAGGAATGGGCCTCCAGCACTTGTAACAGCTCAGGAGCTGGGTAACCCCAGGAGCCCTATTTAGGCTAGCAGCTGTAGCTGTCCTCTTTCTGCTTGTTTGGGGGGTATTTTGGTTTTGTTTTTTAATTTGAGAATGTGCCTTAACTTGAAAACTGCACACGGGTACAACAGCAAGCCCCCCAGTAGTCGGGTAGCCAAGGCAAATTTGCTTTTTCTGCTGCCTTGAGCATCAGTGTTTGGCTGCTGCCAGAGGCCAGGCGGGGAGGGCTTTTGGCTTGAGCTTTACACATTGAGGGCTTGTGAGGTTTGGTTTGCAACAGCAGGTGGGACATCAGAATAGCAGCGTTCTCTGCCCCGTCCTGTGGTTCTGTGCTGTGGGTCTTGGGACTTCTCCAGTGACTGTTTCCCCTTACAGGAATTTACCTGCCTTTGGGTGGGCTTTATTTGTGTGCGTGTGTGAGGTTGTTTTGTTTTTTATTGTAAAGACCACATAGTAAATTGTGAGGATTAGGGTTGTGGTGAGCAGCTCAAAGTTCAGCTGGAGGCTGCTCATTAGTGCGGCACTGTAGGAGTCTGTACTGAGGCCAGTATTGTTTAACACCTTCATTAATGATCTGGATGATGGACCAGAGTGTATCCTTGGCAAGTTTCCAGATAATACAAAGCCGGGAGGAGTGGTTGATACTCCAGAGGGTCCTGCCCCAGGCAGTAGAGCAGGCTGGGGTGACCAGCTGGGGAGCAGCTGGGCAGGAATGTCCCTGGGGATCTGCTGGGCACCACGTTGACCTTAAGCCAGTGATGAGCCCTTGTAGCAATGAAGGCTCCAGGGCATCTTCTCAATGCATGAGAACACCCCTTGGTGTTTGTGTGCTGTGAGGGTGGTCAAACAATGGATTGAGTTGTGCAGGAAGTTTATGGAGCCTCCATCCATGGAGATATCAAAACCCACCCCACAGGACACTGTCCAGGGCAGTCTGCTCTGGATGACCCTCCTAAATGGCAGGGGAGGTTTGAACAAGACAATCTCCAGAGGTCCCTTCTCACCTCAGCCATTTTGTGATTCTAACCTGTGTTGCTTTAAAATTCATATCTGAGGTAAACTGCAGGAGATTTTTTTTTTTGTCTCTCTGTAGCTAACCTGTTCCTTTTCAATCTTGTCTTGACTCACATAAAAAGGCAAAGGAAATTTCCCATCTTTTTACCAAACTACTTTACCATGCAAGGAAAATAACACATTAACAAATATAAAATACAGTTGCAAAACTAGAAAACAGGCAAAATGCCTCAAAAGAAAATATGTTTTTCCCAAATTACCCTAATTTTGAAGGTGATACTTTGTGGAAAAAAACCCAAAAACAACAACAAAATGAACATACATTTTTTCATCTCAGGATCTTACCTCACAATTAGGAAGCAAACTGTTCCTGGGTGGTGGTGCCAGCAGTTGTTATCGGGGTAGCATCTAGTGTGGGGTTTTAGCTAAAGGCTCTGCCTTTTGAGTATTGACTATAATCATGTTTAGCACGTGTTCTCCTGCTGAGCTTGCTCATACACATATTTTGAGGATCTCCAAGAATTACCCTTTAAATTCCAACATAGAGAAGCACAGGAATCTGTTGATGTTCTGAAATTAAAGTCAAGGGATGTGTGTGTAGAAGCCATTTCTGGATGTGTAAGTTTGGCTCTTAGGTCCAAGTGTGAGTGCCTGAACAGCTCCTTGTTCTCCCTGCCCTGGCACAGACATGGCTGATTTCCGAGAGGTGTTTGCCAAAGCCAAGCACATCGCCATCATCACCGGAGCCGGGGTCAGTGCCGAGAGCGGCGTCCCCACCTTCAGAGGGGCTGGAGGCTTCTGGAGGAAGTGGCAAGCCCAGGTAGGTACTGGTGGCCCGTGCCTCCCTGTCCATCACGTAGGTGAGTGTGGAGGGTCAGGAACAGTTAGGGGAAGAGGGTGGAAATTCTCCCATGGCAGTGCAGCAGGGACAGAGCTCTCTACAGCTGCCTCTGCAGCTCTTCCCCATCCACTTGGGGATCTGCTTCTGTCCTTCAGTTTATCAGTTGCTTGGGAAAAACAGCATTCTTGCAGGCAGCTCTGGGTCTTTCTACCATCCTTGTTTTCCTGCAGTTCAGCTGTTTGCTCATCTTTTGACACTGTCACCGCTCTCCTATCTTGTGGGGCCTTTCCTTAAGAGCCTTTTACCAAAATAACGAAGGAAGAACTGATGATAGAGACTGGTTTTCTTTTAATCTTGGTGTCTCATAACACCCTGTAAAAATGCTTTAGGACTTGTTTTATTTGGAGGCAGGTTCTTTTAATCTCCCACAAGCTGTGTCGCTCTTGCTGGAATGATCTTGCCAGTACTGAGAGCCACTGGGGTGGGAGAGGAGGTGGGAGCAGACACTGGGAGTGCAGCTGAAATCACAAACAGTGTGAGCTGTACAGGGGCCTCGTGAGTCTCATCCTGCCTGGTGCTGCAGGTGTTCCAAGCAGCTGTTGCGGTGTCAGTACCTGCTACCCCAAATTCTGCAATCACACCTGCTTGCTTTGTGGTTTCTAATTACAGCATTCCTGAAAGATTTGATGAAGTTAAAAAAGGGTCAGAGAGATGAGTTTTTTAAGCTGGTTTGGATCTAAAGATGAGTTTTTTTCTTTCAGTGACCATCAATTCAAATAAAACATATGTGTGTGTAAATGCCTGGTCCTGCAGCATCAGAAACTTGTATTCAGTGTTTCTGTGTCATCAGAATTGTGCACTGAGGCACTGGACTGAGCTGCTCCTCGTTTTTGAGACAGATAAGGCAAAATTAGAGTTACTGTGAAAAGCGGCTTCAATTTTACCTGCACACCAAAGGCAAGATGTTAGACTTTGGTTTTGACAGTGGGTGTAATGTGGCTTGTGTTACACTTACATTAAGGCAGAGAAGAAATTGCTAGTGAAAGAAATACGTTCACGTGATGCTGAGTTTTATGGCTGCTGTGGAAAAGAGAGTTATGGGTGCCAAAAAAATTGTGTGTATTGGAATATCTCATCTTGCTTTGTGCTAAGCTCCTAATAGTTTGGTAGGGCAGCACAGAATATGGTTGGAGTATAGTGTAAAGCCACACACCACACTACTGCTGTAAGTTCTTTCCTCTTTTGATCTGACATTTGGACTCGTCACCCTTGTAAGTGCTGTGGAACAATATTCTTACAAAGTGCATCTGGTTGTAAATAATCTGCTTTTGATGACCTTGTGATGCTGGCAGCAGTGTACATGGCAGAGATCCAGCAGGCTTCATCTGGGGAGGGGATCCTTCTTCTGTTGTAGGATGACCTGTTAGGTGTTTTGCAGGAGCTGGCTACTCCAGGGGCTTTTGCACGAAACCCTTCCCGTGTGTGGGAGTTCTACCACTACCGTCGGGAAGTGATGCTGAGCAAACACCCCAATCCAGCACACATCGCCATTGCGGAGTGCGAGAAGCGTCTGAGCAAGCAAGGAAGGAGCGTGGTGGTCATCACACAGAACATTGATGAGCTGCACAGGAAGGCAGGCACCAAGCACCTCTTAGAAATCCATGGTAAGAGTTGGCTCACCTTTCTGCCACAGGCCAGGAAACCCGGGGTGGGGAGTGGGAAGGGAGTGGGAAGAAGGGAAAGCAGGATAAGTACAGAGAGAAAAGAACTTTGTCTTTAAAATTATAATAACTTGCATAAAGTTATTTACAGTAACACCCTGTTCTCTTTTGGAAGTTGTTTCAGATACTTCGTAGCCTCTCTTTATTCCTCATCTTTGGAATCATAGAATCTCACCTTCCTGTTTTTAATGGATTCTGACAGTACACAGGAACTGGTTCTCCCTTCTCGCTTGCAGAGTTTTCTGCAGATCCACTCGAATTCATGTGGCTGTGACACCTGGCTGATTTCACTTAGCAAAGGGGAAAAGAATCTGTAACGACTTCCATTGTGGTAGTGGTGGTGTCAGACTGCCACCAATAAAGGGTGTATTGGCAAGCCTGGCCTCACCAGCCCTGGTGCTTCCCTCTGTCCCATTCTGTCCTGTCCCCACCTGTGCAGTCCTTGGCTACAGGAGGACAAAGGGGCTGGAAACAATTGAGATTCCCTTAGCTTTCTTTCCTGCACCCAGTGGCCCTCCCCCTCTCTTCCCTGTAGTCAGAGGCATTCCTCACTCCCACAAAGTGCCAGAGGAGAACAAAGCACCTGGGGGTCAGCAGGGCTTTTGGATCTGAGGAAATGTGCAGGTGTGGAGAGAAAGGGGGTGGGGAAGCTCTTCTCCATCCTTGAAGGTGCCCCACTCATTTCTCCACTCCTCAGGCCCTGCCGCAGGGTGGAAGTCTCCCAGGACAAAGAGCCTCCAGCACTGTGATGCTTTTTAACTCAAGCATCACTAAAGGTTCAAATGGCATTTCCCACCGCTACTTTTGTGATTGGGACACAGGAAACCTGCACAAGCTGTTTTGCAGTTGTGGACCCAATGATGAAGCCTTGGCAACAGTTTAATTTTGGTTATCTGTATTCCATACAAAATGGACACAATTTTAAACTCTTGGTAATATTGCACACCTGGACAGCATGGTGGTAGTGCTACAGAACTCTTGGGAGTGGGGAGCTTAGCGTGAAACAAAATGACGTTAACCAGCATATTTAATTTTTTAATAAGAGGAAAAGCAATAAACAGAAATCATCTCCCTCAGTAATATTTTAAATTATGGTTTTCCTCCAGGGTATGTTACAGGACTGTGTATTACTCATGTCCTTAGGCAGAACAAGGTGACACAGAGGGACTGCCTTTGCTGTTACATTCCTGTAGTAAGTTACCCACAAAGTGCAGCCTTCAAGGTCTGTAAGTAAAGGCTGCCCGGGATAAACACAACCACTTGCCTGCACAGCCACACCTCAGAGCCATCACCTCATCCCTGATGTTTCCTCTTTGTGTGTTCCAGGTAGTTTATTTAAAACTCGGTGCACCAGTTGTGGAAACGTAGCTGCGAATTACAAGAGCCCAATCTGCCCCGCGTTGGCTGGGAAGGGGTAATCCATCCTCTTTCTTTCACCACTAAAAAAAGGAAGTGGGCAGGGGGATGAACCAGGCATATGCTCCCAGATTTTTAGGGATTTTTTTCCCTTTGCGTTTCACCAAAGCTTTAGATAGTTGCATAAATAATTGTTGTGCCTTTGACAGTGTTGGACAGCTTATTACTGTTGCTCAGCTCCAGGATAATTCTGGATAATCCTGCCTGCCTTGCATGTGGTATTTTAGGATTGTAGTAGGTGTTGAAGTTGGTTCAAGTTGCAGATTCCTTGATTGGAGGGTGTGCTTTAGAGAATACTAAGGTTTTTAGAGAACGCCAAATTTTTATTAATATATGAAGTGCATTTTGCAGAGCTGGATATGTATTTCCATTTTGTAACTTCAGGGCTCCAGATCCTGACACAGAAGATGCTGCAATTCCAGTTGAAGAACTTCCTCAGTACGTATGAACGACTTTGTTTGGGCTGTTACCTCTTCATGCTTTGTGCATCTCAAAGCTTCATGTTGCTGTTCATGTCATTTTGGAAGGATATTCCACAGGAGAGAAATGTGTGAGACTTTGCCATGGAAAACTGAGTCTAAAGTTACAGGGACATCAGACAAGGAGTGTGTAGGAGAAGTTACCATGGTGCTAAAGGCATTGCACGTTTGTGTACTTCAGCACTAAGATGAAACCTGCCTAAACTCGTGGGGTTTGTAGTAAGTGAAGTAGTAGGAGAATTGCAGCAAGAAAGTGAGTGCTACAGCAATAAATGTTATGTTACTTTGCAGGTGCCACTCACTGTTGCTCTGGGATGCTGTGCTGGGGTCCCTTGCAGGCACTGAAAGTGCCACGGTGCTTTTTTACCCTGCCTGAAGCTTTGTCTTAGCGAGCTGCAAATGCAAAAAGCCACTACATTTTTCATCTGGTTCCTAAGGGGAAAGAGGCTAACATGATGCTTCTGTCTTTTGGTTCATTTTCTCCTTAAAACCCTCTTAGCCAGTTTGTTAAAGCTGATGGAGGCCGAGGTCTTAATTTTCATGCATTTCAGGAGCTCAGTAAGGGGAAGACACAATTAAGTATTTGCACTGAACAACTGTTCAGCAACCCCTTCCATGTGATCAGGCAGCACACGTGTACTTCCAGCACACGTGTAGCATGGAATGAGCTGCCTTCTGTCCAGCATGTGGTAGAGGAGGGTGTGGGGAGGGCTATGAAGGAGAAGGGAGGAAGAGTGATGGCAGGTAAGACATGCCCAAGCGGGAATGAAAACCACGTTGCCATTCTGCAGCCTGAAGCGCCTCCGTCAGCAGCGTGACGCTGTCCCTTTGTGGTGTTTGCACAGGTGTGAGGAGGACGGCTGCAATGGGCTCCTGCGCCCCCACGTTGTGTGGTTTGGTGAGGCCCTGGATCCCGGCGTGCTCACGGCGGTGGAGAAGGAGCTGGATATTTGTGATCTCTGCTTGGTAGTGAGTGGCGCTTTCCTTACCTGTCCTCTGAGCCGGCGGGAGGCCACGCTAAGGAGGTGGCGCCTCACGGGTAACGCAGATGCATCTGTGCTTCCCTGAGGGAACTAAAAGCCCCAGAGGGACTCTCTGGCATCCAGTGTAAAACATAAAAAGACCTTGCAGTTTGAAAATGTACACAGACTGCTCACAAGTTAACAGGTGCACAGGTGTTAGGGGTTGGACAATGTTGTTTAGACCCTCTACTCTGCTCCTGCGAGACCCTACCTGGAATACTGTGTACAGTTCTGGTGCCCCCAACATAAGAATGTCATGGAACTGTTGGAGCAAGTCCAGAGGAGGGTCACGAAGTTGATAAGGGGACTGGAGCACCTCCCCTATGATGAGAGGCTGGGAGAGTTGGGGCTATTCACCCTGGAGAAGGGAAGGCTGTTGGGAGACCTTAGAGCAGCCTTCCAGTACCTAATGAGGCCTGCAAGGAAGCCAGAGAGGGACTCTCCATCAGGAACAAGGGGTGATGGCTTTAAACTGAAAGAGACTGGGTTTAGGTTACATATAGGAAGAAGTTCTTTACTGTGAGGGTGGTGAGGCACTGAACAGGTTGCCCAGAGAAGCTGTGGATGCCCCATTCCTGCAGTGTCTAAGGCCAGGTTGGATGGGGCTCTGAGTAACTTGATCTAGTGGAAGGTGTTCCTGCTTGTGGCAGAGGGATTGGAAGGCGATGATCTTTAAAGTCCCGTGCAACCCAAACCATTCTATGGTTCTAATTTCTCAAACAGTGAAAAATACAATTATTTTGATACTTAGTTTAAAAAAAAAGTTATAATGCGGTGCTTTTTTGAGAGGTTTACATGCCATGTAAGTTCCAGATCCCTAACCAAAACACTTGCTCAGAATATTGTGTTCCCTTTATAGAACAATCTCAAGTAACAGAAGGAACGTTTCATTGGATTTTTATTTTTCCTGAGGACAAAGTGTGCCCTTTTGTTTCTGGGATTTTTTTTCATCTACAGTTACAAACTGGTTTCTTTGGGCTGCATCAGCGAAACAATTCCTGATTGCTATGCTATGTTAAATAGCTTCTGATTTGGTTTCATTTCTCTAGGGATCTCCCAGGCTTTATGCACCTGCATTTCTCCCTTGTGAGAAGAGCCCTCACCTTGGGGCTGGGTTGGTTTGCTCCGTTTAAGTGCTGTCCTGCTACACTTGCGACTTTTGTCCCGTTGCCCGCAGGTAGGAACCTCGTCCGTGGTGTATCCTGCGGCCATGTTCGCCCCGCAGGTCTCCGCCAGAGGAGTCCCAGTCGCGGAGTTCAACATGGAGCCCACTCCTGCCACGAACAGGTTCAGGTAAGGCTGCTCAGGAACCAGCCTTCAGTCCCCTCCATCCTGCCTTTTGCGTCCAACTGCTGAAACACTGCACTTAGACCAATACGGTCTAGTTTTCTGCCCAGCGCTTCAGAAATACTAGGTTTCTGTTAATAAGTAAGAAAAGGTGATTCTTCTTCCATGGTGAAATTAAGTTTCACTGAAGACACAAACTGTATTGTTTTAAGGGTGAGGCTGAAATCTGTCCCTACGCCCCACCAGGCCTAAACCCCTCTCTCCTCCTTCTCTTCCCTCCCGCCCTCCGGTCCCCCTGCCAGACTCGCCAGGTAACAAAGCAGCGAGCAGCGGGATGCGCCGGTGGCTGTCCGCGCCCTAAACCTGCCGCTTCCTTCCAGGTTCCACTTCCCGGGCCCCTGCGGGACCACGCTGCCGCCGGCGCTGGCGCGACACGAGACGGAGATCATCTCCTGAGCCCCGGGATCGCCTCCGGAGCGCCGGGAGCGGCCCGGCCCGGCCCGGCGGGGCCCAGCGCGGGGCGGGCGGGCCGGAGGCGGTGGCGGGACTCGTCCCCATGGCAATAAAGGGGCGGCGGCGGGGCCACCTCCGATGTCCAGTGTCTGTGCGCGCATCCCACGGGGCGGGACGGGGCGGGGCGGGAAGGGATACGCAAGGTTGGGGGTGTCCCGGCGCTCGGCATTCCCCGGCGGAAGGCGGGAGCGGTTCCGGGGCGGGCGGCACACGGGCCGCGGCCATGGCGCGGCGGCAGAAGGCGAAGGCGGCGGCCGCGGGCAAACGGAGGGCTCCCGCCACGCTCCCCAGCCCGGCCTCCTCCTCGGAGGACGAGGCGGACGAGGCCCCGGAGGAGGTGCCCTTCGGCGTGGCGAGGGAGGCGGCCGAGGCCGAGCGGCAGCTCGTGGGGGAGGCGGCCCGGAGGTGCGGACACGCCGGGGCTTCCTGCTCCTGAACCGCGGCTCTCACACCAACGCTTCCCTCCTCTCAGCCCCACTCTTCTCCCCCTTCACCCCTCTTACCTCCCCCTTATCCCCTCGCTTACTTCTCTAAACCCCCCTCCACCCCCTTACCCTCTTCTTATCTCCCTTTTTACCCCTGTTCACGCCTCTTGCCTTCTCTTATCCCTTATTCCCTCCCTTATCCTGCTTATTTCCCCTTGTTGCTTCCTTTTCCCCCCCTTATCTCCCTTCTTACCCCACCACCTT
>VZRS01008531.1:271-194726 GCA_013398055.1 Ifrita kowaldi
CGCCCCCCACGCAGGAAAGATAAAGGAACGAATCATTCAAAGCCGAGCCCGTTTAACCAAAATAAAGAAATTATTCCTTTGCCTCGAGTTGCAAAGATAAAAGGATCGACCGTATTCTCCATTGAATGTGCCACTGGGGCATCAAAGGAAGAAGAATTAAACAGGATGCGAAAGAGAGTCCGTCGAAGTTGGCTTAGAAAAAGGAATAGATTTAATATTTTTTTTAATTTCTTTTCGTTTTTTACCTGTCCATTCGCCTTGGATGGAGATGCAGCCACTGCTTCCCCAGGTTTCTCGGCGGAGGCTTCGCCCTTTGCAGCGGTCTTGGAGAACTGGGCACCCATGCTGTCTTATTCAACAAAGAAACTCAACAGATCCAAAAGGAGGGGAAACAAAGAGCGTTGGGTTGGTATAAATACTGGGCGACCAGCAGCAGCAGCAACACACACACACACCAGAGGGGGAAAAAAAAAGAGAAGAGAGAACAGAACCGATTATAATGCACTCCTTTTAAAAAATTTAAAGTTGAAGAGATCAAAAAGCAGCAGCACAGGAGGGAGGGGGAAAAAAGGGAGGAAAAAGTCGAGAAAAAAAAAAAAAGGAGCCCAAGTTTAGTAAAAAAGAAGTAATAAAAAATCCCAGATTTGTAGCCGTACTGTAGACAAGGAGAAAATGGAGAAATCTCCCTGGTTGCTAATAAGATGCGGAGTCCAACGCCCAAGTGCACAGATGAATGGGCTTCCCGAGCGGTGACGGCAGCGCTCCGCCCGGCGCCGGCCAATCGCGGCCGCCGCGCACAAAGGGGGGCGGGGCCCGCCCGCCCGGCGAACAATGGAGCCGCGATGGCAGCGGTTTGAAATCGGCCCCCGGCCGATAATGAATGTGCCGCTCCGCTCCGCCGCGGCGCGGGCGGGCGCGCCGGGCCCCCAACAAAACACCCCGAGCGAGCGAGAGAGAGCGGGGCGGGCGGGCGGGCAGGCAGGGACAATGGTGCGAGAGGGGCGTGCGGGTGAGTGCGAGTGCGAGTGCGAGTGTGAGTGAGAGCGTCCCGGCCCCGCCGCACGCCCCCGCCCGCTGCCGCCGTGAGAGAGCAACAGATAGTGTGTGCGAGCCCCGGGCGGGGGAGAGAGGGAAGGAGGGGATTTGCTGGTTTTGTTTTTTTTTTTTTTTTTTTTTTCCCCTTTGTTTTTTTTTTTTTTCCTTTCTTCCCCGGGTTTAATTGGTCGCGATTGTTAAATCGCCCCCAATTTGGAAGGTATTTGAACCACGTAGATCGGGTTTCACCGAACGAGATCACGAGTCGAAATTAGTAGGTCTGTAGGCCAGATGTTGCAAACGCTAAAGCAGCGGCAGCAGGAGCCGCTGCCGGAGCAGAAACGGACCCCTCCCCCATAGCAATATTGGCTTGGAATAAAATATTTTGTGATTAGCCTACGGCTCTAATTAAATTCTGCTGTCTGATTATTCCTGATTTGTGTTTTTAAAGTGTTTTCTGAGGCGGTGACCCACTTCACGATTCCATTTCCATGCACTCAAGTAGTGGGCGAAGCGACGTTATCAGGGAAACATTCGCGCTTTCCCAAACCTCAGCCCCGAGTGTGTATTTACGTTGAATTTAAACCCTCGCATAAGATGTAACCCCAAACCAATGCACGCGAATTAACGGTGATCTGGAGCGCTTATCAGCGCTGGGGTGGGCGAAATATCACGGACCCGAGTGATTTCCTTTCTCGGGGGAGGGGGCGGTGTATGCGGGGAGCTGGCTGGCTCCCTCCCTCCGTGCTGCGATGCGGGGAAGGCTGGCCCAGACCCCCCCCTCCTCGGCACCCCAATCCCCTTTTAAGGAGCAGAAACGAGCGTCAGAACGATCGTTTCCCAAAGTCGGCTAATCTCCTCCGAACGCCTCTTGTTTATAAACAAGGATGTTAAAATGATTCCGATAATGAAGGGCTGCGGAGGGGGGAGGCTCGGCCCAGCCGCCCACCTCCCTCTCCCCGAGGATTGTCGGGGCTGGCGGGATCGGTGGGCTTCGTGCGGACGCCGAGAGCCGCCTCTCGGTAACCCCGGCGAAGGCAGCCGGTTGCTTTCAACCGCTCGAGGGAATATTTCGTTTCTTGGGGGCAAAAGGNGGCTCTCCGGGGCGTGCGGGCGGAGTGGTGTGCGGCGGCGGGCACCGGCGGCAGAAGGGATGGAGAGAGCTGCGGAGGGCTCACCTTATGGCGTGACGGCAACGCGACCGTGGGGCACGGCCAGCCGGACAGCTTCCTTCTTCGGGATCCTTCCCCGCTTCTCAGCTGCACGCGTTGTGTTTCCTCTGCTCCTTTTAACCTGGATATTTAGCAAATCGTGATTTTGTTGGTGGTGGTTTGGGTTTTTATCTCTTTAGACTGGTTGATGTTACAGATCACCTAAGAAGACCTGCTGGAAGACCTTGATAGGATTTCGCAATCAGTATCAAAAGGCACCTGTCCATCCTGAACGGGTATATGCAATTTCACCGGCACGGGCAGATGCGTTTCTACTTTCCACCGTAGCTATGTCTGAATTTCAGAGTAGTGTCTCTGAAAAATTTCACAGAGTGACTGAGAGTTTAGACAGTGTGCTTTGCATTATGCTTTTGATATGTTTTTCAACCATTTCAATGTTTTACAACTTGAAAAGAAAAAGAGAAAGTAAAAAAGAAAAAGCCTTGACTGATCTTACTCTAGGTACTTAGTTCCACAAGTTCTTCTGTAGAGTATCTGGACGAGCGGGATATCTGGAATATATGTATGGTCCCTCTGTCAGTCCCAGTGCAATTGAAACCTGGACAGCTATCTCTAACCCAAACCCTTGACTGTGAGGTGCAAATATGAGATTTAACCCCTCGAATGACTTCTTGAGTCCATCAGTTACCAGGCTGCTCCTTGTCGCACCACACCTTAATGCACCAAGCAAAGAGATAAGCTGGAGGGGAGATTCCTCTTTTTTAAACTTGTACTTTACTTAAGTTCCTGATCTTTTAATCTCCTTCCAAGAGGCAGGGAGAAAAAGAGAAAGACAAAGACACACAGAAAGAAAGACCTTATTAGTGTTTTGTAGCAGGACTAATCGGTTATGAATATGACAACACCAGTTTTCTACTGTGCTTTCCACATAAAAAGTTGTCATAGAATTTCTGTGGCAGGAACAAGGATGTGCCAGTGTAAAGTTGCTTGTGTATAAGGTGTTAGAGATTTAGTGTCTGAGAAAAGTGGTACTGTTGTCAAGTGTATTTGTGTTAAGGCTTTTACCACAGTAGCTGTGTCAGCAAAAAACCATATCCCCCCTGTGTCATGTGTCGTGATATTTCTAAGAACATGACAGCCATGACTGAGAGACAGCTCTGTGGAGCCCAAAAATGAAGAAGAGACGGGGCTGGGGAGCTGTTCTTGGAGGGGCACCAGGATTTGCCTCCCCTTGCTCCTCCAAAGGTTTAAGGGCCCCATCACTGCAATTTCCTCATTTGTAATAGTGTGTTGCACCCCCCAGATGAAGTTGTCTTTTTGCAGTACTTTCAGAATGTGACTTCTATCAGCACATTTTTCCTGAAGCATTTTCATCCTCAACCTTTTGGGAAGGCGGAAGACTGAAGTGTGGACTGATGAAATACTTTGTACAGTGCTACCCAGCAAATCAGCCTCTCAGCTGACTCAGTGTTACTGATTCTTGGCTGTGACTTCACGATCATTAATATTAAATCTGTGCCTCGCAGCTACAACTTTGGGCATAAACACAAACCTTCCTGTCAAGCTAGCCTGGTATAAGTGTGGTATGTAGTGCTTATGTCAACTTTGCACTAACTTTCTGTGAGGAGGCTAGGAAAAAAGCTGATAGCTTTTGGCCCAAGAGCAGCTGAGGCAAAGTTGCCCCTGTGAAGTGTTTGGCCGCATGTAGAACAAAAGCTGAATGTGGTGCCATATGCTGTGTTATGTGTCTATGGAAATCCTGACCTTACATCAGGTCCTCTGAAGCTGCAGTTTACTACCCTATGAAAGCATGGCTTCTGACTCCTGCAGCCACTGCCAAGCCTCCCCACTCACTAGTATCCAGCTTTGTTTTCTTTTCCCAATACTGTCTAAAACATTCATCTTCATCCATTCCTGAAATACAGGTGATTGAAATGGTATTTTCATTTTACAGTTCAGGAAAAGGAGAAAGCTGCTCAGTTACAGCTCCCTGCCAGTACGGCAGCTGCTCACTGGAGTCCCAGAAAAATCCATCAGTGACACTCGTACTCTGCTAAGGTAAAAGCACAATCGTGAACATGTTTTAACTCCTATTAAAATTTGAAACTTTTAAAAACATGTCCTAACTTGCCACTCGTAGCTGGGACACAAATATATTTTAGCTTGTTTGCTGGCAAATGCACTAAAATGCAACACACCCTGTCAACACTGAGAATTTGAAAACATGTTAATTAAAAAGTTTTCACTGACACCTTTTTTTTTTTTTTTTTTTTTAATGCACCTTTGTTCTCGTCCAGACAAGCCTTTAAAGAAGGTGAATATAAGAGCGGTTTTGGGAGCTGGAATCCAATGTTCACAGAAATCCTGAAAGAGTGTATGCTTTCTAGTGTTCACATTTTGACTGTCCCCTGGCTGATCTGAGCTCTGAGGAGGTGCTGGGAAACCTCCTTGTGTCCTGGGGTGCACAGAGACCTTTCTTATGTGCAGAGAGAGCAGCAAACAAACTAAAAATGGTAATCAAAGTTTACACCGAAAGATAATGTTCCCTATATGCTCATCTACCACAAGTCCTTTCTTCTCTTGTCATGGTCCTTATGGAGAAACAATGTAAGACAAGCATAGGACAGAAAACATCTTGCTTTCACAGGAACTGTCAAACCGGGACAGTTCTGATAATAGGGGAACAGGATAATATGAGGTAAACAATGTTAAAAGTTTCAAAAGTAAATTCAGATTTGCAGAATAGTTGTATCTTTTCCGGTTTCCTAAAAATGAGTATTTCATGATGTCTGAATCAGTGCTGTGATTTCCTACTGACGCATCACTTCAGTTTTTTCAAGCTTTAGTCCGGTTTGGTGCAATGCTATCGAAAGCTTTTAACCTACATGTCGCTCACAACCATTACAAGCCCTTTACTAATATTTGCCAAGCTTTTATTAACTGAATACATTCAACAATGTTTGTTAAATAGGATCCAGACTGTTTGAATGTCCAGTGTGCTGGGAAACTGAAAACTTAATAGACCTTATATATTTAAAAAGTATCATACAGCTGGTATCTCTCATAGCTAATAAAAAAATGCCTGTCAACCAACTGCATAAGTGGCCTCCAGTAATGAGGCTGGTTACTTCTGGGAAGTAAAAAATCCACAAATTAAAGTCAAGAATAAGAAAACAAACAATAAACCCAATTCAACCCCCAAAAAATTTTCTTAGGTGATGCAAAAACACTCCAGTAAAGCCCAAGTCCCTCCCTTAAGGGCAATCACAGCAAGACACAATAATTGACAGGGAAGGTGTTAGTATACCACTAAAAGACTGGTCCGTTCTATATCCTGGTTCTGCTTTAAGGAACACCATTTCAGCAGCAAAAAAAAGGGCATTGGGGCTTCATTGCGTTAAGCAGGGTGTGGACAAAAAACCATAGAGATAGTAGAGAGCTGTAAACCCTTTACAACCTTCAGTTCTGAGGACAAATACTGCTCCACTGCAGTTCCCCAACAGCATTACCCAAGTCAATTGCAGCAGTAGTCCTTTGCTCCCTTCGTTCCTGTGCTCCCTCCATTGTGTGTACCCTGGCTTTCCTCTGACCTCCTGATAAGCCATTTTGGAGAGTTAACACAGCAGAAAACTATTCTTTCTCTCTTTCCGAATACGCCTCCTCCATTCTCCCCCTCCCTCCCTCCCTCCCTGGCTTTTTGAGTAGGGAAGGGTAGTTTCCTGCTGGTTTAGCTTCTGTAACCCTTGGTGTGGCCTGACAAGTTGCAGCGATGACAAGCAGGTGATAACCTGATTGAGCATGAAGTTAAGCTTCAGTTCCACTGATATGTGCTGCAACAGCACCACTGCCTCACACAATCCCCCTTCTCTGCAACTTGTTCTTGCTTCCAGTTTCCTGATTCTCCTTCAATTCTTCTGGGAAGAGTGATCTAAGTAAAAAATGCCTGATGAGCAGGTATCTTTTAGAATGGGATTTATAGGTGATATCTCATCACGTGTTATTGAAAGACCACGTGTGCTTTAATGATGACTACTTTGTGTCATGTGGCTTCAGCTAGCCTGGCTTATATGAAATCCAGCTAGATTTGGAGGGGACAGGAGTTACATAAGAGTGGAATCATGTAAATTTGTGCTGAAAATGTCCCAGAGTGTGAAATGAAACTGATGGACCCAGCTAAACAGTAATCTGTGTAAAATAGGGAATAGGAAGCATTTGAGCTTGACTCAGAGATTTGGATTCCAGACATGTAGTTGTTGTGAATTGAAACTGATTTAGGGTTAAATTAACGGCCTCCACCTCAAGTGCCTAGGCTCTCTGTAGGGCTCAGGCTATGGGGAGAGAGCCAAGTGCAAAAGTCTGCAATTTGCCCAGTTGGCAGGTAGAGGCTGGTACCCTAAGTTTGGTTTTATGATTCTCACTGCCTGAAAAAAATACACTGCAGCCACAAGGTGCAAAACGCTAAGCCAGTACAAGTTGCTTGTGTTGTGTTGTTGTTTTTGTTGTTATACGCAGCTTACAAAGGCTGTTTGCTTCAGGTAGCTGGAATAAACATTATAGAGTACATCCCAGTCAGCTTGGCAGAAATGTATGTGACATGTACTGTCTGGCATCCTAGTAGGGCACAGATTTTATGTCAGTGGTCACGTAATCCCCAGCTATACAGAAATACATCACAAATAGGAAATACAAAGCATTTGTGCCTGTCTCAGACACTTGGATTCCTTATACTTGGTTGTAGAGAAGTATATCCCTTTACTTGGAAGCCAGCACTTTGACCTCTTCCCTGCCGTGAGGTGCTTTTGCCCCTTTGAAAGCTTAAGAGGCAGTCCCCTTTCATCCAGGAAGCATGGCTTTAATTCCCACCTAAGAAAATTTGAATCCCTTCATTTATGTCCCTCTCCTTTTCCCATGAAGTTCTAGGATGAAGAAATGTGAGCACAAATGTTTCCATTTTCTCTTGTTGAAGCCGTTCAACAAAGGAATTAAGAGTTACTCTTTGGCATGGAGCATTACATAATAATTGCTCCAAAACCCGAGCATTATTCTGCAGTCTAATTGCTTAGCAGGCTTGCCTGGGAGTGGAAGGCAGCTTGCCTCTGGTCCTTACTCTTCTGGAAGTGTTACTGTTTTCTGGTTTGTAGCTCTTGGGGCAAGCAAGGCCTGCCTCTCATGGTCCAGTGTTAGCAGTCTGACCCAGTGATTTCAGTATACAGTTATGATTCTGTTTTGTCTCATTGTTCAGCCTCCAAATAATAATTTTTTTGCAAAATGGAGCACTGAGCAGAGAGCTGGTATGCCCTGGTACTGTCATGTTTCCAGCTAGACAGGTCAGCTGCATAGCTTAGAGTAAGAGAGGTCTGCATGCTATGGCCCCTTCCCTCACATGTGACATGCAGGTAGATCAATGTCCACACAAGCTTCAATTGGTCTGGACATAATGCAGAGAAACCTCCTTTGTGTTTCCCCAGGGAAGGCCTTTGAGCAGCTGCTTCTGAAGTGCTTTGGAGACAGAACAGCTGAGGTGAGACATGGTCTATTGGTTGGACACCTCTCAGGACACATCTTGGCTCTTGTGTCTCCTGGCATTTTGAAAAGCAGTGGCAGATAATACTTTAAAGCTTCCTGGGTCCAATCTGATGAATTCAGCAACTTACTGATGGCTTTAAATTTTCAGTTTGTGTTTGGACAACCAAAATGCATATATGTCCTTTTGTAGATTCAGCTGCAGTTTGTAACCCATCAGCAGAGAGATTGTTCACTGACATTTCACATTAGATACACCAGAAACTACTGTCTGCATGTTGAGTGGGTTGATCCAGCCTCTTTGTGTAAGAAATGGGTAATAAAGGTATTTTTTGTAACAGTGGCTGTAGAATTTTGTTGTATAAATGTTACTGAAGCCATGTGCTGATTTTTGAACATATAGTGACTGAAAGGTCATTTTTTGTCACCAATATTGCAAGGAACCACAGTTCAGGCTGCAGGCTTCAGGGCAGTAAATTAAGGATTGTTAAAACAAATGGGTTAATGATTACAAATTCAGCTGTTTGATTTAGAAAGTCACACACGTGACTTTCTAAATGCAAGAGACAGGAGGGATTATTGGTGAAATAACTTGTTAAAGACTGGGGCGTTTTTGTCCATATTTCTGCCCTGTGGCAGACTGCCTATGTGATTGGGGTAAGTCTCTGTAGGTATATCTGCCTGGCAGATGAGGGTGCTGGATTGGGACTCTAGCTGTGGTACATTTTGTTGTGGATGTTGGAAGCAGACATGGATATAAGCATGTATGAACTGGCTCCAAGTCTTGGTGAAGAATATTTTTCTGCCTTGAACTCTCTGTGTCTATGCTGCCAAACACACACCCCTTGTACCCAAGCTGCTATAAAGACACAGTCAAGCAAAGGCAGCAGGAGGGCTGCAGGGACGAACAGGTAGCTCCTGACTAAGCTCAGACTGAAAAAGGCAGAATGCAAGAGGCAGAAGCCGGTGACCCAGGAACAATACAGATGCAGTGTGCCATGATGTGATTAGGAAAGCCAAAGCCCACCTAGAGTTAAGTCTGGTGAGGGATGAGAAGGGCTACTACAAGCATACCAGCAGCAAAAGGAAGCTCAGGGATAATGTGGGCCTGCTGCTGAATGAGGGCAGGGACCGTTGTGCCAAGGGATAGAGAAAAGATCGAGATACTGAATGCCTTCTTTACCTCTGCTTATAAGGTAGGCATTGCTGGTCAGATCAACCTTCAGGAACATCAAGACTCCGACATCAAAAGGAAAGTCTGGAAAAAGAAAACTCACCCTTGGTGGAGAAGGAGCACATTGAAAGGAACATTTAAACAAACTGAATGTATACAAGCCCATGGGATCCCCTGGGAGGCACCCACAGGTGTTAAGGGAGCTGCCTGATGTCACTGCAAGGATACTGTTGGTTATCTTTGAAAATGTTGTGGTGATTAGAGCAGAATCACAAGGACTGGAAGAAGGCAAATATCAATACTGTCCCTGAGAAAGGCAAAAAGAAGGAACTATAGGCTAGCCAGCATTCCCTTGGTTGCCAAAGAGAGGCTGTGAAGCCTCCATCCTTGGAGATCCTCAAAAGTCATCTGATCACAGTCCTGGACAACTGGCAGCCCTGCTTGAGCAGGGGGATTGGACCAAATGATCTCCAGAAATGCCTACACTGTGATCCTGTGTGATTCAGAGTGTGATGTTTTCAGTCCTGCCTCAGCTATGCCTATAATCACTTTAGTTTCGAGACATTGTATTTCTGAGGTCTCGTGCCTCCATTGAATGGTTTATGGAATGTGGGAATTAATACACCTGCCTATGTGCCTTGGAAGTATAAATACACCAAAGATTGTGAGGTGCTTTCAGTGAATGAGGCATACAAATGCCTTTTGTATACATTTATAGGAAAGAGAAACTTTACAATCTTTTTCCCCTGTACAGTACAAATTGCATTAAAGTGTGAGAAAACAATATCTGTAATAATATTCTTGAAACTAGGAACTCAGAAACCGAGTAAATCACAGGTTTAATGTGAACCCCTGCCTTTATAAGTTCCCATGCTTTCTGTGATACTCTGCTCTACACAGAGCAGATGAAGTAGTGTCACAGTAATTTTTGTTCATTCTTTTTAAATTATACTTTCTCACACTTTTGTCAGGTCTCCCATTTCCCCCCATGCAGCTATAAAAGGCTGCCTTCAGTCTGTTTAGGCTCAAGGCATGCATGCGGTCTTTTATTGACAAAAGCAGATGGCGATTTCCCCTACAATCCGTTTCCTTTTTCCTGGCTGGCATGTGAAACACGGAGAGCATACTGGAGGACATGCCATCATACCACGCCAGCCCCAACGTGGTCCTCTCGCAGGGGAGAGCCCAGGACCTGGCTGCCCATGAGGCGTCTGAATTACTGGAAACTATTTCACATTTGGCTTAGAGCTATTTTGATAATCTTCAGCTGTATCCTTTATTTCTTCCTTCTTAGCATGTAAATGTCCTTTTTATAGTAGCTATTCTTACAGAATTTATAGTTCTCTTTTCTTAAAGCTTCTCATTCCCAGTTCCTTGTTTTTATTTAAGTTAGTCCCTTTTCATTTCCTGGACATACCATGCTAAGCAAAACATACATTCAAAGGGTGAAATTTTGTGTCTTCCTCAAATTATCTCATGATGCTTGGTTGTTACTATTCCCTTTTTTGTCTTCAATGTGGCAATTATGTCCTTTTTGCCATACTGCCTTTCATGCTCATGAGGAACTCTGCAAAATGTATTATCTCCTTTTGTATGCTTCCTTAAACCTCTTCTTTGCTTTTACACCTACCAGTGCAAAGAAATGACTGGTTAATCCATTGATTTCTATTTTTTTCCCCTTGGATTTATTGGTTGTTATTTTGAGTTTGAAATCTCTGTGGGATCAGGCCTGTCTTTGTGGACTGACATTGCCTTATCGGTTAGCATAAGGACAGAAAAAGTGCAAATTTAAGCCTCTGAGGTGCTTTAATCTTGGCAGTCGTGAGCAGAGTTCCCCTTTCTGCATCTTACTGAGATTTGCTTGGGAGGATGTGCAGCTCAGTCAGTGTGTGGGCATAAAGCCTGTAAAGAGCTTTGGAGCAACAACTGTCTTGACACAGCACATGCAAGGAACGGTTTATCTTTCATCCTTAGCCCCACATATATCACGGGCACTTTAATTTCTTTTTCTTTACCCCTGTCAGAATTTTCAGATTGCTTTTCATATGGCTGTGTTCAGCACTATTTCTTTCAGAATCAATTCAGTTTAAATTTTTCATTCATGTGTAAAGAAAAATTTCTGAAATCAACTAATAAAGCATCTGACTCATTTAAATGCTTATGAGCCTAATACTGCATTCGTATTACTGAAAAAAATAAAGAAATGCTTTCCTGTAAATCTAAATTTTATGAAGCATAATCACAAGAATTTTCTGTATTGTTAAGCATTACAAAGTTTGTACATACAAAGCATTTGCAATGCATTCATGGGTGGTCTGGAAATCTGTGAGCAGCAAGTATGAAGCACCTACACACTAGTAAAAGCAGGAAAAATTCCAAAAGTGAAATGGGAAAGACATAATTGTCACTGAATGTGCAGTTGGAGTTTCAGTGCCCAGGGAAAACAGGTAGCATTGAGATTTTTGAGATCATCTTTCCTTCTCTGCACATTTGCAGCAAGCAGTTAGGCAGTTCTTGTACAGGCTGCGACTTCTGCGGTGACAGCAAACAGAAACTCTCATTCAGGAAGGTTCAAAATGGAGCTGAGCTTGGCTTAAGCAGGCAGACAGAGCTTTCAGACTGCAAAGTTCATTCTTTATGGAGAGTATGATTTGAGTCTTCAACGATATTAGTACTAAAAATGTCAAAAGTTATAAGCACATATTATAGTGATATCAAACTCTTTGAGCAAAGTGTTGGTGGATTTCTTGGAAGATTCAGATAAGGAAGGGTTCTTTCTTTATGAGCTCATCAATATAGATGAGCATATAGAGCAGAGACCAGTCTTTGAAAGGCTTTTATATCTCACCTCTCATACCTCACACCTCATTTATAACCTCTTTGTAGAGGGCAGAGCGTAGGGTGATTGCTGCTCTCCTCCCCTCTGAGTGCAGGACTCCATTTCCTGTCACCTAAAGGTCCAAAAGTGATGTTACACACAGAAACTCTACCCTTCCTTGGTACCTGCTTGAGGAGAAAGAGGAGCAAGGTTGCTGGGGTAAAGAAAGGCCGAGGAGTTGAGGTAAGTTTGGACTTGGCCAGTGGAGCGTAGGGGCAGGGCACCCATGCCCCAGATGCTCAGCTTTGTGGTAATGTCAGCAAACTGTAATGTCATTGTCCTTTGTCACCAGCAAGCACAGCTCTCCTGCCCCTCACCGTGCTGGTCATTGTCCCAGGAAAGGAAGTTTTCTGTGTTCTGTGCTGTCAGGTTGTGCCTCAAAGCAGACGACTGCATCTTGAAAAGGTCTTGTGTAAGATTAGAAAAAGCCAGTCTGTCTGAAAGGTTTCAGGGGGAGAGGTTTTGGCACCACAGCACACGAGACTGAGACATGATTATGTTATCTACCTGCTTGTCATCAGATATACACAATGCGTCTACTGCCTAGCCTGCAAAAGCGTGGAAAGAGGAGGAAGGCTGACCACACCTTTCTCCAAGCTATGGGTTCCCGTTATCTTTTTCTGCCAAGACACGGCAGGAAATGCAGTTTGTGTTTGTCTGGGTTTCGGTGCAGACTGGTGACACAAGACAGTGGTTTCCAGCAATTTCTTGGATTGGAGAAGTGCTTGGGACAGAGCATTACACTCACTCTGTAGGAAGTGGACATCATGGAGGGGTTAGGTCCCTCCTGAGGTGTTTCTAGCAGTGCTGCTCTGAAACCTTGGCTGGGGTAACTCCAGCCCACTGCCAGGGAATGTGGCCCTGTGCCCATGGGTGGGAGAACAGGAGTTGCCAAGTAAATGATTAGTGGACCACAAAGTCCTGAGCCTCAGAACAAAAAGTGGGCTATTCACAAACTGTGTCTTTGGATGTATCATAATGTAGCTATGTTTCTTCCCTTATGCCTCGAGGTCTGGGGCAAATCATCCTGCTTCTTTCTTTTCCTCAAATCTGCATGGGGGGCCCCACTGGGATAACACCGAGTTTGATGACGGAATGAAGAAAATGTGGTGACTTTATTTTTACATCTATATTTATTTTCTTTTTGGTTTGAGTTACTTGGAAGTCTCTCTATATAAAGGTACTTTCAAATGTAATTTGCTTCCTTGGGTGAAATTCATCTCCAGCTCTGCAGAAATGCTGTACAAATGTGGTGCTCTCACCACTGTTTTTGAGCTGTTATGAGAGTCTTCAGACAAGGTAACAAAATATAAATCAAGAGAAGCATTCAGACTGATATTTCTTAATTTTATTTTTAGTAACTGCTCTGTCGACCATGGGTTCAATTAGATTTGGAGGAAGTCTTCCAAACACAGTGTTTTTTCCTTTAAACTTTATGTTTCAAAACACAAATCTACAAAAGTATATCTACACACAAATATATCTGTTATGCATTGGCATAATCATCATACATTGGCATTCTATTCATCATACAAAAACCTTTGCAAGTATCACAAACTTGCTGAAGTGAAACAGAGATAAGAGCAACTCAAGTTCTGATTTTAATTCTGCTTTACTCAACACGTGTATTTACATATGTCAACTGTATCTGAGATTTCTGAGAGGTGTCCTGGGTAAAATCAGCACACATTTTAAGTTACACTCATGCTTCATTAACAAAGTCATAGTTTGGTAGTTACCAGATCTTAACCACTGAAGCAGCAGATGTGGAAGATTAGGAGAAAATGTGAGAGGTAAGGTGTTGAAGTACTTAAATCACTAGTATATTTGGGGTTTTCTGAAAAAGAAAATCAAATCAGCTTTGGTTTCCAAAGAATTTATGGAAAACCTCATTGGCAGCTTCACTTACAGGTTGCACTGTGCTTTTATTAGCTCTATTAATGATGTTAGGGAGATACATATTGTTCTCTTTTAAGCAGCTTTCATGAGGTTAGTAACTAAAGCGTTTTGTTTTCTGCCTAATGTTAGTGATAATTAATGACAAAGAATGCGTGGAAGTGGTAGAGATCTGCTTTTCTGAAAACTGTTTTGTAACCAGGTCCAACAGCACTGTGGAAGATCTGTCATTCCCTGTGCTAGTCTCCTTACTTTGTTGCAAATATCAAGAAAAATAATAATCATGTTGATTAAAGTAGCAGGGCCAATGAAGTAAGGTTTTTCAGGGTGCTAGTCAAATGCTGAGTAATAGGTAGCTCCTCCCGAGGCCAAGGTTTACAGATAGACAAGGAATGGGGAAGAAGGCATAGCAGCAGAAGGAGAAACAACCAGAAAAAGCATTCCACTACTCAGTGGGTGAGGAAAAGGCATTTGTCAGGGAGGAGGACACTTGAGGAGAACAGAAGAGCACTGCAGGGAAGGCTGGGAGCTAAATGAGGTGCTCTGTGAAGCTGGGGAGATCAGCCAGGAGCAGAGCAAGCCTCCAATCCGTTTCCAAAAAATGGAAAACATCCAAAGGTTCAAATGTCCCGTGCTTCCTGATTTGGTCCTGTTATTCCTGTTATCTGTCAGCCACCTTCCCCTTTCTTTGCAACTCTTCTTCAAAGCCATATGGAAGCAGGATTAAGGTGGGTGGAAAGTACCACCTTTCTCCTCATAACCTCAAAGCTGGGGGATCTCCTTGGAGTGGCTTGGGGCCTGGCATTACAGCCACCATCTGTTAACTGCTCCTCTTCTCTACTGTGGCCATGGTGGTGGTGAATGGCCTCAGACAACGTGCAGACAAGGTTCACTGTCTGCAAATGTAGTCGAGAGCAGCTAGGGGAGCTTGCTGTATCCTACTGGCAGAAGGGACAAAGAAAACATCCTCGTTCTCTTTTTGTTCAGGGGAAACAAAAGGGTCAAATTATTTCCCTGACATCACACAAAATGTCAGCAGAAAGGGGCAAAAAAAACCTTACCTTTCCTGAGCCCAGCACTACACTTCAAATCTGAAACCCCTGCAGCTATGACAGAGGCAAAAGGGTAGGTAAGGAAACGGGAAAAAGGATTAGAGAAGGACATACTGGCTCATGACTGCTCATATGCAGTGCCTTAACTGAAGTTAAGCTTTTACACAGAAGCACTGCAAATGGTTTTGAATTCAAATCTGAAATGAAAATATTGGCAGAAGTGTAGTCTGGGATTATATTTTATGTTCTGTTTTTAGGGTCTGTATCATTCTATCTGAGAGCCTTGTGATTGTCAGCAGATTTTATTCTCACAAAATCATAGAGAGGAAGAAAAGTTTTCTGCCCATGTTGGGAAGGCAGAATTTAGGCAGACAACTGACAAAATATATTATCTTGGGTCCTCCAGGAAAACAGGCTGGTTTCAGCTGTAGAGCTAAAGCTTTGTAAGTTTCAATCTATATTCCTAAATCCATTAAATCACCTTTTCTGAATTAGATTTTTATGAATCTGAAGTCTACTGCACAGTCTGTGTTTATATTGCTCTCTGAGAGAGAAGTGTGGCTTTGTACCCGTGATGGGTCTTCCTTGGGGAGTTTGTTGGGAACCTTTTCAGTGAGGAAAGGCGTGGGCCTGCTGCAGGGATAGGGAGCCTGAGGACAGTGAAATTGAAAGAAGAATTTCGTTCGCTCACCAGCCTCGGGAGTATTTGGCTTTATGAGTAACCTTGGAAAGCTGTGAGGAGGTGGAGGAAGGCACATTTGGTGCTGAAGGAATGAGTATTAGGAAGGGAAGATACAAGAAGCAGCTTCTTAAACTTTTCATTCTGAGCAGTGGATATGATTGCTCCCAGTGACATCCCTGCCTTCCCTTTCTCCTGAGCAATGCCCTGGACATCATCATGACATACTCTCTCTGTGGTTCTAGCAATTGTCCTTGAGACCCCTTGAATCAAGGGACCTTTACATCCCTTGATGTAAAGGTTAGGATCCTGGAATTTCTTCCCCAGTCCTCTCACAGGTCATTTGGAAGAAATTTCGAGCCTCTCCCACAGATCTACCTTGTGATTTGTCCCAAGAAAGAATTTAGGATGCATTTTCTGTATTTGAACGTAACGATTGTAATATGCTCTTGAAATCTGGTTTATTATTGTCTTTTGCACTCTTACTGAATCACAGAAGAGCTATTCAGTATGCCCTCCATCCATCTCCCCCTCCCTGACTCAAGAACAAAGCAAATCCCCACGTACAGGTCCTGCTGCTTATGAATGCAGTTTTCCCAAGGCCTCAGTCAGCGCAGCATTTCAAGGCTTAGATCTCAATTTTCCAAGTCAGGGCTCAGAATTCCAGACAGAATCTAGGTGGTTACTAATGCATCCATCAACCTGAAAGAAATTCATGTGAATCCCTTCTATGTTTATTCTTATACCGAGTTTACATCTGACAGATCTGTAAGACAGCCTGCAGCTGATACTCATTTGAGCACTGTAGGTTTAGATGCCAGCAGAAATCTGTGACAATCTGGAAAAAAGGACAGGATATTGTATGGACATTAAATAGACCACTTATTTGTATTTTCTTAGTAATACTTTGAGCATTATGTCCAGGGCTGAACTTCAATCATCAGGTGCTCAATGACCATGTAGTCAAGTATACATTGTGTTTATTGCCAAATTAGAAAGAGTATCCCATCATGCTAAACCCTGCAAATCCTATCTGTTTTATCACTGCAGGATCATGTTGTGTCCTGTTAGCTGGTATCACAACAGAGGCTTTGTTTTTGTAATGCCAGACTTGAGTGTTCAACATAATGAATACACTCCTACAGCTAGTTTACACAAGGATTGTTGATGTTTTTCACAATGCGTTTTTCTAGACATATGCCTGTACATAAACAGTCAACATAACCTAGAAGAACTTGAAACTCCCATCTGGATGTTGTATTTAGGTCTCATGTGCAGGATTTTTTTTTTTCTAAGATACTCCATCAAAAAAAAAAGTGTTTTCTTGCATTTTTAATTTTTATTTCCCCCTAGTTTATTAGTCTCTAAAGAACTTCCCAAATTATCAGTCACATTTCTCTGATTCTCTGTTCCTTAAAGCAGGATCCACTATGTTATAATATTTTGATTTTTTTTCTCATGTCACTGGTCTGATGATCTGATGATCCCTGGCAAGGTAATAAACACAGTAAGCTCTCAGATATTTGCTTCCATCATCAGAGGAGACAGGCTTTGCTATCAGTTACTTTTCAGTGTCACATATTCATACTTGAAACTGAGAGCACCTAATCACAACTATCTTCTCCTCTCAGAACAGTAGTTACCTTCAAACAACAGCTATTAATAACCTTTCCTGCCACTATAACTGCTGTAGTACACTCAAGTGTAATCAGTGTTGCTACCACAGAAAGTCATACACAGTAACACATTTGTGTTGCTACACTCCAGAATATAAATGTGCAGAGGGAAGGGCATAAAACAGTCGTGCCAGTGCTTGAATATACCAGCTGCAAAGCAAATGAGCAGGGCAGAGTCAGTGTCTACACTCAGAGTTTTGAGTCTCTAGCTGTGACAGCATTCACACAGAAGCTGCTTTACAGATTAGGGAATTGTTTTCAATTAAGCCGTTGTTCTCAGCACTGACTGCCTAACCCTGCTAACCTTGGGGTTAGAAAACACAGCAGTAGAATGGTGAGCCTGTATAAGTCTTGTCCAAAATTCATCTTCTGCCTCTTTGTGCCCAGTGGAGCTGAAATACAAAGAGTTGTAAGGAAGACAAGACTAAAAACAAGAAATACAAATCACTAAACCTTATGGATATATAGTGTATAATGTCACAACACAGCTGTCATTAACAACTACTACACTTAAAGAGGGATGGTTGCAGGTTTTGGGAAGAGTTATTTTCCATTTGAAAATGAAATTTTGAAGCCAAATTTTTTCCCATTAACGTACTTGTTTTGACTTCAAATAGGGAAACTTTCCAGTTCAGGATGAAATTTATCATCAGAATGAAAGTGACAGAGAGGATGAGGATGGAAATTCATATTGTTTGGGATGACTCTGTGGTACCAACCAAGACAGATATTTTCGTCAGAGGAAAACTGTACTTTCTGTAGCCTGCAGCATCATAACTTAGAGATGTAGTGCTGAAAGATCAGATTTCTGCATGCCAAGCTGTTGTGGGCTGCCTTTTAATTTCCCTCAGTCTTTCCTTTTGTATATTCCCCACTCTATAATGAATTTTGTATTTGTAAGTAGAAAAAGACAAACAACTGAAATAGAAAAAACTTTAACTGATGGTAAAACTTTTATCAATCTGAATGGCAACAATAATTTAGTGCTTAGTTTTTATGGAAAATGTGCACAAAATTGCCTGTTATTGCTCTGTGAAAGGTCAGCATTTGTCAAACCGAATTCAATGTGCACCAATATACTTCTAAAATCATCCTTTCCATTGTGGAGGCTGTTTCTCAATATGTTGTTTTTCCCTGTTTTTTTAGCATTTTCTCATGTGGGTTTTGCTCTTCTGTCACTAGTTCATTGCTGGTCTTTTGCTGGTACCCATTTTAGGAAGCGGGTATTATCAAGCAAATCTGCTGAGAGAAGATGAGGTGGCCAGAGGACTTTAGTCTGGTAGGAAAAGCCTTGAGGACATGGATAAATAACTCGCTGCTTTTTTCATGAGGTCTTCATTGCCAACCTAGGGTTCAAGTGGGTTTTTAATATGTGATTGTACTGGCAGAAATGAAGCCATCACCACACAGCCTAGTCCATCATCACTGTATTTTTCAGAAGATGCATCTTAAAACATGACAAACAATTATGTTGTGGGGTTTCTGGTCCCTTGTTTCTTTGTCTTCCTTAAGGGACAAGCATACTTTGGAGTGTGAGAGACATATTCAAGATCTAATGAGTAAAATGAAGACTTTTTGAGTGGCAAATTTTTATCATGCTTGAAAAACAGTTACCTGGACAAAAAGAAGTTTTACAAAAACTCCTAAGCATAAAGGAGGAACTGCAACATCATGCAAAGTCAATCAAAAATGCTGATAGCTGACTGTAGTCTTCCCTTTTCTCTTCAGCTGCTAAAGCTGAACTAGAAGCCACCATGGAGTTCTTTTCTTGCCAAAAAATGTCTGACAAAGATGAAACTTTGGATACACTGAAGGGACTGGGAGGGGATGCTGAAATACAGCTATGGGTGGAGATATCTGGAGAAATGTGTGAGTATGCAGGCAATCTTTACATGTTAAAAAAAACCAATTGTAACCAAAGAAATAAATATTGCCACAAGCTTAAAAAAAAAAAAAAGGAAAAAGAAGTACAAGAATGCTGTCAAGACCCTGGCAGCCAAAAAGAAAGGAAATGTTTATTCATATGGGTCTATGAATTTAATAAAGCATAAACTGTTGTCCTCTGAGGATGGCAGCTTAGACATAAACTGCAATAGGACTTGTGATGTAATTAAAGAAGAGTGCATACCTCTGAGGATAATAAAGAACTGATTCCCTTAAACATTGTGCAAGCGTTAAAGTCAGTGTCCTGGACAGCATCCTAGGAAGATATCCAGCTACAGTAAATCAGGAAGAAGTGGCTGAAGTGCCTCGGGACTTTTATTCCTAGTATAATTGTATTTGAAAAACTTACCCTGAAAGGCTTTCTACAGAAGATAGTGGCAGCAAAATGTTGTAGCTTAAAAAGAAAAAAGAGTCAAGTATTTACATAACCCAGAAAAGATCACATACTTGCTTGAAATTGTAGGATATGGACCTGCAGTCAATGGAATTGCTATTCAGGTGTTACTGTCCACAGCATTCTGATAAGACTTATTTGGGTTCTTGCTCCAGGGAGTACACCGGGTGGAGTTATTTTACAGTCCCTCTAAAGGGTTAAAAAGAAATCTAAATGTCAGAAGAGGGAGCTCAGATGTAGTTGAAAAGACAGTGGTGGAGATTAATATTCAACCTCTGCCCCTGACAAGTCTCTAAGGCTTGGCAGTTTCTCACTAGAAGTCTATAAAATGCTTAGGCATGATTGCTACACTTTGGGAAGAGCCAAATTCCTCAATTCTCTGAAGGGGAAAAAATAAAGAAATTATGTTCCTTGTATGTACTTCACTCCCATGAGAAGGTTACCGAATTGTTTGTATATTTTACATCAACCCATATCACTTCCTACAGCTGGCAATAAAGCCCTCACCAAAACTTTGGCAAGCAAATAAGAAAATGTTCTGCCAGACACCATTAATACAGATCAATCTGGTTTTCCTTTGTGTGAACAAGATTATTTTCCTGAGGCAAATCTCAAACAGTTTTTACCTCAAAGACTTGCTTTTTAAATCCTATTGCATGCCAACAAACCTAAGATAATTCATAGATGCATGGAAGTTAAGGCCAGAGGAGATGGTTCGATCATCTATTCTGACCTTCTGTGCTTTTCAGAGCAGTAAATTCCACCCAATTACCCTTGTACTGTGCTCGTTAATTGGCATTTGGTAAAAGTACTTCCTCAGAAAGTTAGTCAATCTTGATTTGGAGACATCAAGAAAAGGAAATCCCCTGTATCCTTGGCAGATTCCCCTCCCATCATTAATTAATTACTTTCACAGTGATTTAAAAAAAAAGGTTTTTTTACTTTACAGGTTGAATTTTTTTTGGCCTTGGCTTTCAGCCACTGATTCTTGGTACACTTCTCTCCAACAGATTAAACATCTTCTTAGTATTATCTCCTCATGAAGGAACTTACTCACTGTACTTCTATCTTTGTTGAACTAAATAGATGGGATTTCTGAAGTCTCTCAGTACAAAACACTTTATCCAGCCCTCAAAAAATTTTGTTTTCATTTTCAGAATCTTCTCCAATATTAACAATACCTATGAAGCTTGAAAAAGTTATGATTCTCTTGAATACTGAACACAGAGGTAAAAATCATCTCCCTAGTCTCATTCACAGTACTTCTTTTGATAAAAGGTAGGATAGCTTTACACAGAGTGTTTTCTGACATCATCACAGTGTAAATCAATGGCCATGAGGCAGGCTGGAAGGGGAAACTGGAAATAGGACACAAATCTTCAGGTAGGGCCATTGACTACCAGAAGACATAGAGAGAAGATGGCTTTCTGCTTGGTGATGTCTCACAGTCAAGCCTTGAGGTCTTTCTGGAAAAGAAGATTCACTCAGGGAGTCATTTCGAAACCTAAACTTGGAGGATGTTGACCTCTGTGGGAGAGCAAAGAGGTTACTCTCTGCTTCAGTCCCTGAAGTGGGGGCTTGTGCAGGGTCAGGTGTACACCAGAGCCAGTGCACGTGAAGGAGCAGGGCTACATCTCCAGGCCGGGCAGCACAGGAGTGAAATGTGTGTGACCACTGCTCAACCCCAGCATTTGGATCAGCTCAGCCAGGCTGTGGAAATCTAGTTTTGGTGACCGCAGCCACTTCTTCCAACTTGTTATGGAATTTCAGTCTTAACTGTAAGTCAATTGCAATCTGGTTTTGAAAATTCAGCCTCCAGTGATCTAAACAGAACAGATGCCAAGGGCATATCTTGAAACTACCAACAGAACAAGACTCCTAGAATTTGATGGACCATTCCAATTAAACTTGCTGGAAATACAGATTTCAGTCCAACTTTTCATGAAGTTCAGACACGTTCAGAGCTGAAGTTAACTTTTATGATCATCTCAGCTGCCAAGAGTATAAAAAAGTGAGGAAGTTGTTCCACGCAACCTTCTCTCAGGCAATAGAGCTAATATGAGAAATTCCCAGTTATAAGAACTCCCCAGCCCTATCTGCCTATTTGTATTCTCAGTCTGTACTTTCTTGCTGTTATGGTTCTGTTCATAGGGCTGTGCAATAAACCACATTAGTGAAATGATCCCATTAATACAGAAGCAAACAAGCAACTGCTTTGTTGAAGGACAGGAGAAAGTGGGACTCTCTTAATGAAACGATTTAATTAACAAAAGGACAGAACAGAACAACCACAGCAACAAAACCAACCTCTCTGGATGCTTAAAAAAATAAATCTAATTCAGATTATTTCAAAGGATATTCTGCTAGTGTAGCTACTACAGAAGAAGGGACAGTAAAACATTGTATTGGGACAGAAATCAGCTGGGCAGGAAACTGAGAACTGAAGGAAAGTAGAAAATACTTTTGCTACTTGAGAAACAGTAACGTGTAATAACACCTGATGTAAAGTGATGCCTTAGGTTTTAAATTTCATATTTTTCAAATCCTGTACTGCCTAGTGTGTAACTCCGAAGTTTCTTGTAGCCTGTTAACTACTGTTCTCTTACGCTGGTTAGACATAACAAAGCCTCTCCAGGCCTGCTCTCCAAGGACACCCAGATTGTCCTAGGCCCAAAATGTGTAAACCAACATCTTAAGAAGGGGTGGTAAAGTTACAGTAGTTACATCATTAATAGGGGTTGTAATTGGAGAATTGATCCTGATATGCAAATGGACAAAACTTATAAAAGTGTGAAGAACTCGTGACCCGGGGTTTATCTTGGGTGTAGCCTTTTAACTCCTCAGGGTGTACCTTGAAGGCCCTTCAAATAAATACCTGCCTTTATTCCCTTATTCTTGGCTAGTCTCTGTTTTTAGGTGGCCATCTCAAGCTTCGAAAGGATCAGAAATAGATTTGAAACTCAGTAATCAGTAAAGTTTGTAAAACCTTTTTTTTTCAAGGTAGACTTATTGTGCAAGAAAAACTTATTTATATGCTAAAAAATTATATCTTATTTATACTAAAATTTAAGGCAGGTGGTAGAATCAGTTTTAGTAACAAACTGTGACTTTCTTCTCAAAGTACTAGCAAGTTTCCTTGGAAAAGGCTAGATTACAGAGAAGAAAATGTTCTGACTGACATTTCCCCAAGATGTGGGATAGGGAAATATGAGTTCTTTATGAGAAGGGGAATATCTAACCTTAGATTACATATTAGGAAGAAATTGTTTACTGTGAGGATGATGAGGCACTGGAACAGCTGCCCAGAGAAGCTGTGCATGCCCCATCCCTGGAAGCATTTAAAGACCAGATTGGATGGGGCTTTGAGCAGCCTGGTCTAGTGGAAGGTGTCCCTATCCATGGTGAGGGGGCTGGAATTGGATGACCTTGAAAGTCCCTTCCAACCCAAACCATTTTATGAGTCTAAGTATAAAGTGCCTGAACAGATTCATTTGTCTTACTTGTTCAAGGGCAAGACCTTGCCTTTCTTGTTTTCTACTTGTTTGTTGCTCCTGATAAATTCTCTTTCAACCTAAACAACACATCATAAGTACTTGACACTACTTTTCTTGCTTTAATATATACATATAAGTATACAGAAACATACATACACAGATATGGGTTTTTCTTTTTTGGGTCATGAAGCCTGAAGCTGAAAATGTTAGCTTATTTCCTCCCTTGAAGATGGTCCTTGAAGAAATTCCTCACTGCCTATTTTGTTCAAAGGTGGGCTTTGTGGTGTGCTTCTGCAAGATGGGATGTGTTTCGTCTTCGGGTGATCAATTATGGGGCAATTTTCCTCAACATGGCCCTTGGGGATCACTCCTCTGTGATCAACCCTTATGCTTTATTCCTCCTTTTCTGGTGAATCCTCTGGATCCATGTCTGGCCTCCTGGAGTTCCCCAGCATGGAGGAGTATCCTGGTCATTCAGGGTTTCCTCCACATTGGTGCATGCCCTCAACACCTCCTTCATTTCAGAGCATTTCCTCAAGGAAACGAATGGGATTGCTGAGGCATGGTATTTCCAAAGGGACCAAAGAGATCACATTTCCAAAGAGAGTGGACATGACATAGGGTTAAAAAATTGCTTCTGAGGTTTTGAAAATTTCATCTTACTTGCTTGCATTTCCCAGCTCCAGAAAGTTATTTACAATGACATTTTGTGGCTGAGCTTAATGTTAAATGATCCTTTTGTGGTATTACTTATCAACTGAGAAAAATAAGCTGGTTTTGAGTACAACTTTTCCCATCCTGTGGTACATATTTAAGATAAGTTACATGGATTGCATCACAGAAATAGTTAATTCATAGCTCTAAATCCTTCATGTACCTTCCCCAAGCATCTAGCTCAACCCATTTTAAAACTTTGGAAAAACTTTGTTCTGCTTTGTGTTATCCTGGGAGCTGTCAGGCTGCTGTGCCCAGCAGCTGAATATCCTGATCATCATCAAACCACTCTGCTTAACTCTGCTTTGTGCATCATAGCACCAACAAAGAGAACAACATTTGTCTCGTATTTTTTTCCCAGAAGTAGCCACAGAAGCTGAGATCGATGTGTCTGTACATAAATCATCCATCAGCCCTTCCCTTTTCCACCTCTGAAGTAGCTGGCTCTGGTCTAAGTGACAGTGACAGGCTGAGACACACAGCCAGGGAGGTTGCTATGCCCAAGGCATATGGAGGGTGAGGGCTGCCACCATGGGCTGAAGCTTTAATCATTTTTTGAGTCATGCAAGCTGCTTTCCTCTTCATGACATCATACACCGGGCACTGCTAGGAGACAGAGCATAGTTTAGTTTCATCCAGATGCTGTAGGGAGAAAGGGAGCCTGTAGTGAGGCCAGCCCTTCTCTCTGCCTGATCTCTTCCCTGCTCTCCAGCGCTGTGGGGACTTCTGTCTCCAAGGGATAAGACAGTATGATGGGAGCTCTAAATCCTCCCCTCACTTTTTTTTTTTCCAGAGGTAATGCATACACCTGAAAATTATTTCCATGAAGATTAATAAACTAAATGAAGAGGATTAAAGAAAATAAAATTTACTTTGTCCTCCTCCATTCTACATTTCCTCTATCTGATATCTGAAGTACCTTGATAAATTTAACAGCAACTTAAAAATTCATGTAAAAGTGGAAAATACCTCTATTTGTAGGCAGCATTTTGACCCAGATTGAAGTAACTATCACTGCCATAAATCTGGGTACAGTTTGTTATCTCAACCAAATTGTACAAACTTCAAGACTACCTTTTTTTTTTTTTTACTAGTCCAGAATCTTCTTCCTAAGTCCCTTGGAACTTTACTGGAGTCAGCCAAAAGAGTGGAATAAACTCTTCCACTTAGCACTTAAATCCCCCTTAAAAATTTCTGACTTCTTTTTTCACAATCAAGTAGGTATAATTACTTCTGACTAAGATCAGGTGGGTAGAATATAAATCCTGAAATGCAAGTGCAAGTCTTGAAAACCACAGCTTTACTTCACATCTCCTCCCCTTCCCTTCCCCTCTCCTTCTCTTCCTTTCGAGGCAGAAACAGAAGAGGAAGAGACGTTGCTCTTTTCATCAGCTCTTTTTAATGCAGCGTGATTTAGTGCACGTAGAAGTCATTTGTGCAGTAAGAATGAGCCATTTTGCAGCACTAGAATAATTCCATTGTACTGCATTTCTGAAGAGTCGCAAAGCTCATGGCTATTACTGTTAAATAGATTTGAGCAGGAATCATAGGCTACAAAACCAGCTCAGTACATTACTCTGAATGAAAATAACATACTAATGTGTGAGTGATTTACACCAACATCAGCTGTCTCTGCAAAAAGTTAGTGCTTGTTCTCATGCTTTCATTTTCCTGGGTGGAAGATTAACTACACATATTTTCTGATTTCTTTCTTGAAGTGGTTTCACATTAGCATAATATTTTTGTTCCCACAATTTCACTCTCACACAGATCAGTAAACTAGAATACACTGTTTCTTAAATAGAGTTCTTATTCATCAAATGTGCTATTCAGCCTTCTCATATTGACAGCACACAAGTATAACTGTTGCAAACATGTCCTCCCCTTTGCTGTAAGCAATATGCAGTTTTTGTTTTCTTTAGATAATTATGTAAGGCTGTTGCAGTGACTGCAGTTCAGTGCTTAAGTACTAACACTGGTTTTATGGGCTGGATGCCGCGTGTATAAACAGTACTTGTGAACCTAAGTGTGGATTACTGCTTTGGCCAGGGTCAGAATTTGGCCCTGCATAAAGACTGATTTTTGTATGTGCCATTAGGAGAGCTGTTTTCAAAACTGTGAGTGCCTGAAGACAAAGTTCCATGAAGATGCTACTGTGGGGGAATGAGACACTAGTGGATCCAGGTGGCTGTGCATCTTGCCTGTGGCAAAGGAAAGCTGATTGCTCAACAGTGAAAAAGCTTGTTCAGAGTTTTCCTCACAGGTTTCTACGCAGCAAAGGGTTTTAAGCATACTGCAGGTTCAGTGAGCTACTTATGCATTTTATACACTCACTGTTGGGGTAGAAATTATCTCATGCCACATGCCTTAGGTAAGTGCCCTAATCACTTGCACAGAATGTCTCACTCCTTCTTCTCTTCTCTTCTCTTCTCTTCTCTTCTCTTCTCTTCTCTTCTCTTCTCTTCTCTTCTCTTCCTTTTTTTTTTCAATAGCTACTGTCTTAACAGGAGTTAGAAACATTCCCCCATCTCCTCTGCTCAGCCCCATGTTTAGGGAGCTACTATAAAAAGAGACATAAGTTTCTTCTACACTCCTCTGTCCCCTGGGCTACGACAGGCAGTATGCCCCATTTTAATGCACATCATATTTAAAAAAGGAGAGTGCAGGGTTGTTAATTCCAGTCTTTCATGTGCCCTGGATCATGCTCAAGGCTCAGAATCTATAAAACACTCAGAAAGGCGGGGTTTGGGACAAATTCATCCCATGTGTGAGTTCCTATTGAGTAGATTTGGAAGCTTCTTGCTCTGCTAACCAATGAACGTGAATCTTCTTATCAGGCAGTTGATTTTCTCCTAAACTAACTCTATTAGTCCTGTTTTCAGAGCCTAATTGTCCCGGGAACTGGCTGGAGGTATCTCTCTGATGAGGGTCAATGTATGCCATGCCCTGGGGGAACCCGCCCGTGTGAGATGATCTCATTGCTGCTACACCTGGTTTGAGTGTAAACAGGGCAGCAACCACTGATCATGGGGCTTTCCAAGAAACTATAAAAATCTGACTGCAGGGTTAAAAAAATTCTCTTTTTCCTGCTAACATCTTGCAGCTTAGGATCGTTTACATCCTAAACGCAGAGAGAATTTGCAAGGACTTTTCTATGGCCTCATGTCCTACATCCTCCCAAAAGTTCTCATTGGCCTTTTCTCATTGGCTGAAGCTTTCTGCAAAGATAACTGCTGCAGAAGAAGTCGTATTATGACTATTTTAGAGAACTTATTGACATCAGCATGATTCAAAAGATCAGGATGCCAAGTCAGAGAGATGGAGTTATTAAATGCATAGAGGAGTACAAACTTTTGGCAGGAGAGGGCAGGATGGAAACTATAATATGATTTGAGCTGAGTTTGCAGGTAAACAGGATTGGCAGAAGGATTATTATTAGGCTGAAAAATGGAATTCAGTTCTCAGGTTTGTTTAAGGAGAGTTTTCCAGATGTTAACTGTTAATAGAAATAATGATGTGGGAAAATAGTAAGGACTTTAAACTGGAAATGTCAAAACCTTCAGTACTTATGTCATTGCTGGCATAAACATTAATAAATAACAGATTTACTCTAGTTCTGTTTTCTGAGAGCACAACAACCTTTTGAATTTCTTAGAGACTTTCCCTTTAATGAGCATGCAGATATCCAAAACATTACAGGAGCGTGTTGCCACAGATATGCTACTGAATATGAACCAGGAAGTCTCAGGATGTCAAGAGGCTTGCCCTCACTTTCACAAAAAAATTAAAAATCAGTCATCACTTCCGCTGCATGCAAATGGCAAAAGAACATTTCTATCTGAGATCACTCTGCTGTTTTCAGAAATATATCCTGAAGTGTCAGGAGATTTAATCATTGCTTAAAGGATCTCCAAGAGTCAGTTAAGCCCATAATTTCTGTTCCGAATGAAAGGAAATGAAAAGCTGCTTAAGAGTTCAAATGGCTGGGGGAGGCTCTGGGGAGTCTTTGCTGGGGTGTGTCTGTGGGAATAACAGCTTGCATGGAGAAGCAAAAGGCAGCTAGTTATGAGAGATAGGTAAGGTAAGGGGAAATGGGGCAAAGAATATAAATAATGCCTCATTATTAATGGGGAACTTAGGATAAGGCTCTGGCTAAAAGCATGAGGATACAGTACCATCATGTTCTGATCTGGCAGATTTTCCATATTGACAGAAACGGAACATTGTGAATTTCTTCTAAACAAGGTTGCATCAAAGAAAACCACAGTTTACCAACAGTTTGTCTTCCCAGCTGGAAACACCTAAAAATACATAGACCCTTGGATCAAAGGAGCAGCAGTGGCATCAAAGCCTGTTGAAATGGTGACCTGAATCTAGACAGAGCATTTATTTTACAGATCTGTTTTGGATCTAAGACACTGTAACTGATTGGTCACTAAACTTATTATTACTGGTCACTAAACTTATTATCAAGTGGCAAACTCTTTTGGGACTCTCCTGAGGAATAGTTATCAGAGTGACAAAATTCACCGAGACCTTTGGCAACTGCTCAGGACTCAAGGTGCAGGCAGCCTCTTGAAGGCCATGGTTCTACCTTCAGCTGAGGTCTGTAGCATTTTGCTCAGTCCTGCTGAAGCATGAATCATGCTTGTTATTCTTCCTCTCAACTTCATCCTTTTTCTTTCTGCCTCTCTTAGTCCCTGCCCTATCACACTATATATTTTTGATAGGTTAGCTTCTCAGCACAGTTAGGTCATCTGACGGTAACGACCAGTGGGCAGCAAAGCCAGCACAAGGAAAGGGACAGGAGCCAGTCTAGGCCTGGCTGTAATGCTGGGACATCCCCTCCCTTTTTCAGCCTTTGTTAGGTGACAGTGTTTGCTCACCCTATATAATGTAACTGCATGTGAAAATACAAACACGTTCCTCCTTCATGTTGGGTGTAAAGGGAGGGGTAATTCTTATCTAGCAGCTGCTCGGGTTGTGCCCATGGTGGAGAGGAGGGTTTGCTTTGGGTTTGTTGCTACATCTGTGCTTCCACAAGCAAACACGAAGGAGCTCAGGAGAAGCTCTCACACCTCACTGTTGCAAGCGGGACAGCTGATTAACAGCAGGCAGAGGAACACACAAGGCTGCCCAGGTCTGCTGGGAAGGTGCTGTGCTGCCAGTGTCTGTGTTCCAGCGAGGGCGGGACAGGGGCTGCTTCGAGAATACATTTTTTTTGACATTGAATTTTATTCGCTAGGAGTTTGTCATCTAGATTTCTACTCTTTGAGCACAGACACTATCCAAGGAGACAGCTAGGTCCTGTCTGCACTAAGCAACTAAATGTAGCATGATTTTTTTTTATTTCTTCAGGTAGGATGTTGCTGTATTGTGTTTACACATCAGCCAACCCCATCTTTCTGGATGTAATAAAACAGTATTCGAAATGGTCTGCTAAAGCTTGCTCTGCTTTAAGCTACTAAAACAATTTTATCCAAACTATAATGTAACAGGCAGGATTTACAAAAGGATTTTAACTAAGAACAGTTTTTTCTTTTGCAGGTATATTTGTTGTTAAAATGCAGATGGAGACAATTGACAGAAAAAGCTAAAATCTCAATGGTCATAGAGAGGCTCAGATTTTTATGGAATTAAAAGAATTACACTGATAGCAAGTAAGAATCTGGATCATATTCATGTTTTCAGTTACTGAAATATATCATGAGAGAAGCTCCAAAGGTCCATGTAGTGAGTTCTTCTGCAGCTGCAAAAAGGTCACAAATGGCACCATGTGAATCTTTCCAGAAACTATTCAAATTCCTTTTCATAATTGTTGGGATGTTTTGCATCTGATACCATTTTGAGGAGACTATTTAGGAAGCTCAGGCTGAAACATAACTTTTTGCTTGATTTTGTTATCAGCCACTGCTTATCCTTTTGCTTTCGTAACAACACTGTTTTTAAATTGCATAATAATTTGTCTCTTCCATTTGCTGTGTTTATAGAGATATGCCACCGTCACTCTCAGCCTTCCTTCACTGGACTAAGCAAGCCAAGCCTTTCAGGGCCTCTTGGCAGATGTGCTTTCTAGTCTTCTGTCTGTCCATGCAGACAGTTCTCACCATCATGCCCTTCCCATGAGCAAATCTGACCTGAGCTGTGTATAAGGTGCCAGTGGACCATCTGTACATGGACATGAGCATTTTTCTGACGGTTGCCATATGTAATAGGATTCGTAAATTTTTTGTTGGCAGCCCACAATGGCAGCTCTTGAGAAACCTTGTGTTTAGTGAGTGTTCTCAGGTTCTCCCCCTCTTTTAGTATTTTCAGAAGGTAATTTTTCAATTTACAGCATGTTTCTCTTACTTGCTCTCAAATCCATGGCCTTGCATCTAATGACGTTTATATGTGTCCTGTTTTATTAGTGTAGTTCTCAAAACTACAAAGTTATTAGTTTGTCCTCTTCTGTTTCGTGCTTGTCCCTGACTTTGTGTTACTAGCAAATTTCATCACCATCATCTTTCTTAGGATGTAGGACATATCAAATTTGTCTGGATTCTTGTCTGCGTCTTTAGATACAGAGATGTATTTCAAAATCTTGAAAGGGAATAATTTCTCCCTAGGGGAGATACTGCTAGATGGGGCAGTACCTGGGGCAGATGCTGTAACCAAAAACTAGACAGCACAATTAAAGGAGAAAATCTGTTTAGTTAAATTTCTGAGCAAAAAGTTTGTAGAGAAAAAAGGAATTTGGCCACAGCAAGGAGAGCTGCTCCCAGAATACTAGAAAAATACTGTAGATACTCTTTGCTAAAGGAATGTGATTCTTACTAAAAAGATGGTTTGGGTTTCAGTGTGGTGGGTAAGATGTTTCATTGAAAATTAACTGCACCAGGTAGGTGGAAGAAGTAGAAACTGATTAGAAACACAAAATGTGCTATAGTTCTTTAAGGAAGGTATTTTTCTCACAGTTGAAAAGGTTACTTGAAGCTACTATTTTCTATTCCATGTAATTCTTTGAAGTTAACCTACAGAACATGTGGATGATATAACAGGCCACAGTGGAAGAATATTATTAAAATTTGAAAGTTAGGTCGTGCTACCACTGTGACTGCTTTGTTACTGGAGCCAGTTCCCTTACGTACAAACATTATTGCAGAGTAATTAATGGCTTAAAGGCTCTGTTTTTTCCAAAGGGCTTCTTCGGCACTCCTGGAGCAGGATGGGCAGTGCTCACGGCGCAGGCAGGGAGCCCGTGGCTTGTTTTCGGCTGGCTGTTCTGTGTGTGGCTGCATGCCTTATAACCCTCCTTTAAAGGCAGAATTACTTGTTTCCATCTGGGCTTCCCTCGCTGCTCTGTGAGACTGTTTTTTCAGCACAGGCTTGTGGATCTGGATAGTTTATTTTTGTTAAAGCATAGAAAAATTAAACTGAAAGTATCCACTGATTTTTTTGGTACGCAAATGAAATTCTGAAGGAACTGATTTTTGACAGTGCCTTACAAAACTTTGAGTTCAAAGTGCAGCTCCCACTAACTTAATTCACAAGTCATGGCATTTTTTGAAATCTGATCCCTGGTACTTGTTTTGGGCAGTCGGACTTCTAGCTGTCAGTGGGGCAACCCTCTTCCCTCAGAAGAGCCCAGGGTGGTGAGAGGACCACAGGAAACTAGGGGTTGTTTTTTTGCTGCCTTTCCCCACATGCTTTCATTAGCACCAGCTTTATGCAAGGGTGGAGAGGAAATGTTTACTGCCTTTCTCTTTGGAGGTCTCCGTTTTGTCCTGGTGTACACATAACAGGGTGTTTTGCAGATCTTAAAAAAATGTCTTAGAAAAGTAAAATGCTCCCTGGCCAGGCCTAGTCCTGATTTACATCTTCAGTACTAGCATGAAAGGGAGACCCAATGCATAAGTTAAAGTTTGTTTCTAACCGCAATGGGCTGCTTCATTTGAATTGTCCCCCTTCTCCCTTTCTCCATTCCTCGCTATGAAAGCATGTTCTTTGCTTATGCATAGAAAGGAAAGTTTTCTTATTTAAATACAGTTTTGAAGCTCTTTCAGGTTCTGTGTTTGAGGTATGTCATATTTGGAAGCTTTTCAGAATTTTCCATATTTCTGTACCTTGTATATTTTTTTTACTACTAAGCCATCCTATACAAGTTAAAAGTTTTACATTTTGCAGTATTTTAAAGGAGATAATTTTGTCATTAATCCAAGAACTATGCAGCAGGCTATTTTTTATACCACATCACAATTCTCCTCCTACTCATTCTTAAAGGAAATCAAAAATTCCAGATGTTTTTCCTGCAACATCTGGCTCCCTGGCACAAGCTTCTGAAACAGTGTTTGCAGCCTTAAAGTCATGTCTTGCTTTTGTCATTTAGTTTACTGATGGGTTGTTGGAGCCACTGGTGACACAGGGACCAGTTTGCTTTGACAACTCTTTCACTCTGAAAGGAGATAGCCTGGCAGGCCCATTGGGATTCTGCTCAGAACTTTTTGGTGCTCAGGAATGTGACGAGCTCAGCCACCTTGGCTTCCCATCTTGCAGAAATACGTGCGGCAGTTTAATGCACGTGGACTCAGAAGTGTTCCCTGCTCAGCCTCAAAAATGAGGCTACTCATGTCTAAGCAATTAGCTGTATTCCTGCAGAACACACTGTCAGGCATTCATTCACTGTGCCAGACTTTGTCCTGAGGGAAGGAGACAAAACATAATGGGAGTGATTTAGGAAGGGCCATTCTGCCATGCTTTTCATCTTTTTCATATGTTTCTTTTTGGGATCTTTATGAATAAATCTTGCTTCTCTCATGTCCTCTGCACTGTGCTTTGATCAACAAGTTATATGTTTCGACATGTCTCCTGTGGGGTGCACATAGTGCAACAGGCCCCATAGTATATCTGCTTTCCTCATATTGATTAATTGACTGATTGATAAGCTGACTCTCATCTAGGATTTAAGTGTTATATGTACTGAGACCCATGACAACAAAGGTAGAATTTCAGGTGAGTGTGCTAACTATTAACTTTTACCTGTTCCAGGAGAGGAAAAGGTCTTTTTATTTCCTCCCTTAAAGATCTAGAAAAGTTCTGTGTTCATCCCAAAAGGGAGAGAAACAAACATTGTGTTGGTTTTCCTGGTGTGGAAAAAACCCTTTCTCCCTACTTGAAGGGTAAAGCTGTTTTTATCAAATGCATATGCTACTGCCAGAAATATGTCTCAGCCAGGGGCACAAGCTGCTCACTTTTCATCAAAGAAGCAGAGGGAAACGGCTCCATGGAGCATGCTTTACTGTTGCCTGCTGAGACCTCTGAGACTGGATCTGAATTTCCTGCTTTGAAACATTTTGCTGCCCCAGCAGAACGGTTCATGGAGTTGGCATGAGGCAACCACACCTCTCTTCTGGGTTCCAGCATGTTTTCCCATATGGGCAGGATGTGGCTCTCTATGTCCTGTCTCCTTCTAGTTGTTTGTTTGTGTAATTAAATCTTCCACACCACCATAGAGTTTTTGCATGCTTTTATGTAAGGCATGATTTATGGTCTGGAAATACCATCATCCCATCATTTTGCAAAGTGTACGTGCTCCTCATGTCATTGTAGGTACTACCTGTGCAATATCATAAAGCACACAGAGAGGTGTTGTTCTGCTGCTTTTAGCCTGCACATGTGACTGGTGCTGGGCTGCATCTTTTTCAAAGTACTTAACTGAGGATTTTAGCTTACACACAGTGAGGGGTTATAAATGGGATGGCCAAAGCAACAACCTCATCTGCCCAGCGTGTGTGTCAAAACTCCCCTTTGTAGAACTCTCTGAAGTACACATGAAGCAGGCCTTGAAATTAGTTTGCTTTAATAAATTGGCTATAAACACTACAGCATCTCCAGGTCTGCTCCAAGAGTTGCCCAGCTATCCCTGTGAGGGCAGCACCCACCTCCTCTAAGAAAGGGTGAGACAGATGACAGAACATCATGCATCTTTCAACCATCTGACTTTAATCCCCTGCCACGTGTGAGTGAGAGCCCTTAGATGTTTTACAGGGTCACTTAGTTTTATGTCAAAAAGCACAAGACAATTTTTTAATGTACTAAATAAATTGTCACTAATAGGACTTCTGGTATCTTGAAATGGGAAAATGGTGTAGTGAAGTGGGAAAGTATCAGCATGAGAAAATGACTCTAGAGACCAGCGTAAAAGAGCAGGGAATGAAAAAACAGGGAAAAATGAAGACAGCAAATGTAAATCAGAGGTGAGGCTGTAGCCTCATGTAGATGTGAGGTCTGCTGCATATAGGTGTAAACTTGTTCCACGTTCCTCATCCTCTGGCCAGGTGAGGCCTTACTAAACGTTGTTACTTTTTAACCCAAACAAAAGCATTTGGATAAAAAATGGATGCATTTTTTCCAGATCTGAGCAAGTGTAAGCAGAATTCATCCTCTGACAACAGAAGTTAACTATGTGTTTTGTCTTGAGGGGTGGTTTAATGTCCTACTTCTCCTTTAGGGTCAGAAGTCTAAAGCCAAGTCTCCACTGCCCTGCAATTTTTTGTGTGCTGAACAAAATGGTGTGGGACACAGACTGGGACCCAGGCTGGACTATTAAAAAGGCACAGTAAACATGCAGGGTACAAGTCTCTTTGCTAACATTTTCTAACAGCTCTGCCAATGAATGCAGGCAAAAGAGTGGGGAGGATAGGAAGACCAAGGAGATGGGGAGTCTGTGCAAGTGAACACTGCAATGTAGATCTGGGCAAAGACTGTGAGTAATGTTTTGTGCTATTTCACAGAAGTTAGAGCTTTGGTAGAAGCATTTGTGTAGTGTGGTATCTGTGTCATTGTGAGACGTGTGAAACAGACTGCTTGTTTTACTCCAGCACATAAATTCAATACTGAATACAGTTTTTTGTTCTGACCAGTACAGATAAGGAGCCTGCCACTGATATATACTGGGATGAGTCAGGACAGTGGTGTGACAAATTCTTTATCTGCTTCACATAGACATAAAAATGTCCACTTCTTCTGACTCACAGTTAACAGTATTGGGAGCCCTGTTTCATTCTTCACTCTCAGTACTGTGCCAATGAGTAGAATCTCTTACTTTCAGCAGATTTAATTGTTATCTTGCAAAATATGATACTATGGCAACATGCCTACCCCAGGATTCCCTGTGCTGCTAGGCCTGGTGCAGCTGAACTAATAGAAAAGGCTAATGGGAAAGTCTAATGACCATTTTTAAAGCTTAAATACCAGTCATTTAATCTGACACTCCGCAGGCTGCCAGTTATTTCCTTGGGATATTCATAGAGTGGGTAAATGCAAAATAAAATTTGCAGTCAGCTGAGCTGGTTTATAATTGTTGTGTAATGCTGGAAATCTTCAAAACTCCTCGAATACCATATTCAGCAAATGATATCTGACTGGCTTTTCCCCTCCCCCTCAAAAAATTTAATGTGCACATGCACTGCCACGATGCATAGGAAAAAATCCTATGGAGCAGTCCAGCATACACAATCTGTCAGACCAAGAAGAAAAAAAGATCTGTTGTTAATTCAGACAAATGGTCAGCAGCTGCAAAATAGTTTCCACAAGAAACAGAGCAAAACCCTCTGAGTTAAGGATAGAATTTTTTATGATTTTCTGTTGCCTTTTCCAAGGCCAAAATCTACTACATATATTCCTACGTAGCATTTATTTGTATTATCTTCTGTTCCAGTGCTGTAAGCCATAGCAACAAAAAGTCCCTTTGAAAGTAAGAAAAGCCCAGTGATTTTTATATTGTTTTTTCAGTATTTTAAACAAATTAATTGCCTCAGTCATATCATTACAGTGAGTAAATCTGCTCCAGCAACATCACTGAATGTTGGTATTCTGCATCACAAGACTTCAGCCACGGTGATGAGCATGGGTGCACTTGCCAGCTGAGGGTGCTTCTCTGATCACAGTGAGAATATGGTCACCAAGTCAGGGCATCTCATCATTACATTCCAAGATACCTGTCACTCTCACTGTAACAGTGCTTTCCTCAGCTGAGTCACTTTTTGTGTGACTCATAAGGTTATCCTACATCTCTAATATTTTGCCACTTAGGAGAACAGGGAGAATTTTAAGAGTTCCAATTCAAAATATGTAACAAAAAAACCCCCTTAAACACACCGTTGTTTAGAATCTATGCCGCTGTTGTGATGAACTCACAGCTTCTGGTGCAGGTTTCTATACCTGAGGGATAGTAAGCAGGACTTCAGCAGTATCACAACTTTAATCTCTCCTTGTGACTTTACAGGTACGGGCAGTAGTGATTTCCAGGAAGATGGGCTGGATCAGATGGTCCTTTCCTAACCTGTTAAGGTCAGTCTTTGGGTCTGTGCTACTGAGCTCTGCATTTGTAGGTGATGTAGAAGCAAAATCCTCATAAATACCACTAACTCCTATAACTTAGTGCCCGTTTGTAGGAATTTTATCAGAACAGTGTCAGTGTTTCCCAGCGCAAATTCCAGAGTGCAGTCCGGGTCTGTGCTATTTAAATTACACACAACGAGATGAGTTTTATTCTGCAAGGTACACTCAACCAAATCTATTTCGGGTATGTCTTCTCTTAAACAGTGATTTAGCCAATAGGCCAGGAGGAACCTGGAGGACTGCAAGGTTATGAGAGATTTAAATATTCATATTGTTCCTTGTGGTCTAACAAAGAACACTGTAATGTTTTCACTCTAAAAAAAAAAAAAAAACAAAACCAAACCCAAGCAACAAGAAAACAGTCCTTATTTGTCCACGTGGGACATGTTCAGCAGAGCTCAGGTGTGAATTTGAACGTCGAATAGACATATATTCCCTCCAAGTTTAGAAGGTGTGGGATCTCACCCTTGTCCACTGCTGACTACAGTGCCGAGTAAATTTAGGAGTTTCTACATAAACTACAGGATGAAATTGTTTTGCTCTCATCTGAGTCAAAACTTTACAGGAAAGTTCTCAGAGCTGAGTGTGTTGATTCAGCCTCAGAGACATGCAGTCTGTGAGAACTGCACAGAGATGATGAAGTAAGAGGATTTAAAGAAAGCTCAACATTTAATAGAGAGAGCAGCCAGTAAGCTGCAAGCAGAAAACATTTCCAGAACTACATCTCTAGCACCCTAAAACTGGTTTAGCAGTTATTATCAGCTATTTTAAAGTTCATAATTTCTATACAAATGAAATGGCATCATACAAAGTACAAGAGTACCACAGACCTAATCACACATTCACGTAGATAGGGTTAATGGCTGTATTTTCATGGTCATATGATTTAAATACTTGAAACAAGTCCCCCAAGACCTGTGGGTGTGTGAGGATGTGTTGTCCCCTCAACTCAATAGGATTTATGCTGACATAAGTTCAACCTCATGGTCTGGTACCACTGAGTGGATGGGCACTTTGCTTCTGAAGCAGAGGTGGTTACGTGCAAGGTCTCTGACAGGTGATCCCATAAGGAAGGTGAACTTTGATATATAGAATTCTTGTTTAAGTGTTTTAAAAGGTCTCATGGTGTGAATTGTTTCAATGTCATTCTCAGGAAAGGGTCAGCCTCCTCCTCTGAAAGGTTTGAATTAAAGTGTGTTGTTAGATCCTCGTGTCAAGAAAACCTTTAACTCCCCTGGACCTTTCCATGCATTTTAGTCTCGCTTGCTACAAATGCTTGTGCAGGACAGCAGCCTTTGATTCTTCACTGCTTCCACTGTATGTAGTCACTCACATTCTAGCAAAGAGACAAAAAAGGAGTATAGAAGAGAATGCTGATGAAATAACACATATTCAAGTGCAAGATAAACTTCTGCATAAAGCATTCATCCTGACTCCAAATCAGACATAGGGAGTGCTTTAGGTGGCTCAGAAGAACATGATTCAATTTCTTTCCCACAGTTATGTGTGTTGTTCTGAGTCTTGAAATATTAAAATATTCTGTTGCCTACATTTTAAAGGGAAAGAATATGTTACTGTTCTGATGGAAAAAAACTATGAAATGCTTTTTCATGTGAGTTTAATGGGCCAGATCCTGAATGGGACTTGAGCAAAGTAATGATGACTAAGCTTAAAAGCTGGATGTCTGGCTCCACAGATGGGGTTTATATTGATGGATTCCCTGTGCTTTGAATGCGGGAGAGCCTGTGGTTTGTAGGGAGGATTTGCAACAGATAGGACACTGCATGGAGGAAATGCTGGAGACAGCTCTGCCTCTGAAGGTCTGTCCCTCAGAAGTTTAACTCAGTGCTAATACAGGTATCCCTGTGAAAATGGATTCCCTGCCCAAAATCACTTTTGACACTCTGGTATCTAAGGCAAATGGCCAACTGTTCCTTTTCAAGGTGTCAGTAGTAGAGTAAAGGTGTGCAAAGGTAATGGGCAACCTTTTATCTTTCTGGGAGCTGGGATGAACAGTCACCTTAATGATAAATTGTGCTTTCCTGTGAATTATTACTTGGAGACATGCAAATGCCACCTCCTGAAACTTGTGAGCAAATATTCTCTCCAGTTGTTGAAGTGGGGTGTGAGACATTCTTTCCTCTCTCTGTAGGTGCTGCATGTTTAAACCACAGAATTTCCCAGCAAAAAGTAGGTAAAAAAAGGTGGAAATGTTCATTTTTTTTCTCTGCTGAGAAAATAGTAGCAGTTATTCTTATTTCTTTACAGAAAAAAATTTAGAAATTAATCAACCTTGACTTGCTTCATGGGAAACTGCAGTTTTTGGGCAATTTCATGGCATCATTTGTTCCTTCTCTTTGACACGGTGTGTGGCTGTACAAGACAGAGTACAAAATTTTTGTCCCTCCTCTCCCAGCAGTAATATAAGAATATTTCCATTTTTAAACTACTGCTTCATGTAAGTATTTCTTAATTTTGTAAGATGGTGGAAAGATATTTTTCTGAGGTTATGGCCTTACCCAGAAAGGACAGTGCACCTAGTGCTGACATGTGTGTGTTGTGTTCGGAACATGTGTCCAGTGTGCTGTGTTTTTTCCTTCTGTCAAAGAATGAAGGCATCTGTTTGAAACCTTGAGTCAAATAAGCAGTGATCCTGCATCAGGTCACATTGTGGCTTCTGTAAATCAGTCGTAAAGCAGTGGGACCTCACACAGTGGATGTGCATCCAGTGCAGGACAATAGCAGGGATGCCATGTGGCAGGGCTGATTTGGGATTTCCCACAGAACAGCTAGAAATAAAACAGGGAAATTCAGGATGGAATTCTATGATGAAAATGGAGTAGATAGCTCAGAACAAGACAATAACACATCCCTCTCTTCAGTGAAATTTCTTAAAAATTCTGAATTAATTTTTTCTCGAGCACTTTTCCTGCCCTTGGTAAGTTCCAACTCATATAAGAAATCAGACTATGGAATTTAATCAGCTCTAGTTATAAAATCTCATTGAAGACATAGTTGTAATTCTTCTACAATGATATGTTTGGAGCTGATAGACATAGATATTTTTGTCTCATGCTTTAACCTTCTAAGAATAGTAGTAAAGATTCTCTTCAGCATCACTTAATTTATTCCATTACAAATGTTTTATAAACTGTCTGTTTTAAAACAACCTGTGGGATTTTAAATGTACCTTCCTCCACCAGGCTCCAAATTCCTCAATCCCCAAGCTACAGGTTCAAATTAATAAATATTATAATTGTCCTACTGTATGAATGGCTTCTGGATTTAGTAAATAAATATTGCTGTAGTTTTCAGTATGGGTGAGCAATAGGCACAGTTATTTGGAGATAATTACATTAGACATCTTTCAGAATCTACTCCATCAAAAAACCCTCCAAGACCAGCATGAAACCAATTAAGCATAAACAATACTCTTAATTAAATCTATTGTGATTCTAAAATAGTTTTATAACATCTGCTATAGTGTGATTGGTGCCTTAGTACTGAGTATGAGAAGTGATTCTAGCTAGCAGCTACGGAGGAATTCTGTCTGGAGTTAAATAAAGCAGGTCTCAAAGATGGGCAGGTAGTGAGCCACAGCAGCTCCAGCCCATCTCTAAGCACGCCATCATTTGATAGAGGGCTTTGCATGTTCATATGCATCTCTGCTTTACAGAACTCTGGCAGAGGAATTCACTTGGTCTCCCCATGGCAGTTTTGGACACTTTTTGCCCTGAGCTGCTTGGTTGGCCCCTGTGCTGGATCCTGTTTCCCTCTCACGCAGCCAGCAGCTGGGAACTCCAGACACTGCACTGCTGGTCTCACAGTTTAGGTAAAGCTGCCCTCACGATTCATCAAATACGGGCCAAACTTTCAACAAAATGGCTGTGACACAGCCATATAGTCTGTTTTTGTTGTCTGAGGGAAGTAGTTTTGGAGACTGGAGCAAAGTAAGCTTCTGGGAAGTTGACAAATGATTAAAATATATATGTTTTCCAGAGCTGACCCCTTAATTACCTGATGGTGCTTTGTATTTCTTTAAGAATTTTTATTTTCTGCTAATTAATTTCTGTTAAATATTTCTCCCTTACTTCCCAGCAGGCACATTAGACCTGAGCCTTCTCTAACATAGAGTTGCACTGATGTGATTCATACTGTAGTATGTGATTCGTACTATATTCTATTTCATAACATGAACTACTGAGTTCATATTATCATGAACTTACGAAAGTCAAAGAAAAGAACCTTGAAACAGTGTGGTTTCCTCCTCTATTTTTATCTTGGTAGCTTTAATTGGAGGAGAACTTTTCTTAAGTAAGACAAAATTCTCTTTATAACAACTAAAATAGCAGCATCCTACATCAGTGGCCTTTTCTGTCTGAAACTGTACTTTCCATGAGGGTGTCACAAAACATTGACATATTAGTGTTTTCCCCGTGACTTTATACAGAAGTTGAAAAGTCCTGCTTACTTGCCCTTGCTAATTTGCACTCTATATTGTTTCCAAAAAAAAAAAACAAAAGGGAGACATGCTAAATGTTAATGGATCCTGAAGGAAAATGTACTTTTATTTGTGACACCCCTTAGAAAGTTAGAAGTCAGCCTTAAAAAGCAGACCTTTTGAAATTCCTTATAAAAAGAAAACAAGATTCTTTTTTAGTCTTCATGGATATCAAAGGAATTTTGTACGTGGTTGAGAGCATCTGGCTCTAATTGTGTTAAATAGCCTTAAGCATCTGACTTTAACTAGAGAAGCTGAGAAATTCCACTATGGGTACCACTTTTTCATATACCTTTCAGATGCAGAAGAAATCAGGATGCTGTTTGTGTTTCAACAATCAGCCTTAAAAAAAAAAAAAAAAAAGAAAAATGACAGAAGCCGAACATTACAGTAAGTTTTTATTTTGGAAAAACATACTCTGTTCGGAGCAACAGGAAATTGGAGCCTCTTTTTAAAACAAATTGTTTGGGCCTAATTATTTTGCATTTTCAGTCTCAGACACTATGAATGCAGAGTATTATGTATATATTCACACTTTCTTATTAGCAGTATGAGCAGCATATGCTATATTGCACTTGTTTTAGTTTTCAGTTAACACATGTAACACTACCAAAATGCTTTAGACAATAGCATTTCTTTAATACCTGCAGGTATTCCTCAAATTTTGTATGCTTAGAGAATTATATTTTAGAATTAGGATAGAGGACTGAGATAAAAACAAGAAGAGCATAAAATAAAATAAAATTTAATGACAAGCTGCCCTTTAAGATGAAGGTTTCTTTCATTGCAGTGTTCATTCATTTCCATGGATGTGAGTAAACAGAAAGGAAATAGCTTTTGGCCTGATGAACACTGGGAGGATGTTTCTGTACAAGAATACTTTGTATGCTGTACATCCAGACAGTTTTCATTGCACTGGCTGGAAGAGATTGCCAGGCATCAATGCTATTAGTGAAAAATGCTGAAGCCGGAGAAGATAAATCCTCACCTAAATTCTACAGCTCAAACTGTTAGGAAGTCCAATGAAATTGTGATACAGTTTAAAAGTAAGAAGATCATGAAAAATCAGTGTGCAAGCAGAATCTGTCACTCTATACAAATGACTTAAGCAGTCCAGAATTATACCTGCTGCAAATGTGGTTCTATAAATTAGGAGTGTAGTGACCCTGATCCAGTGATTTCATATCACCCAGGCCCCACTGATGCAATGGCTGACAGTCTAGATGCACACAGGAAAAGCTGAACAGCACTGCTTCCTAGCCAGATTCCTTGCCCCTGCTTAATCTGCCCTTGCCTTACCATTTTAGAAAAAAAGCCTGTGTTTGTTCACATGCAGACCAGGGCACACCAACTAAAGCAAGATGGAATTAAATGATAAAGTCAGAGGGAAAGCAGAGTCTGCTTACTACATTATTAAAGATTGCATTCACTGCATAATAGTTTAAACAAAATCAATAAGACGTGACAGTATTTTTTCTATTACTTAGTTTCACATGGACAATCCTTTCTGTTTACAGTGAGTTGTGTGGATTCAGACAAGTCTGGGCTGAGCTGTTTGTCCTTGTGGTATTTCAGATTTCACACCTCATGCTGTAAAACTTTCCAGGACCAGCTCTGTGCTTTGAAGTATTCAGTGTATGGCAGTAAACATTAACAAGTCATAAATATATTTCACCCAAAAAAATGTTTTACAGATTATACTTGCCTTAGTCTGTGGTGATACCATTCATTATTCTGCAATTTCAAGAATGTGTAGGATGACAGCTCAAAATCGTGCTGTTTTGATGAAGCAATCGGACTCTATGGAAAACTTTTGTCTTAAAGCCTTAAAACAAACAGATACTGAAGCAAATTATTGTGGCTGTGTGTTTTTTAGGTCTAAATGATTAAAAGGTTTTTTTGCTGCTGTTTAGCCATGAATGAATTACTATTCAAATTAAATTGTCATGACATCAAACTCCAAGGAATAAAACAGTTAAAAGTGTGATTTTCAAGAGTGAATATTTCAATAAAGATAATGCTCTTCAACTTATATTGGCAAGGGCTAGTCTAATGAGAGCAGCGTGTAATTATTTGCCCTGGATGCCAGCTGTCAGAGTATAGATACTGTATATTTAATTATAGTGAGCGGAAGATAGATGTGCGATACCCCTAATAGATATTTGCAGCTGTACAGCAGCGTTTACGGGCCTGTATCAGGCTGTGTTGCTACAGATTGTGTGAGTACAGTTCAAAAATCACAGCCATACTGAGTTCAGGAAGTCTGTCCTGAGGGTGACTTGCATATTCTCATCACCGTGGTGAGAGGTTTCAGTGCCGGCAAGGAGTCTACACTGGGCTCAGAATTAAAGGTCACCATGGGGCCTGAGTGTTTTCTTCCTTTCAGTTTTCTCATAACCTGTGAAGGCAGCAATGTCTTCTTCAGCTCACTCTACCCGTGCATTCCTATTCCTTCTGTTTTTCACGTCATCCCGCTTTTCCTCCTGAGCCCCTGGGTAATGCTAAAAACTCTGTTCCCTGTCTTAATTGGTGTGGCCTCCTCACACTTATTTAAGGTTTCACTCCTGTGATTAGAGTCTTTGCAGGCTGACTCTAGAGAGTTTTGTAGACTTGCTGGGAAATAGATTGTCCCTCTGCATGGGTCCACGTGCATAACTGTGCATTAAGTGCAAAGTCTTAATAGTAAGAATTTTCTTACTTAATGGTGAGAAACTGCTTAATTATGAAGATAGTGAGTAATACCAGAAAACTGAAAAAATGCACTTGCAAATACACATACTGAGGTTGGTACATGAAGGAGCAATCCTTCCAACAGAACAATACCTATCACAAGAGATTTATTTTTAATTACAAAGAAAATACTCCAAAATTGTCTAATTGATGGATGAGAAGCTTCAACAAAATGCTGAACATAAGGGAACCTGACATTAAATTGTTGGTACGCTGCCATGACATTTGCTGAGTTTTATTTTTGTGCTGCATTTAAACCATCAGTGCTGCTAAAATTCATTCTTAGAGGAATAATGCACAATAATGGAAACATAAAATATAAAAGAATGTAACTCTTGTGAATGTGGTCAGATACCACATTTTATATTTCTAAAAATGATAAAAAAAGATTTATTTTGTTTTGCTTTGAAATTCCTCTACGCACAGAGTGGAATGTTCTCTAAGAATTTGTGGGTTACTTTAGAGAACAATCCTTTAGCTCTCCTTCATTCTAAATCTAGGCTTCACAGGATATTCATTTTCTCTCTTTCATCTTTTCTCTTTGTGGAAGGAGAAAATAAATACCACTGATTGATGTGAACATTTATATTAATCTTAAAGATGCTGACATTCAGCAGGCTTGATCTGCTCATTTTGTTAAGCTGCAGTAACGGTAAATTATTAACATCCTTCAGAAGGTGCCTTTGCAGATGCATCTTAGGTGAGATAGGTACTTTTTGGCTTTTTTGGCTTTACCTGTATTAGGAAGATAACTTGTACTGGCCTTTGGTTTTCTCTCACATATGTCAAAAGTCTCTTGCAAAGTGAAAATAATTTGGGCACTAGAGTATGCCATACTCTTAAAGAATCCATGTGGTAGGAAAAGTCATCACAAAAATGAACACCAGGCAAGTAAAATAGGAATTTTGCATGGATTACCGGGCAGCTTCCCTGGAAGGTAACCTAGTCAAAATGCCAAACATTTACCAAGGGCTGCCTAAGGTATCTGACCAATCCAGTTCAAAAAATCCATTTAAGGGCCCTGGGATGTAACGCAGACTGGGTGAGTGTAATGCCTTTTTTAGCTAAACATAGGGTCATAGAATTATAGAATGATTTGAGTTGGAAGGGACCTAAAAAGGTCATTTAGTCCAATTATCCCTGCAGGAGGAGAGGAATTTTCAATCATTGGGTCAGGTGATGAATTATCATCGTCACATCTCTTACATACTTGAGTGTGAAATACACGGAGTGGCTAAATAAGAAATCCGTGAGTGAATATGAGAGGACAATCCTTTGTCTCAGTTTTATTTCCGTGTTTTCTTGACCTTACCTCACTTTCCCTTCCCAGTGTTTTCAATACTTTGTCACCTCATGGTATGGTTGTAGTTTAAAGGTACACACTGAACAGTGTGGGGAGCAGTGTCTGAGCTATGCAGTGTCTATTGATGGTTTCCAACTGACTTGAAAAAACACGTTCAGTGAAGTATTCATACAGAAGGAGTAAATCAATTAGTGACTCTTGTTGATCAATTAAGCCCATCTGACCACAGATTGCTAGAACCTGATCAGAATTTAGGAAGGTAGTATTACAAATGGGACAGTGTTATGATCACAGTATTCAAGCTCTTTCTCTAGGGAAAATGATTTATCAGAAAGGAACATTTCATGTTTGCACCATGTCTGCGCTAGGGGAAGAAAAAAGATAATGTTTTTGAACTCATAGGTGTTCACAGTCCTAGAGCAAAAAAACAACAAAAGCAAAACAAAACCAGATAATTTTTAATATGGAGTGAAATAAAATAACAGAAAAATCTTTATGAGTTATGATCTTTTAAAACTTCAGGTTGTTTTGTCTGTATTAGAAGTTTTACATACATTGGGTAGGAATTTGCCTAATTTGTGGGAAAAGATGACAGGCTGTGAATCAGACAAGATGACCTAATGCTCTGACCTATAGTAGATTCACTGGGCCTCAGAACACAACTGGGAGGCCATCTTTCCTTTGGAAAAGCTTCATCCTAGAGGAGTTTAAGGGTTTGGCAAAATGTTGATGTTTAACTAAATTAAAATTGAAGACCATGGCAAGAAGGTAGGTCAGCTGTCTGTGCCTTCACTCCAGGATGCCCTCTGTCAATGTTATTCTTTTGGGGACATCAGTTCCCCAAAGAATCAATACAAGCTTATGTCCTGGTTTCCTTTTGAAGTATAAAATGGAAAGGATAAGTGCTGACACTATTACACAAGTCCAGCAACACTCAGGGAACTTCTGCCCACCTCTTCTTGAAAGAGAGGTGGCCTCAGGAGGAAGAGTGCAATCCCCTTCCAACACAGGGTCTTCTCTTTGCAATATCTGAGAATACTCTGTGGCACTTTTTTCTTCCCAGACGTCTTTCCAAACACAGGAATCTCAGCTCTTTGCATGCTCCTTTTTTAAAGAAGAGATTTTCTAGGTTCAGGTGGGAAAACTAGATTTTTCTCTCCTTTTCCTGCAGCTACTCTCCTTCTTGCTTCCAGTCAATAGTGACCAGAGAACCAAAGGTTTGCACCTTGGAGAGGGGCAGGATTTCATCCCAGCTCCTCTGTGTTTGCAGACTATGTTATAATGCTGTAACAGAGGGCACTGGAGTGATCATGTGCTCACTTCTAGAAACTCAATGAAATGTGGAGTCTTTCTCCATGGGGAATGATATTTTCAAGATATGACCCAAAACAGTACATATTTAATAAAAGTAAACTTTGGCTAAAATAGCTAACATGGATTAAACTGTCAATGAATTGGTCTTTAATTCAGATTAGAAGCTCAGATTCTGCTACATTCAGCTGCTCATTTGACTGCTCTGCATTATTCCAGTGACACAAAGCAGCAAGTGAATACGTCCTTGTGAAATAATGGATTTGTTTAATAATTGCGCAGCTAGCTTGATTTTACAAGCCACCTCAGTGAGAAAGCAATAATCTGGGGAGGTTTGCAGTATGACAGCTCTAAAAAGATTTTTGCCTACAGGAGCATCATGTATTACAGAAATCACTAGAAAAAAACCCCACTTCTGAATGTTTTCTTCCATTTGATTGCAATTTCAATAATTTCTACTGCAAAACACACAAGTCTAACATTTCTCCAATTTTCTATAGGGCTTACTTTCTCATTCTTTCTCACTGCTTTACCTCACAATTTAAATCTATAAGTACCCTCTTGAAGGTTGTGAAAATTCTCTCTAGAATAAGCACCCCATGGAGCCAATTATTTGCATGATTCGAAAAGAGGAATTTGTCATACGTAACCCTTTTTTCCCATCCCTTGACAGACAAGCTCCCACAAATATGTTTGCTGCTTAAAATTGCCTGTCAGTGTAAAGAAAAGTCTTGTTAACAAGAACTACTGCAAAGAACCTTGTACTTTCTTAACATAACATTTTGGGGTGTCTAGGTGGTGTGCCATATGTACTTTGAGTTCTGATACAAGTTCTGTCTTATTTCTGAGTCAAGCATTTCCCAGGACTTGCTCTCACATGGCAAAATAAAAAGTGCTATAAAAAGTGGCAGATGCAATAAAAATGACAATGCATAAAGGCAGCTTAGAGTAATATGGAACTAATTTATTGAACATAAATATAATTTTCCACACCATACATTTTATAATTCAGCAGTTCTAGAAAATACATATACGGCATAAAATAAGAAGGGAGATACCTTACTGAAATCAGAGCAAATTTGTCAATGGCTTCAGTGGAAAGGTCCTGAGGCCAGGGATTGTGTTTTAAAGACCATTAATAAACAGAAAAGCACATTCCAAAACGTGATGATTAGAAGTACTTGGCTAACTCAGTACATAATTTGCTGAGCATGGAGTTTGGAATATATGAATTGTGTTCACAGAATGGGAAGCTGTACTTTAGTCCAGATAAAATTGAAACCTTTAAAGGGAACAGATTTTAGATATCTTTTTGTTTTCTAATGTTTTAAAACTAGTCCACATATTTTTTGTACACTGCTTTAATTTTATGGCAGTTTATGAATATATGATAGGCTGATCTGACCACTTTTTTTTTTTAATAATGTAGTCATATTTGAATAATATACAGTTATTTAAGTGAACCAGGTCCTATAGTGCTGTCATTAAATCTGCTAAAACCACCAGTGTAAAAATAAGCTGTAGGCTGCTATTTGATCAATTGTCAGAATAGAGGGTATGTTCCTCTGTTGTTATTGGCAAAACATGAGCTGCATAATATAATCTCTTAAGATAAAGTAACTACATTCTTTTGCAATTAAACTGAAAACCAAATCCAAATTATAAAGGATTTGTAGTATTAATTTGCCATAGAGTGGTAAATACAGCAGGAAGAATTTACACTATGAAGAGAAATGCTCAGTGAAGCCTAAGGCGTTTTGCACAGATGTTTATGGACTGGAAAAAGTCAGAATTTGCCAGTGCAGAAGATGCACTTGTCCAGTAACAGGTGATTGACAGTGAATTTAAAATTACCAGACAGGAGGTTTGGGTCTTAAATCTTGCAGGAACTAGTCTTCTCAGCTTTAAAAAGTACAAGGGATGAGAAAGCTGGGAGAGGGATTCTGCAAGTGCGTCTTAAGAGAGTGGTGTGCAATGCTGGAACTTCCAGGGGCAATGCACGTTATTTCTGGGAAATACTTCATTGCAAGAATGAGGATCAGGTCTGACTTCAGCATAAGCTACAGGCTGTCAGCCATTAATCTGAAACTCCCTGTTTGTTGTTTCACTTCAGGCACTTGAATTAGCCAGTTTTAGGCCAGCCTCACAAATGATATTCATTTTGTGCTTATCTTTGTTAAATTTATTAAAAATGAAATGCACCCAGTTTCCCAGCTGTCAAAAAGGGGATTTGCATTAACAAAACATAAGTTATGTTTATCCTGATATTTGGCTTCTCCTCTGAAATTGAGAATTAGTATAATGAGGGATAGAGGCTGCTCTTTTTCAGAGCCAAGCCAAATCAAGACATAAGTATATGGACTTGTGATTACACATTTCAAAAGTTACCTTCAAATCCGGTGATGATTTAGAAGCATTCAAATAATGAAGGAAAAGTTCCTTATTGAGTGACCTCCCTGACATGTTCAAGAAATTGCCCGTATAGAGTCTGTGTTTGAAATGTTTTACTTCTCTGGAAGGAGACCGGTGTTTAAGCAAAGGTTATGCCTCCTTCAGCAAATAGCTAGAGAGAAATGATTAAAGCAGCTAAAAAAAAAAACCCTTCTGACTTTTTGGATAGTGCTATCTTCCGTGATTACAGGGTTTCTTGAAATCAGTTTGAACTCTGCAGGTTGGAACAGTATTCCAGGTGTGTTCTATTACATCTAACTATTTTAACAATTCCTTCTGTTACCAGGTATTTTAGGGCGGTAGCAAACAATGTACTGTGAGGAACTGTGACCACAGTCTCTTCAATAAAGTTTCATATGAGGATTTTCCTTTGTGCACAGTTTGGCTGGAGCAAAGCAGCATCTATAAAAACGGGGTTTTTTATGTTGACTTTGTAAGATTGCATGTAATGGAGTTGCCTATAAAAGACCTGTTTCTCACAAACCTTTGTGTGAATGCCAAAAGCAGTTTCCCATTGTATCAAATCCTGAAAAAATGTAGTTCTGCTTAAATCAGATAAGTTTTAATTTCATTAAATTCTGATGTATTAATTCAGCCTCACTGCCTTGCACTATTTAAAAAAAATTGGAAATATTTGGTTTTCCTCTTTGGTGCTTTTTTGTTTTGGTTTTTTTTTCTTGGGTTTGGGGTTTTTTTTGGGTTTTTAAAATATATATATATACATTTCCTTTATTTTTAGGAGAAAACACCCTAAAATAAAAAACAAACGAAATGGAAATCATGACAAAATGAGCATAACCATTAAAATATTTAGCCTGTAAAATTCACACTTACTTAAAGAGCTGAAAATAATGTACAATTTAAGTTTCTTGGTTCCCATACAATGAATCACTTGGCTTAATTATAAGGATGTTAGGGCAGAGAATAATCATAGCCTTGCTCTGTGACGCTCTCCTGGTCAGAAGCAATGCACATTTCCCTGCATCTATCTAAACCACACAACACATATTGTGCGTATAAAATACACCTGCAGCCTGTTGTGTATACACATATACACAAAAATACAGAAGGTTAATCTTGACAAGCAGAAGGTGCAGAAACCACAGATGAGCAAAGGGGCAACCTAGGTGGCAAAGCAGAAGCCTAGGGCCAAGATAGCTTTGACATGCATAGTTTATTCTAGGCAAGGCCTAAAACTCATGCACCATTTTATTTTTATAAAAGTCCCCATACATTTGCTGCATTTTTGGTGGAGAATGTGTTTCAAGACACATTTATGGTGAGTGCAGAAACAGTGAAGACACATTTGTACAGAGCTTTGAAGTGGCTTGAAGACACAACTGAGAATCAGTTAACGNTTCTTGGGTTTGGGGTTTTTTTTGGTTTTTTAAAATATATATATATACATTTCCTTTATTTTTAGGAGAAAACACCCTAAAATAAAAAACAAACGAAATGGAAATCATGACAAAATGAGCATAACCATTAAAATATTTAGCCTGTAAAATTCACACTTACTTAAAGAGCTGAAAATAATGTACAATTTAAGTTTCTTGGTTCCCATACAATGAATCACTTGGCTTAATTATAAGGATGTTAGGGCAGAGAATAATCATAGCCTTGCTCTGTGACGCTCTCCTGGTCAGAAGCAATGCACATTTCCCTGCATCTATCTAAACCACACAACACATATTGTGCGTATAAAATACACCTGCAGCCTGTTGTGTATACACATATACACAAAAATACAGAAGGTTAATCTTGACAAGCAGAAGGTGCAGAAACCACAGATGAGCAAAGGGGCAACCTAGGTGGCAAAGCAGAAGCCTAGGGCCAAGATAGCTTTGACATGCATAGTTTATTCTAGGCAAGGCCTAAAACTCATGCACCATTTTATTTTTATAAAAGTCCCCATACATTTGCTGCATTTTTGGTGGAGAATGTGTTTCAAGACACATTTATGGTGAGTGCAGAAACAGTGAAGACACATTTGTACAGAGCTTTGAAGTGGCTTGAAGACACAACTGAGAATCAGTTAACGCTGTACTTTAAACTGACAGTCTCATGAAAAGCATGAGTGTTGAAACAGACATTCTGAGGCATATTTGTTGTGAGGTGTGCTGCAGCACTGTACTGGCTACTCAACCAGATTGGTGTAGAAGTGCCAGGAGTCAGCCAGTTGCTGTGACAGTGGCTGTGTGAGCCAGCCAAAAGGCATCTGGTCCTGGTTTTCTGTAGCTTTTCGTGGGTTGGTGAAGAGTCTTATTCTATTTCACTAATGTATTTTTCCAGTTATAGTTGCTGCTGTTGTTTTCCTTTTAAAGTGGTCTGTACCTATCCAAACCTGATACAACCAATGAAAATGGAATTTCCTATCTCCCTGGTAACATTATAAAGTCATCCAGTGTAATCAAGCCTTTTCCTCATTATTTCAGGGGATTATTTAAAAACTGTGTGTCTGCTTCAGGATTTGGTGGTATTAATGCTGAGCAAACAAAACTAGAACAGGGAGACAGAAAAATTCTCCCACATGAAATGCTGAGAATAAAAGTTGTTCCTATCAGACAGGAAACAACCATAGTGGCAACGCAGACAGAATATGCAAAACACATTTTGAAGTAATTTTCCATCCCTCTTCTGTTCCTCAGCCCCTATGGCCATTCCGAGTTTTTAATGACAAACCACTGCCTTCAGCTGCCAACCTCGTGTTGCTGTCAGGCTTGTGGGTGTTGTCTCTTTCCTTGTCTTGGTGTTGTTTCTCAAGGTGACTAATGGAAATCGAAGTTGGAGGGTGTTTGTGGGTAGCTGTGTCTGCAAATGAGGGTGGCTGAGCAGTCAGCATTAGTTGTGCTTACTGCTCCCGTGAGAAGGACAGAAATCTGGTGTGGTCAGAAGTGAGATGAGCAGCAGGAACTGTCACCTCCACACTCACCAGTTAAACCCAATGCAGGCTGCAAGTCAGGGTCATCAATCTTATGATAGGTGAGCAGTGAGTTCTCCCCACACTTAATCATATATAATATATGATTATTATAATATATAATATTATAATCATTATAATCAAAGTGCTTTTTAAAATTATCTTCTTAACAGAAGGTTTTACAATTACCAGAATCACAGAATATTCTGATTTGTAAGGGATCCACAACGATCATGGAGTCCAACACTTAAGCGAATGGCCCATGCAGGGATGGAACCCACAACCTCAGCATTATTAATATCCTGCCCTAACCAGCTGAGCTATTCCTAGTGGCACCAGGCAGCTTTAACAAAATCCTTCTCCAGAGTAAGCAGTACCTCGTAGACTCTAGCAGATTTAAATTCAAGTTCCTTGTTTCACTTAGGTATGTTCCCATGAAATGCTTTTGTTCTAACAAAATAAACTGTTCCACTGAGAAATTTCTTACTAACTCTAGTCATAATCCATTCAATACAACTAAGCTCCTGTATAAAGAGGAATATTTTTGTAGACAGTGTTTCTGAATCTGTAATGCTTCAGAGGAGCTAGATTTACACAGTATTTCTTTAATTTCTAGGAGAAAGCACAGCAATCCTGAATTATGATATACATGCAGCATTTTGATAATTATAAAACTGTGAGGCCACAGTCATATCACACATAGTTTGATCTATTGAATCCTACAGTGTCTTCACAATGTTATTTGTCTCCTCCCCAGCATTACCCACGAAAGCAGACAAGTTCTGTACCAGGAAGGGCTGCTAATGTGTCTATGCACAGAAAATTCCTCATACATGAAGTGAGTGACACAGACAGTAGTGTAGGCTTTGAAATGATGACTTGCAGAACTCCTGACGGAGGCCACCCAAATGCTGGGTTACCTGTCAGGTTAAGAGTGCAGTGCAAAAGGCCTGCCTTTCATTTGCTGAGTTGATTTTGCTGCTCGGATACACATTCTGCCTCCAATTCTCTTGCTGTCTTGCATCCTATGGGGAGAGGTGTGAACAATTAGCTAATGAAGAGCACACTATGTCTAGACAGAGCTAACTGTTAGCAGATGAACACTGTTTATATTTGTCAGTGAGCTGAGTGACACAAGCCAGATAGATGGGCATCACACACCATTGTACTTCAAATTACTGTCTTTTTTGAGGCATTTTGTTCCCGTCATTGTCAGAAGAGCAGATCATGCCAAGTTCCAGCCTTGTCATTTCTTCAGCGATGGAGAGGCATGATGCTAAAACCTTTGAAATGCTTACCATCTGCCCAGGGTTTCCTCTTCTAATCTTGTATATTAGAAATAGAAATAATAATATGTGCTTCTCGTCCACTAGGGATTTAAATGATCAAGGCTTAAATATTATATTGTGAGCAGTGTGAGAAATCAGAATGAGATTTGAAGATAGGTGCTGCCTTGGGAGTGAGGAATCTACAGATCAGTTCCTGGCTTTGTCGCACATTTCCTGTTTGACCTTGGGCCAATCATTTTGATTCACTTTGCTGTGCTTTCTCATCTGTAAAGTGTGGAAAAAGGTGCACCCCACAAGGCCAATTATGTGAAAAGTATTGTGCTACTGCAATCGGGGGAAGGACTTGCAGATATTCCTGTCAATAAACTCGCATGTGGACTTTTGCGGTACATTTCTTTTACATAATGATTTTGCGGAAGGCAGACACAAGCAGGAGTGACAGCATAGGACATTTCACAGATATTGTTGCAGGCAGGTCTTGAGACCTAGACTGCTTTGTGGTCTTACAAGTATAAAACAATGTTTTAGCAAACAACATATAACTGTAATCCTTAAACAATACCAACTAATGAAACCCTTAGGACAATTATCATCTAGGAGTAGAGTTTGAGGTATAAAGAAGAAATTTGTGGTTCTGTCTGGTTTAAAATGAAATGGGCATGTTTTTAAAGGGATTGCTATTAGGAAACATTTTGACTTTTCTTTCTAGCTATAAACAGATGCTTATTCATATTACGCCAGATTTACTAGCTAAGGCTGCTTTTCATCAGCAAGGCCTAAATCCCTCTTGACTGACTGGCAAGGCATGACAATTAAGCTGGCATACAAAGGGCAAGCTTTCTTACTGTCATTGCAGTGATTTTATAGTCTAACTTCTGCAGTATTCCTACTGACTCTGGTGGACCCAACTCAGTTTTTATGATCTGTTCCCAAGAAGAAATTCTGAGGGATTGTACTTTGTCTGTACTTATAGCTGGATGCAAACTACACCACATACAATACATAGCAAACCTCTCAAAGACAAGGAGAGACTGAGCACACCCTGTCTCTTTCGTGGACAATGTTTCCTTGAATAAATTACAGTGAGGTTACAAAAGAAGAAGGAAATGTTATGACTTTGCTAATGTGACCCAGCACTCTCAGTGTAGGTTTTTGAGTGGCTGTCTATTCAGCCCTCCAGGCTACATCCTTGCCTGAGAGTGATCTAAAAAAAGATGCAACAAACCAGTCCATCAGAAATCCCTGAAAAATTGATAATGACTGAAAGTGACCACCTCTCTAAGGCTGATTTTGTTTATTAAACTGTTGGTTGCCTGTAAGAAATGGTGGCATGGGTAGGTGTGGTAATGGAAACCAAACACCACAGAGCCTTTGTGGATAGGGCCTTGGATATGGAATTGCCAAATCCCCTTACCCCCTGGGAATTACCATGGGGAATTGCCAAATCCCCATGATCTTTTCACCTAAGAACTGACGTGTTTCCATTCATTACTGGCGCTTGTACTTTGGTGGCAAAAAACATAGATATGAAGTCTACTGCTGGCCCAGAATGAAATGCAGACACAATTTTGGGCTGAAAAAATTAAGTTTGGATATTTACAGGTAGATGTCTAAATCCTAAGTCATCACCCCTTGCTGGTTTTTACAGCTGTGTGAAGAAGAAAAGACACTTTTCAGTCATGATCCACATGATTTATTTCACTCTTCTCTGTTAGCATGAGACAAATACAGAACTAGTACTATGTTCTCTCCATTGACTGTGATGAAAGCCAAAGGTGAGTCACTTATGTTGGAATGAGAACTCCTCTGGACTCAGGCCCAGAGGGAAGCCAAAGCACAAGAGTTGAGTTAAAACCTTTGGACAAGCTGAGATACATAAAGTCACACCAAAGTGAAACAGAAATGTAGATTTTTTAACTTCTAGTAGAAATACATGCTAAGTGCCTTAAACATTAAAAAGCTGCAGCAGAGTCCTTGAGCATAGCTCTGTTTGCTGTAGCAGTGCTATTCTTTCATAGAGTTCTTTATTTTAGACAAAATATTGATAGAATGAAATTGTTCACATTTTTCAGATATAATGTTCACATAAACAATAAGAGCTGATAGAAACCGTATACGTAAAATTGGGTGATGCCTATGCAATACTTACGATTGTTGGAATTAGATCAGGATAGGTTAAGAAAAGAAAAACTAGGATCGTGTGTTAATTTCATTGGTTAGTTACCAAATATGGTCTACACTTCAGTAAGAAAAGTTAATTAATTAGTCAATCAATTGGTCAGTTGGTTGGGAGAAATCTGAGGATCAAGTTGTTTTTTCTGCCTGCTGTTTTGCTGCTGCTGCTGCTGCTGTTGGCTTTATCATGTAACCCCCTTGAACTCTGCCTTCAAGAAGCTATGAGACTGTGAAATAAAGATCTTTGCAGAACAGCAGCCTCCTCTGCTCTCTTTTGCCCTGGCCCAAGAAGGAAGGGCTTCCCATCAAAAGCACAACAACTTAGATGCAGACAGTAACACTGAAACCCTCCTCTAGACTGCACTAATGTGACTCAAAATGTTTAAGTTATTCTGCAATTTGGGAATCATGAGGATATTTTAAGATCAATACAGCTTTCAGATATCTTCTACAACGGTCACAGTGACAACTGAATTAAAAGACTTGTGTTTGAATGGGAGGATGTCTCTCCTGCTTGCCCTGCAAGGTGAGGAATTCCACTCTGCATGCTCATTCTCTCTGCGAGAGCATCAGAGGACCTGAGACTAAAATGTGTTCGGTAGATCAAGCAGTTTGTTTGACATATCTCTGCTTTGACTTAGGGGAACTGGTTTTATTTTAATTTTTTTTTTTGAAGTTTGCCAGTTTTGCACATTGCAAAGGAGTAGAAAGAGGTCAGATACAGTTCAGTAGGAAATGAGTGTAATGCCACTGGATTCACTTTACTAAGGATCACTTACCAACATTTAGTCAGACTGAATTTCTCTTCAGTCTCATCAAGGCTCATAAACTTCATAAGACCAAGACATTTACCTCTGTTACTAAAAACTTGAGATTTGGAGGGGACTTAATCAAGGGAGCCCTCATTACTTGTATTTATACAGCATACACACTGAAATATTATTAGCTTTCATGTTGTATTCTTAACACATTTGAAGTATAGAAGTGGAAACTGGGAATAATTTGTCTGTGAACTACATGCCTGTGGGGTGTAAGCTAAAATGCCTTCTTTGATCTAACAATGAAGTGAATTTCTGTCATGGACCACACACTTGAAACAAGGCAAGCAGTGGAAAACAGAAGGAAGGGTACAAGAAGTAATGCTAAGGTCCATGTACTGTGTGTCTTTTCCTCTCTACTCAGTCCTAGGAATACAAGGGAGTTCCTGGGGCATTTAGAAGAGTGCTGCATTGCTGTGGAACACAGCAAGACTTTGAGCTTAGAACTAATGCACATTAGTAGAAAGTAAAATTATTCCTAATTGCTTTGATGTCTGATGTCTGTGTTTCGACAACTTTGTAGTCTTTCTCAAAGTGCTCTTTGCTCAGATGTGGGAGAAATCAGTTCATTAGGTACCCTCTTTAAGTGGGTTGCTTTTCAGTTTTCTAGTTGACAGGGTAATGGATTTCAGGATTTTCAGTCAGTACAGGGTGAGTTTTCAGGAAGCTTCTTTGTGGTCACGGCGGAGTTGGTTGGGTTTTTGGGGTTTTTGGGGATTTGGTGGGGTATTTTTGTTTGTTTGTTTGTTTGTTGTTTTTAATATGCTAACCTTATTTGTCACAGACTAAAGTATAGTTCTGTGGCTATGCAGTGTAGGCATAATCTGTAAATACGTTTGCATTAAGATACACAAAGCCATCCTCAACCCTGATAATACAGTCACTGATTTTACTAAGGCTATATGAGGGCTGAGTCTGCCTCTGTTTGAAAGTCAGCTGATAGTTTTCATCATGAGGAGGAGGCTGAATAAATTTGTGTCACTTATTTGGGATGTCCTGCCTTTCCCCTCCAGAAGAGTCAAAAATGTTGCCTTAATAGTGATTTCATTGTGTTGCTTCCCTCTACATGCAAGCCCTATCTTGCCAGCTTGAAATGTTGGGTGTTTTTTCATCATAAATGAAGCATAAATAAAAAATGTCCTTATGCTAGAAAGGAAACAGAGGAGGATATTAAAAGTGCTCTAACTGTGGTCAGTGAAATTCTTAGCTGTCCCAAAGTGACTTAGGCTTACTAGCTTGATTAATTTTTTACAGTAGTTATGCTTCTGAACCACTTAGTGTTTTTGGAAATCCAACCTACTCCCAAATGCAAGTACATGGAAATAAGAACTCTGCCCAACTCACTGCAGTAAATTAAAATCAGATTAGATGTCGGAAGACAGCCTCTAACTGTGTGCCTTGCCTGCCTTGTAGATTGTATTGCCCACAATCTCCCGTAAAGGAGCGTTTGAATTGCCCCAGTGATTTCTGCAACACACTAAGATAAACGGAAATCAGAGCTGGTTTACCTTACATGACCAGCTGAAAACAGGAGGTGAGCTGTAAGCAGCTTAGTTGATGCTGTCCTTGACGATACCAGGGTGGGGTGGGCAGCTCAGGGAGTGAACAGCTCAGTTATCCAACTTTAAAATGCCACCACAAGTCCATCAGAAATGCTAGTTTAAAAAGCCTTAGTCATGCAACAATAACCATTCACAGGGGATTGTGGTCACCATCTTAGCAGAAGGCTCGGTCCTGGTCTCTTGCTCCCTAACTGGAATTTTGCCGAAATAAGGACGTCATGGTTTTATCTGAGAAAGAGGGCATAGAAAACGTTTCATATAGTTTTATAAGGGCAGAAGACTTCTTTTGTTGACAGCTTTTGAACTTGAGTCTCATGTAAAGCAAAGAGGTAAACTAAAAGAATGAGCACAGAAGATATCAAGTACTGACTTTCCCAACTTGATAAAGTGATTGGTACTAAGAGGACATTAAAATTACCTCCAGCTCCCCAGACTGTCATTCTAGTCCCTTCCCAATACAAGTGATCCTGAAAACCTCTGTGGCCAGTTAGTAAGTCTGTCCAGAATGACAGAGCCATAGGAAAGACAAGACCAGTGGTATGCCCATTTTGAGAGCTGCCTTATGGAAGCATAAACTTTTAAAATGTTCTGGGACCACCAGCTTGTGCCTCTGTGGACTGACACAAAATCTAGGGCTGACTGTGACAGTGTGTGTCTCAACAGAAGTGTGCAGGTAAGAGAACAGCCCACTCTTCCCACTTCTGATTGGAAGAGGACTTCCCATGTCCTCTGCCAAACACAGGGAGCAAGGGCACTGACTCCAGAGAAAAGGTTTCCACAAGGCTAAAGAAGAGAAAGAAAGAAAAAATCCAAAATTTATCTATTTTTCTGGGTCCTTTGGGGTGAGGAAAGGAACATTGGGAAAAAGAGAGAAGGAGAGTAGGAAAGAAAGGAAAGCATGTTATTAGAATTTAATCACTAGTGAAGATATATTTTAGAATTTAATTACTAGTGAAGATATATTTTCTAGAGAGGCTGTTGGATAAGCTTCAATAACCTATATCTAAACACCAAAAAACATAGAGTGTATCAGGGCTAAGGAAACTGAAAGCTAAACACAAGAGAAAATACAGTTTTAAAGATTAAAAAAATTTTCAATTTTAATGCAGTTCTGTAATGGTACTGATAGTCACTCTGCCCCTCTTTTTTTAGCTTTGTTGGACCACAAGGTGAATTTGAAAAATCTTTATCCTTTGAGGCAACAGTTTGTATAACTTTTGACACTTAACACAATATTTGGGCTCAACATCTAAAATAAGGGTCAGCAAAAAATCACAGAGAAGTCAAAAGACAGAAGCACTTGCAGACATTCGCCTCTCTCCAGTTTGAGAGGCCATCAGCTGGGAAAAAATATTTTTTTGCTTCCTCAGTCAGCCTAGAGCCTAGAATCAGTCTAACCTCTGGAGCCAGCCTTAGAATTGACTTCTACGTCTGAAAGGCTCTAAAGGACTGAAATGAAACATGAGATTTAAAATAAAAAGGTGGAAACATGGTGCTTTCATTGCTCTTTCTTAACATGATTTTCATATAATTAAAGCTGCAGGTGTACTTTTGATTATGCAGGTATTCTGGTGTGTGGTTCTGTGTAAATAATATATTTGCAGTGCTTGTTGGCAGGTTGTTCATTATAAGCTCATTTATTTGGGTTCCCTAGTTCAAATAGGAAAACAGAAGCCAAATTTTGGCTTGGTTTTCCTTGTCTTGTGTGAAAACCTTAACAGAGGGACAAAGGTGGTGGGGTTTTTTGGGGTTTTTTGTGCCTTGGGAAGGGCACAATTTCCCTGCTTTCCCTTCAATACGTCAGAGAATTCAATTTTTCCATCTAAGCAATACTTGAGAACTATTAAAGGAGACATGGACTTGCACACCTTAAGTTCTCTATTTCCTGAAACTCAAGAAAGTGGCTGTGTTAGAGCTACACAGCTAGGTTTTTCCTGTACAATGAGTCTGGTCATTTATGTTATGTAAATCCTGAATAATGGCAAAGTCTGTGAGTGTGATCTGAGATGGAAGCTGACCCCTTCAGTTTTCTTCTGCTTGATCAAAGATATGTCAGTACTTCAGATGTAAGAGGTGCAGGAAAAGGAGAAAACTTTAGAATACAGTGCCTGGTTAATCTGAATTATTTACATGTTCCTGCAAACCTTCTACCTTGTCCTGTATCAGTAACTCAGTTTTGGCCTCTAAATGTACGTGTGCTCGAAGGCTTCATCAAGTGTTTTGTACCGGGACATGCTCTTTTGCCTAATAACCAGAACACATTGCTTAGTCCTTTGGGTCCTCTGACCTCTAATAAGATAAACTGTAGCAGCTCATCATTTCAGTGATCCGGATTCAAACACTGAAGCCATGCCTTAAAATTTCAAGGCTCCATATACCACATTTAGTTTCAGCAGAAGTGTATTTTTGCCCCCTACGTCCTTCCTGCCTCTCCCCATCCCAAAAAGGCATATGTAAAGTGATGTGAGAAACAAAAGCACCTCTGTTATCTGGATTAAAATATTTTGACTGCTCATTCTGTTAATCTGCCTCAGATGGGACTCCTTTCAATGCAATTTTTAAGATCCAATTTTAAAGTAACATGCAATTCTGCTTCTGAAATACTGCTAAGAGATAACCCAATTAAAGAGCTGCATATCAAGACCACGAGTGCAAACCGTCTTTTTGGATGCACTGATGAAATTACTTTTCCATTGTCATTAGATACTTTCCTTCTGACAACTAGTTAATCATGGAAATAATCTTTTAAATATGCGTTAAACCATAGCTATGCCTAACCATCCCATTAAACATCATCAGGTCATTCTTTGCAAAGATAAACAGCTTAAAGAGCATTCTTCCTTTGATCATGCTATCTCCTGATGTTTTTGATAGGAGGGCAAATGTATCCTCCAGATTTCATCAGTCCAAATCCTCAGTGAGCTGCTGCATTGTGCCTGAAGTTTCCTCAAGTGAGCGGGGCGTGCAGCTCTTCACCATCACAGAGTGAGATGTGTGTGTGAATTTTAATGTGTGACAGCCTGTGCTTAGAGGTGTCCAAATGCAGATCATTCATCAGTGTGGAGGGGATATTAGAGCACAGGAGTGGGAAAGAGGACCCGCTATGGCAATAGGCATGGGGCTAATTTACTAAGAATTACTTTAGCCGCTGCGTAAATAAAACTGACATTTTCCTCAGAAGTGTGTTAGATTGAGTCAAGTTAGACCTTCAGTGTCTGAGGAGCTGGCCTGCCTTCTAGCTCAGTAGGGTGATCTGCAGCGACCAACTTACTTCCTTCAAAACAAGGGGGTTTAGTCCTTCTCGGTCAGCCAACATAACAAAAATGAGGCACTCACACCCCTTGGTTTGAGCCAGTTGTCTACTTCTTAGGTACCACGGTGTATAAATTAGGCAGTGGAAAAGCAGTCACTTGCCCTTTCTTCCATCATTCTGGGGTAGTGAGAGTTCAGGGAATGTTGTGTCTTGTAAATTGAAGAGTTAATAGAACCATACCATAGAACCATAGAATGGCCTGAGTTGGAAGGTACCCTAAAGACCATCTGGTTCCAAGCCCCCTGCCGTGGGCAGGGACACCTTTCACCAGACCAGGTTGCCCAGAACTGCATCATCTTAAGACCTTTTCTTTGAGACACATCCTGTCTCAAGGTCTGAACTGGGAGAAGTATTCAGCAAAGTGCCACTTTCTGTGAGATGATTATGCAAAGCTCGGGGGTTGTTTGCCAACTGCTTTTGCATCTGAAGACAAACCTAATCTGGGCTGTGAAGAGAAATGGGGAAAATTACATTTTTGATTGGCACAGAAACAGATATAAAGGTAAACCCCACTGCCAACCTCAGTGTAAGGAATGTAAGCATGCATTCTTTATTGATAAGGTACAGAAGAGTGCGTGTGCCTGTTTTAAGGCTGTGAGGAAGAACGAAAAACAGAGCCAACATGATGACAGAAGTTATTGCATCTTTGATAGCCCCACTTAGACTGTGCACTGTAAATGCAGGCACTTCCATACACTGATGTTGAAAGGATATTATTGCTGGCCACTGAAAGTCTGTCTTTGCTTCTGTGATAACATTTCTAGAAGAACAGTCCTGGCAGGGCACTGTGATACAGTCTGAGCGCGCTATCAGAAGCAAAGCTCCAGGTGAAAGGCAAAGTCCACTCTGCCACACAGGCACCAGTTGCATGTTGCTCAGTGATGGATGCCAAGCAGCTTGGCAGACAGGTGTGTCAGTGTGTCAAGGGGAGGTAATTGCAGTATTTTAGTGGTTTCAGAACTGACAGTACAGCTGCCCACCTGCTTTGCTTTGCAGCTATTTTATTGATATGTTTACATGAAATCAAAGATGCTTGCATCTTATTACATTATATTTATTATTTTATAGCCCAACTTGGCAGATTGCAGGAGTAAGTAGAAGTAAGGTAATTTACCTCCTTGCTGCAGTACAGGTTTTGAAATAAGAGAATTTTCTTCAGCGTATCCCAAAGCATTAAATGTTAGTGGGGCATAATGAAAGCTGGAACTGGATCTTTAGGAATGCTTAATTAACATTGTGTGGGACAAAGTAGTTTTTTTCATTAGCTAACAGTTTTCTATTACTGTTCATGTAAACTTTTCAAGCACTGGGTTAAAAGGTGCTTGTTTGAATAATTTGAGTGGTAAAATGTCAAGTGTGCTTTCAACTAATGTGCATTGGGAGAGGCATGGCTTATGGCTAGCTGGGGCAAAAAAGTCTAACCAGATGGGCTGTGCTTCTCTGAGTTCATCCGGCTGCGTTCTTTGGAGAACACATATGACACAGCCTGTTATCTTGTAGCATTGTGTTGTGCAGGAAGATGACACTCTGCCTTTCAAAAAGCAGCTGTTTCCCTCTTTGTTCCTGCAGCAGGAAGCCTTGCCTTTATGTCTGCCTTTTCAACACTGTTGTAGGAAGACATGATTAGAAAGGTGCAGGTTCTCTACTGCTTGGCACAGGGAAAAAACCACTTTGCTTATATTTTCCTGTTTTCCTATCAAAGTTTTTTCAACCACAATTAAGTGGAGGTTGCTGCTTAAATGATGGCCCTTCCTCTACTTCCAGACCTGGCTGTGCATTTTTGCAAACATAGTTGCAGCAATGCTAGTGAACATGTGGCTGGGCCATGATCTGGGTCAAGGAATTGACCCCAGCAGAAATTAATCTGTTTTAAAAAAAGGAAGTGTTTTTGAAGCTTCAGCCTCAGGAGCTATGAATTGGCACCTCTCACCTTATTGGATTCAGGAATGTGCAATTTCACAGTAAGGATGATTGCTTTCTCCCTTTCACTGCTAGGCATTTATTAAATTCCAGGTATGCAAAGTGATACTAGCAGCAGTTTAATTAAAAAATATGTTGGGAGTGCCTCCAGCATAGGGGTGGACCCTCTTTATGTGAGATGAAATACATAAGTGTCTGAGGAGGAAGGAAGCTCATTTCGGCAGCAGCGAATGAGAAGGTGCAATAGGTAGAATCACTGACTGTACTGTAGTACTGTATCAATTTAGGAAAAATAATATTAACATAATGGCAAATCATGCTAAAGTGCTATCTGGTTCCTTACCCTCATGGTTTAAGGTAATCTCAGAGAAATAATCTAGTAATATATAATTATATATGGATTCTTTATTGCACACCATGCCACATGACATTCTCCTATCTTCCTCTGACCCATGCTTTGGGCTCCGTGAGTAGTAAATAGCATCGTATCTTCAAGTTAAATAAACTTCTTTTCCAGTAATTAACATTCAGTGCTTGTCTTAGATTACTGACATCTAAACACACCATAGCAACAGGTTCTATTATGTAAACTTCTAATATGTAAAAATAAAGGGCTTTTGCTTGTTCAGACTTTCTGTCCAATTTCCCTGTGTTTCTCCTAGTCCATATTTTATGAAAAATTGTGAGTTATCATTCTGAAATAATTTTCACTAGACTACTTGTATCTCCATGAAGCTCTGACAGTTCTTCCCTCAATCATGTCTTCGTAAAGCTGAGGATTTTCAGCCTGTGTAAATTTTCCTCAGCCAGAAGCCACATGCCACTTCAGTATCCTTTTTTCACACTGACAACTTTTTTACATGACCTACATTGAATTGAGTCTGGTTGCCATTCCGACTGCTGCTCACCACCTAACTGATGTTATAAAGAGCTTTCAGTGGGGCCTTTTGGATTTTATCCCCCGGCAGGGGCAGTGAACGTGGACGGGAGCACTCTGTCCAGGCAGTGTGTTTTTGTGCCCTACCGGTCACTGTGCATTTGTGAACGCTGAATTTCCTTTGCTGTCTCGCTGCCTTGTCACGCAGCAGTTCTGTATCACAGCTGTGCGGTGCTGAGGTACAGTTACAAAAATGCAGTTTTATTTTTAATGCCATGGATAACATTGTCATTAATGAGCTTTTCCACATCTGCTCTCACCATTTCCATGTAGTTTATGAACTACATGAACGTATGTGAACACAGATTCCAGCGCAGTCCCTGTGTGCAATCCGCATCCCTGGCAGACCCCATCTGCTACAAAACCCCTCGCCATTTACTATCCCTGCTTCCCTTTCTCAGTGAGTTATCTTCATCTCATGATTTTTTTTTTAAACCTGTGACACAGGAAGCTGTTAAAGGGGATCCTTTAGGGAAATTTTAGCAGAGTTGCCCAGGCCCTGAGGGCATGCCTGGAACTTGTTGTTCCTGCCTGGCCACTGGGGCTGCCCGCTCCATCCAGGGCCCAGGGCCCCATGTCAGCCGCTGGGACTTTCAGCCCATACTCCACTGATGCCACAGTGGGCCTGATGTCCAGGGACCACAGCACTGCCTGGCCCTGCCGTGGGCCATGCCCATCCTGGCCATACTCAGGGCTGTGTCCAAGCCTGGCCCCAGCCTCAGCTGGTCTGTGTCCCCCAAAGCAGTGCCTGGTTCCCTGGGGCTGGAGCTGTCCCAGCCCCTCCAGTTTCCTTGCTCCTGGCTGGAGCAGTGAGATAGACCCCTGCCCCGGGGGCTCCCCTACGCTGCTCTGCCCTGATAATACCACTTGTCACTTCTCAAAACTGCCCTGTATAACTTCCTGTTCCAAAGGCTGGATTGAATGCTTTTACTGTATTATGTAATTATCTACAAGTGCTATTCTTATTGTAAATGACCAATTTAGCTGGTATGGAAATCAGTCTAATTTGTCAGGCTTTCTTCTCTAAAACCTCCTGCAAAATCTTGAAACAAAACTCTTAAATCTCTTAAAACAAAACCTCTTAAGCTCTAGGGCCAAGTTGAGTGACAATGCTATGCACTGCAGTTAATAGCCAGGGTATTCATAGCTGAGACTGTTTTAGGACAGCTGTGACAATGTTATCTGTGATTAGTTTTTCTTAATTTTTTTTCTAAAGCTGTTGATATTTTAATTCTAAACACCTCCTCAAACTCCCCTCTAGCAGAACTCTTGCAAAGAGTTCAGTAGCAAATATTGATGAAAATCAATCATTTATCTTTGATTATACAACTCCTTAGAGTGCCCTTGTACTTCAGATGTGAGCGCTGATGACTCTGTTGCTACCTGGTTGGTGCCTTCAGAAAATATACACCTTCTATGTGACTAACAGGCTCTTTATCAGAATAATTTTTGACACTGTGTTACACATTTACCAGCCTTTTTATTCTTCTCAGTTTTCTGTTTCTTTCACAGACTTCTATTTCTGAAGATGTCATGATGGCTTTCGTAGTTTCTTGTACCCTCCTTCTTAACTATACTAACTTTTCTTAAGGTTTTTAAAGTCTTTTGATTGTGGTATGCGTTTCTTCTGAACATCTCATTTTTATTTTATAAACTGTCTCCATGGCAACTGTAAGCATTTTTATCTTTTTAGCTGCTTCTTTTAATTTAACAAGCTTTCTAATTTTTAGTGAAACCCCCTTTGTTTTTTTTTTGTTTTTTTGGTTTTTTTTTTACCCAGAAGTAAGCTACTACAGTTGCAAGGTTAGAAGTTCGTGGAGTTTTTGTGGTTTGCTTGGAGTTTTTGGGGTTTTTTTGGGGGACTGTTTGGTTTGGTTTTTTTGTGTTGTAGCACAACTGCTGAATCTGAACATAGTGAATTTTTGTACAGAACAGAGCCTGGTCACAATTCACTACTGAAATGTGGGTATTTTCTTTTTTTATGACTTCGCCAGGTAGTTACTTCAATAAGCAGTTGATTACAGAATCCAAATATTTTATTTTTTTATTTAATGTGTATATGTTCCTTATACTTCTCAATGCATTGACTTTATTGACTTTTACCCCTTACAATACAACACTCTGCACATCTGCACAGTATTTTATCAGTTGTGTATACCGTTATCCTTATTATCAGTGTTGCAGAGGTTGTCTTGCTTTCATTTGATTTCTGAATGCCTATTACATGGAAACAGATGTTTGAGTTTACTTTACTTTGCATTTGTTTAAAAACACCTACCTAGTGGTTTTTTTCAGCTGTTGCTGATAATCAGTTAAGTTCTGCAAGGCCGTGCTTGAATAATGCTGCTGTCTTATCACCTTCCCTTCTTCTGTAGCTTAAAAAAACACCCTGAACAATTCGCATTTATGGGAACTCTGGTTGCAGGTTGTTTTGCAATCATATTTTATTTGAATATGTGTTAAGGTGCCTTCCCATTTGTAGGACCTCACCCTTGACCACAACTTCAGCACTGTTTAGGTGAAGAGTTTGTGCAAAGTATCAGCACAAGTTTCCAAGTCATTTGGCCATGGAAGAATAGTTCAGTGAAGACAGACTGCACTTAATAGCCTCCTCAGCTCTTGTAATAGTGCTAAGCCTCTCTCTGCCTGTTGATGACAGCTTCAGCCTAATTGCTGGCCACGTTTTCTATGCATTGCTATTAAACAGGCACTGGTTTTTCTGCAGTTGCCTGGCTTGTCAAATCATTTCTTTACAACAGAGCTTATCATTATGACGCCTGTACAACCCCACTGATCTTTCCCAAAAGTCCTTTTAGCACATGTGCAGACTTAAGTCCAGTTCCTGATGCACTGGGTGCAGTAATTGCTGGGACTTGCTGTCCCCCATCTGCCTAGCACGCTCTGACAGGCATATCTGGCAGCTGGGTCACAGTATACGTAACTGAGGGAGGGCGGTTCCTGGGTGCTTTATTTATTTCATATTTGTGGTGGGGCATTAAAAATGGTTGAAGAAGTGACAAGGTGTCACTGTTTTCACTGCCTCAGCTGCTCCTGGGGGCTTATGCAGCTGCACAGCTGGATGTCCAGGGGATGAAATGGAAGCTGTGCTCTTGGCTCCCTTCCAACTGGCTCCAAATGCACTTGAGAAACTTCCATGTGATAGTTAATGTAGCACCTGCTCAACAAACAAAACCCAAGTTTCCCCTCTGCTATACTGTACATCTGTTATTTTGCTGACATGGAAACTAGCGTAACAATTAGATTCATTACTTGCTCTCTAAGTTGATTCCAGCTAAGCTGAAAAGACCTTCGTGTGTTTTCTCAGTGATTGTTTAGGCTGCAGCACAAATTAAGTAGTTCTCCCTCCAATGAGATTTGTTCTACATTGCAATTGCACTTGCATGTATATGTTCGTGCTCGAGGTAAGACTGAGAGGCAGCATTTTCTCCCGGCCAAATATAGACTCCAGCTCTCGGCAGAGGCGTGTTTACTTTTGCAGTTCTGGGTCCAGCTCTAATTAGAGATCAGAGAGAGCAAATATGCAAACGCATGAAGAAGACAGGCACAACCTCACCTGTCCTTTGCCCTTTATGCCTTCTCTGTTGGGACTTACTGGGACATTCCAAGTATCCCAGAAGTTTAAGACAGCTGCTATTAACAAAATAATCTTCCAGAGAATGTTTCCTTTTTCTCCACAAACTTGGAATTTCTCCCTTCAGAAAATCCCACTACTTCAAGGTCAGGACAGGGAACAATCATTCTTGAAGGAGTGACAAGGTTAAAGTCCAAGTTCTCTCCCACTCTTCAGGTCCCCCACAGCTGTTATTTACTACTGCTGTGTGACTTTTAATAGCCTGCTCTCCAAAGACTTGCATTCTATAGGGTTTCTCACATGCTAAAGACAAAACTGGAAGCTAAGTGGTTAATCACTGGAAACTGTGTCTTTCTGACTTCACGTCAAGTAATTTCATATTTTTTTAGTATGTTCTAGACCTTCTGCTATTCAAACCACTCCTTAGCTTTGGAATTAATGAGGATTAGACAACGCTCTGAAGCACAAATCTGAAGCATATTGCACTTCGTGAGATTTTGTTTTGCAGTATAAGCACTGTGCTCTGCATGGTTCCCTAAAAGGTACATTGTTCTGAAGTTGTTGTTTTGCAGCAATCAAGTACAGCATGGTGAAAAAGATGCAGTGTACAGTTTGCCTTTATTTTATTCTTTTGCATTATTTGGTTTAGCTTAGTACTAAATTACCATTCTATTCTGTTCCCTCATCAGGAAATTATCCCAGAGATACTTTCAGAAGGTAAACAAACCCATTAGATGGTCAACTTTTTTGATATATCAAACAAAAAGAAACTCCTGAACACTCTTGTGGTTCTGGAAATTAATAGAATACCTTAATCTCAGTCACATCAAAATGAGAGCTCCTCACTAAGCATAAAAATGTTCTCTTTGGACACTCTGAGTAATATAGAAAGGGGCTGAGTGAGAACAGCTGTTTACTTTATAGTAAACTTTCACTCAGATACCAGAATTGTTTTTCCTTCTTGCCTGCTTTTGGCATGGCTGCCCTGAACCAAAAGCCACAGTGAGACTTTTCTTACTGCTCAGAAAACTGTCTCCGTGAAACCACTTACCTAGGATGTAAGAAAGCCTTAATGTAGTCCCAACAGCTGGCAAACAAAGGATGGGACTGCTTCCCTGCAAGCCTTCATGTGTAATGAACCAGCTCCAGTTCATTTTGCATTCACTTTTGTTAGAAATCCTGAGGCCCGGTTGTTTACGAAATTTGAGCACCCTATTTTGACATTTAAATTATTTTGGCTTTTTGGAAGGCAGGAATTCACTTAGAGCAAAGGCAAAGTTTATTTATTGTGCTTTTGTTAGAGAAGTTATGGCATGACCACAGTGGCTCTGTTTCAAGAAGGGTTCTGTGTTGCTCCCTGCTGTGCAATGAAATGCAGCAGGTGAAACAGAGGACACTATTTGGAGCAAAGAGGAATGATCCTGGGGACAAGAAGCCTGGAAGGGGCCTGTCCAGGCACCTTCTGAGCAGCTGCTGAGGAAAGACACAGCGCCCACCATAAGCTCAGGCAGACACTAGGGAATTATGCAGCCCTGTCTAATCTTCAGGGCATCAGTCCAGCCCCAGTGGGACAGAGAAAAATCTTTGCAAGTGCTTTAGTTAGATCGCAGCACAAACCTGCAACTCGGTGACTCTTGCTAATTAGGATTCTGTGCTACCGTGTGGTTTTATACCCTCCCTACCAATAATGGCAATCTATGCTAAAAGCAGAATTTGTTCCACAAAAAACTTCCTTTTGAAAGCCAGATGGTTGAAGAGGCACCCTTACCATTTGTTCATGCTGCATCCACAATGGTGTCCCACTAAGATAGAAACATTATTTTTCTTCCCATTGTTATTCTTTGCTACCAAGTGTAATAGCAGAGCACGAGCCATCTATCTTTTAGCAAGAACTTGGGTTTTTTTCAGGATATGGGGCTTAGTTATTCGAAAGAAAGCAAGATACAGCTTTGCATAACTATTGAGGTTCTTTTCAGAGGTTAATTTGTTACGTCACATAGATTATCTGCTCAAATACTGTACATTCCCTTACCCTGAGGCAGAGAGGTTCATTAAATGAGCTATGCAGTGAAAAAAACAGACTTTTTCTAATACAGTTTCTAAGCCTCCTGGCAGTTCTGTGCAAAACATCCTTCCCATGCTCTCAGTTATGCAGTCTTCCAAAGGGGACTCACTGTGCATCTGTCATAAGCTTTTTCCAGTGTCACTAGTAATAAGGATTAACCTCTCTATGCCTAGCTCCTGAGAGTTGGCTTTTTATGGAGACATAAAGAATGTCTGGGGCAGAAAGCAAGGCTACACTGGTGCAGGATCCTTGGCTTTAGCACCCACATCCCCCAGTGGCTGGACAGACCCTGAATTAGTTGACCTTCAAGGTACAGTGAAATGCCAGTCTATTTACTCAACTTTGTGCCTAAGGGAGGTAATTGTAGGAATTGGAAACATATTAAATAGCAGTGCTCGAGGATGAGACACTATCTAAGCCGACATTTCATCAATTAACTATGCAAATTGTCTGAAAGTTTTTCATGAGTAGTGGGAGTTTGTGGGGTGGATTATGCACCGCCCCCCCCACCCAAAAAAAAAAAAAAAGCTGTGTGTTCGAATGACAAAGTTGGTGAGCTCCTGCTGAACTGTCAGGAAACCGCAGGAGCAGTATCACTTATTAATAGGTAGCACATAAAACTGTACTACTGAAGTTGCATTATCCTAGCCTACCCTAGCAGTATTTGTAGTGGACCAAATTCACTCTCTCCTGGCACAGGGAGCGGCACAAAAAGCTGCCAGAAATTGATGTTTTTGACGGTTCAGCACTGACCCTCCCAGCCTGAGCTATGACCCTTCTCAAACCAGCAGCCTACTATTTTTCCCAACTGTGACATAGAAAGCTACTCCTGCAATGGGGAAGGGACTCTGAAAGTGCCAGAGGGTGAAGTCTACTCCTTGATGAGTCTTGCTCGATAAAATCAGAGCTTGAAGCCGGTGTTTGTGAAGTGAATGAACTTGGTCAGCTTGTATGTGGTTTTTTTGTTTCTCCACTCTTCACTTTTGTTTCTACCATTCTCCTGAGCTATAGTCCAGAATGGGAGGGAGTTAGCAACTTCTCTGAACCGCTGCAGCCCCAAAGCTGGGCATAGTTGCAAACATTTTGCTCATGGATTTGCTCTCTCTCTCTCTCTCTCTTCTACTTCCACAGTCCTCAGTTGTACCAGGAGAAGTTGCCTGTTTGCTGTCCAGTCACACAGGACAGAGCAAGGTCAGTTCTTCATCCCCCGAAGTAGTTACGGGTGCCAGGGCCAGTGAGTAATGCTGCAGGCATTTGCCTGGACATCTTTGCTGGTTTGTAATGCATCCTCTAGGGACAATCTGCTTGTTAGAGCTCTGCTTTTCTTTTTAAAATTCATTTGGTTGAATCTCGAACAAATACTCATTAAGAAATGGACTACTTCACTTTCTTGAAAATATCAGTTATGCAAGCAGGAGTAACTAGTAACTGTGGCAGCAGAACTGTTTTGCACAAATGTGACCTAAATTTCTTTAACCTGAGGCTTTAGTTGGTTTCAATGCATCAACCTAAAGGCAAAAGGAAACTGCAATATTTCTTGTTGTTTCATGAGGTATTTTCACCTCTTTAAAATCCCATCAGAGAAATCAGACCTAGTGTATGAATCTGTAACCATGAAAAGCTAAAGTAGCCCAAAGGAAGATCTATATAAATACCCAGTTACCAGTATACAACCTCCGTATGAAAGCTCTGATGGTATCCTTATTTCTGATTAAGGAGTGACTGGGCTAATCACAAATAGTCAGGGATTTGTAGGTTGATTCAATTAAGCAGCATGCTATAAATTATGTTAATATTTTTCTGTCTTTCTGAAGGACCTATATAAATATAGCAGTGTTACTAGCTGTTGTGCTCCTCACTGGCAGCTCATCTCTTATTCAAATGGGTGAGTAATAGTGGGTGGAATTCTCAATTCTTTATTCTTTACTAGTTCACTGATTTATTCTTTATCTCTTTTTTTGGTTAAAATGCTCTCATTATGTATTCAGTGATACACATTCATAGCAAGATAACCTCTGTGTTTTGATAAAGTTGTTAAAATGAAAGATAATTATTGACCCTATTGAATAGCAGCTGTATGTAGATCATGGATGAGATAGATGGATGCATCTCTCTTTTTTTTAAAGAAACACATACCTTGGAGATCAGAATCCACTGACTGGGAGTTAATGCATACAGAAGCCTTCAGTTCTTAACACTACCTTGTCTGAGTAAATACATGTTCAGCCACCACTATGTTAATGGATTCAAGCACTCCTAATGATTTTGGAATTAGTTTATATACTGAGATGTCTGGACTGCTTTATTTACTGGAGTGGCTAGCTAGCAGGCTTTGTTAGCCCAAAGGCTGTGCGCTTTTGTGTATGCATGCGCTAGACATCCACTGCCGATTCTCAAATTGCATTGACTTTCTTGCCAAGATGGCAGGCAGCTGTCAATGTGGGCACTAGCAAACACAGATGGAGCGAGTCATTCAGGAAGGGATGTGATATTTGACAATTCAGACTTCCAAGGGGCTTAGCAGGTCGGCAGCTCCCGCAGCCCCATGTTGTCTTATTCTCAGATCAGCATAACGAATCATGCCTGGGAGACCAAGTTAATCCCTTTCAGGTTCCCTAGACTGTAGATCTTTCTGAATTTTCCTTTCTTTAGCCCTTTGTTTTCCTCCTGCTTTGTACTGAAAGTTAGCTACAACAGCAAGAATGTATTAGGCTACTTGGAATACTGTCTTCAATTCATCCTGTCCTTCTGGCACACGGCGCAAGCCGCACAATGAAGAAACTCCTGCCTCACTTCTGGAATGAGTCAACAAGAGGGCTTATAAAATGTGACGTCTACACGTGCACACATGCACATAAACACATATGCAATAAGCTGCAGTTGCTGTTGTCTGGGTTTGAGGGTAAATGCAAATCTAGTTTTTGAAGCCACCATTTGCCAAAAGGCTGCAAAATCTGGCCCTGTCAATTCAAGGAGTTATTAACTACTTCCCAAGTACTTCCACGTCTCCCAGCGTATGGCATGCAGGTGGCCTTCTCCAGCTGGTTAGATGCACCATTCATCACTTCAAAAGCAGTTACAATGCTCTCTTCTGCACTCAGCCAGAAGAAGGATCCCATCCCCTTCCTGGAAAATTCAGCTTGGGGCAGGCACTCTTCTCCTTGTATGAACAACTCCCATTGTGTCGTATAGCAAGGGGGTATGAGATGTTTGAAGATTAATCCTGTCCTCACTAAGGCACATCTGTTGTCCATTAGATTAGAGAAACGGGCCTCAAATACTCTCCACACCTCAGGCTTTTGTCTCTCAGTACAACTCTACCCTGCCTTGACTCTGCAGTGATTCCTCCCAAGCATCGGGCCATTAGGTGGATTTTGGTTAGCCAAATGCTCTGTATATACCCTGCTATGATTAAACAGTGTCTGAGTAAATTTTGATGGCTGGCAAAATACTGGCTTTATTTCACCTTGACTGTGGTGAGCCATCACATAAGTTGTCAGCTGCAGAGAGTTGCTCCATGCTAAGGAGTCTTGAATATCTCATCTTTAAAATAAAGAAAGATAGAATTCCTAAATTAAAACCAGATTTGGATTACCCCATAAAGATTAAAGTTAATTTCAAGCCTTTTACCCTTCTTCAGCATAATTTCACGCATTTACATTAGGACTAGAATTCTCCAAAACCTCTCTCTTTTGTATCAAATTAAACTGTTCTCATTTACCCTGTGTTTGAATCTGGCCCAGAATATTCAATAGCCACAAAGCTCCTGTTTTTCCTACTAAAATAGTGGGTAGGTGTGTCATCTGCTTTAGGAACTATGTTCAGAAATGGTGCTATTACTTTTGAAGTGGTTACTCCAAAACTGTGCCCACATGAGATGATACTGACTATAAAATCATATCAACTTTACAGTAATGCCAACCATAAGGCTAAGAGTTGATGGTCTCTGAGATTCTGAAAACAGCAATAGTGCTCCAGTGCTTTGGGAACCCCTTCTTTGATAGAAGGAGGCAGCAAAATCTTTTTTAGATAAAACTAGGCCAACATGAGTAATTGATTTTATTGGTTCAGCAGTAGAATTTATAAATAAAAATAAAAGTAGAACAGATCAAAGGGAATTTAAAAAAAAAAATTACTTGACGAAGCAAAACACCCAAAAATGTCATTTTGCATTGCATGGGATGTTCTATTCCACTTGAAGTGAAATACTTAATTTTGTCAGGAAAATGAAAAATAATAAGCAAAGAAGGATGCATTAGTGTTACAAAATGTTCAGAAAGCATTGCCCAGCTTCATTTAGATGGTTAGATGAAATACATCACTAGTAGAAGTAAAAAGCTGAGAATAGATGGCCAAATGACCTCTGAGAAAGGAGCTTGGAGCAGCATCTAATGCTAATACACTTGCGTCCATCATTCTTTAATACATAACCAAGAATAAACATGGGTCTTAATATGGTGGAAAGTGTCTCCATGATGGTGTAAATCACAACAAACAAACAAATAATAATCCTTAACAACTAACTTTCCTATGTTGTGTTCAGTAAGACTTTCCTATCTCAAATTAGTTAGCAGACAAAGCAGGCATTTTCAGTGTGGTTATACTTGGGCTTCTCAAAGGACTTGCACATTAAAAATAGAAAAATTCTCATGTTTGAATCATCAGAAGAGTCAGGCTTAGTATCAATCTGAAGCCACATCTGGTTTCAGAGGGACACTGTCTGTTATAAGCCTCATAATGGAAATTTGAACAAAGCTTGAATAAAGATTTTGTGCTCGTTAAAACATATTGCAGTACTGCAAGTTGGGAGGAAGGGAATTGTAAGCCACATTATGATTATACATGAATGACCATACTCACAAAGTTACTCTACTGCTATTCCTTGTTTAGCAACTTTTCCTGAGAGGAGGACTTCAGGCCTGTTTAATGTTGCTTGTTACTTGAATTTTATTTAGGTTTAGATTACAGAACCAGAGGGCAAAAAGGGACTTCAAGAAATCCCCCAGTGAACTCTATTGGCCCCAAATGGCCTGTGTTTCTGAGATAATCAGTCTGTGGTGTGGGCAACAACAGAGGCTTTTTTTCAGGGTTATTTGCTATGCTCATTTAGCTGGTTGACTGGTTCCACCTCTTTTCCTCTTTTGTCATTAGCTGCCATGTTAGGAAGTTTGTTTGTTTGTATTCCTTCATGGATTCTGTGCTGATTTTACCCTGTTCACATTGACTGTGGGATTCTGCCTCATATAAATATGATTATTGCCCTATGAGTGTTCTTGCCAGTATTAGGCCAGATTCATTATTAGATGTCTGCAGGGCAACAGCTAAATTATACATATGTATAATCTATAGTAAAAATACATGCTGGCATCACAGTTCTTAGTTATTCAGTCCATTTGTAAAAGAGTGTATTTTCAAGTTTGAGATGATGCCAAAGTGGACAGGCTGAGGCTCAGTGTATTGAAATTAGAGACTGGATTGGTTACAGTGTCTGGCAAAATTATTATACCTTAAATCATGAATGGACTCCAAAATTGCTTCCATGACTCAGGCCTTTCATTTGGTAGAAGAAGTAAATTAGGGAATGTAGTCACAAAAAAAATTCTGGGTAGAGGCAAGTTAAGAATATTGTCACGTTTCATGCAAAAACTTTTCAGATATGGTAATATAGTACAAAAAGAGGCTACTTGTGACTACAGTGAATGAATCAAAGTGTCAGCAGAATGGAGGGAAATAGTTCTGTATTCATTCTCATCAGGTTTTGTCCTTTCTTAATGTTATAAGGATATCAAGAATGTCAGAAATTGTAGTTTTATCAGTTTGTTTGTTACATAATTTATTTCTTCTTCTTCAGAAAAAGGAAGAGAAAGATGAAGGTATCAAATTGACAGCAGTATCACTGTACCCTACCATTGTGTTAGACTTTGATAGCTTTATTTCCAAATGTGAGAGGAGTTAACCACTGTTTCTAATCTACTTTCAAGCCCACTTCATGTGGGTCTTGAAAGAGCTTTGTCCTCGTTCCATATTGCCTTAGTCAGTAATTCTTATTTATCAAGGTATTTACATTTGTTGGGACAGATTTCTTGTGGAGTTTCCCTTCGTTTATGCATCTAGCAGAAATATCATTCTCACATATTCTTAATTATGCTATATGTCAAGCTTGTAACACAAATATTTACTACTATATATATAGGATATTTACAACTATTTGCTAATTTCCGTTAACACAATGGGTTGGTTACAAGGAGTTGGTTATTCCTCCTTCAAGCTATAGTGGTTAGCTATGACTCAGCAAATTAAATACATGCACTGTTGCACTTTGGTACCCCCTGAACGACAGTGTAAAGCAATCCCAGCACAAATAATTGAATATTTGAAGTAAAATGAAAAAATCTTGTGAGTATTAGAACTGACCTTCTGAAAACAGGACGAAAGGTAGCCAGCTATTGTCTGTATCAGTCTTCTCATCCAGGATAATAATTCACTTATCATTCACAGCTGAAAATATATGGTTTACATTTATTTGAATGTTGGCTTCCATCTACATGTATCTCTATCATATAATATGTAGGTCATCTAATAGAGTTTTCTGGTTCTTACAGGATGTTTTTTTCAAGAAAGGGAAAATGCTACTTTGTTGAAATAGAATCAGCTCATGAGAAGGGTTATGAAGATCTGCAGAGCTCAGTAGAAAAGAAGAATAATGGCTATTTTTTCATATGGGCTTGAATGAATGGGCTTCAATGAACAGTTTCAAGACCTACAGTTAGCAGTACATAAGTTGTATAAAGATAAAATCAAGCTGTGAGCAGAATGTTACATGAGCCAAAAATAGGTCACATTTGAATTTTTTCTAAAGACCCTATCAAAGTTACTTATTTCCAAGGATGTTGAAAAATTATTTGCAATGTGTGCAGTTTGCCATAGTCAAACAATGCTGATTTCTAGTGGTGTGTAACAGATGACATTGTAAACTCAGTAGAATTCCAAAATGATGTCAAAACTCAATTTATATTATATGATGTTGAATGCTTCAAGGCTTTTTTGGGAAATGTCTGTGCAGAAAGAGTAGTTGCTGAATGCTGGCTCTGCAGCCCAAGTACTAACACACAAAGGAAACATGCTGCACAAGGTGTTAGGTGGGTTTTCCATTTAGTCACTTTTTTCAGCAAAAATTCATTTGAAGAACAGCACATGCTTCCTCCCTGTGTACTTTCTCTTTCTGGACAGCAATAACAGATTGTAATTATGTTGCATGTGCCATTTCCCAGTTGTCGTTGTCAGATGGAGGTGACAAAAGACCACACAGTGTCACTGGGACTGTTTTTTGTGGGTGGTGTTTTCCCTGAAGATCAGTATGGACTGCTGCATGGCTCTAAGAAAGAAGAGTAGGTGTTTTGGAAAGCCTGAAACCCTTGGGACTGGTCCTGATCCCGAATAAGATCAGGGTTCTGGGTTAGACAAGTGGTGGCACACAGCCTGCATGGTCCTGCAGATGTGTACAGTGCTGCAGAGCTCTTGTTCTTCACCCAGAGCTCTTTCCTGGTGGTTTCTAGGGATTCTTATTTTGCCAGTGATACTGCAGTAAGTGGGCCATATTAAGTTTGAAAGAGCTTAATCAATCAGCACTCGCAGATACAAAATCTATTTCCTGTATTTGCAAAATTCATTGCAACTCATTCATTTGAATAATGCCATTTGCTGATCAGGTATTCTCCAAGACAAATAGCGATGACGCACAGCTGCTGTGTTCCTAGGCTGTGGTTAGTTTTATTTAACTCTTAGAAGCAGTGCCTTTCTTTGTTGGTATAATCCTTCTGACTTTTCACCTGTGACAACAGAAAGGTATGGATCATCCTTCACAGCAAATGGCCTGGGTCTGATTTTCTATTTCCGTTTTTCAGAAGCCGTCTTCCAGTGTAGCATTGTGCCTGGCTCTCCAGTAGACTGGTGGCCTGGGATGCAACAGCCTAAACTTTAGATCCTCATTTTTCTACCAAAGTCAGACAAACTTTTCTGATTGCTGCTTCAAGAATTACCTCACCCAGTAAAACAAAAGTTAATTTGCATCAGTACCTGATTATTGGGAGAATAGTCTGGTTTAGATACACTGGGTGGGGTATTAACAGTGTTAGAACTTTTACCTTGGATTTGTAACCTTGTCTCATGTTGACCTTTGAGACAAAAGGAATTCTTTCTACAAAGCCTGCCTTGGAGAGCTGTAAATGATTAATTCAGCAATCATAGCTTAATGTTGTCTGCAGAGGACACACCTGAATGAGTACACAATGTAGTGACTGAATGAAATGCAGATGAAAAGTTGCAATGCTGTTGAATGAAGTAGGATCATAGTTTTCATCGTATAAAATCATAGAATCTTTAGGGTTGGAAAAGACCTCCAAGATCATCGAGTCCTACCTTTGGCCAAACACCACTATGCCAACCAAATCACAGCATTAAGTGCCACACTCAGTCATTTCCAATGTTTAACCATCCTTTCAGCAAAAAAATGCTTCCTGATGTCCAGCCTGAACTTCCCCTGGGATAACTTGAGGCTATTTCCTCCTGTCATGGGTTGCCTGGGAGAAGAGGCCATCCCTGACCTTGATACAACCTCCCTTCAGGTAGCTCTAGAGAGCAATAAGGTCTCTCCTGAGTCTCCTTTTCTCCAGGCTAAAAACACAAATATCAGAAGACTTGATGACAAACAAATTCAAAGTGTAGTTTAGGCTCCTAACATTAGATTTCTGACAAAAATTCATAATCTTTCAGATAAAGATCCTGACTGTGCTTCTAACTCATGACATTAATTCTGATAGAGATGGCAAGTAAGGTTAGTATGAGTCAGGCTCTACAGGGATTTTGTTCATAAGCCTTGAGGAAACAAGCGTGAGAGCAGTAGCTCTATCATACTTTGAAATGCTCCTGGGCTGATTTAGATTTGCTGTCTGAGGTGGTGGTGAGGACACTGTTCTTACAATTGCTTCCACACAAGGCAGTTCATGGTCCCTTGGGATTTTCACTGCCCCTCCTGCAGGTGAAAAGAGACAAACCACACCTCTCTGCTTTTTCAAAAAACTTATATATGAGGCTGAGACATCCATAGAGGGGTACCACTCCTTACAGCATGTTTACTGTCTGAATTTTGATGGGAAAGCTACTTTGGGATGTAACTTTTCTTTCTAACACTTTCCAGAAAGTAGTTTAAGGTGTGAAAGTACTTTCTTTTCTCTTTCACTTCCGAAAGAACTCAGACTAGCCTGGGAAGATTATCAACTGCCAAAACTAAAACTGCAACCAGAGTACCAGAAAAATCTTTTTCATAATTAAATGTAGACAGCACTCATCATGTCACATATATCAGAATGAGTCATTAAAGTTCAAAGCCTGGAGAAAGCACAACTAAGGCCTAGTAAACAGTAGCGTGCTTATGGTGGTGTTACGGAGAGCAAATAATTTACATGCTTTAAATGCATCCAGGCTAGGAACTGAGCTGAACAGGGATGAGGCTGAAAGTTGTATGGTTAGGAAAAAGGCAGCAGTCCAACTCTAGCAGCTGGATTAAAACACCAACATGTTTTGCTTTTCGGTCATCCAAAGTTCATCTTGCAATTCACTGATGCAGCCACTGCCGTAAGGGATTTGTGTGATAGGGGTTGGAGGGGGATTTCTGATGGGGTGGGTTCCTAGGGACAGCTGAGGGCCAGCCACCTGCTCTCCAGGAACGTGCTCTGCTCTTGGTGAGTGAGGAAATCCATCAATACATATTCCTTCTGCATAATATAATGCAAGTGTGTGGAGAAATAGCAATTTAATTAAAGTCCGCAGATGATATTATGCACTCTACTAAGAAGCACAGGTCATTTTACCTGTGAGGAGATAATTTCTCTAAATCAAACATCCTGTATGTCCTCTAAGTGTTTTCATCATTTCATAATTGCATCTCAAACTGTTTTGAAGTACCTCTCATAACCAAACCCTTGTGCCAGCTGGATGTTCCCCCTACGGAGGATGGAGTGCTTGCACTGGAAATCCTGCTCCAGTCATCACAATAATGTGGAGACTGGTTTTGACTGTAACACCTGTGAGTTAAACTCCTCTCCCTGTCAGAAAGCAGAGCTGGATTAGGTGAGTAAATCCCCACCTCCACTTTCATCTCCTTGTGGACATTTAAATAACTCAGCTCCAGTAATTACCCAACATAAACCACAGCTCATAGCTGCCAAAAATTCCTGAAGACAAGTGAATAAGCAGAGCAAGCATATGGGACTGAACAGAATTACACCCCAAGCAGGGACAAGAACCTGTGTGTATCAGGCTGTGGTTTAAAGTAAACACAAGTACAGACTGTAGTTAAATGGAATATTTTTTTCACTTCCCTTCCTCCTTCTTGGTTTCCCAAGACCCCAGACTTAGGTTTGTGCCATACCCTTTGTGCTGCCACTAGTACTTGTGAGGACATCCAGACTGGTGGATGTGAGGAAAAGGATTCAGCTGAAGAAAAAAAAAGGTTCCTTTTTGACACATTAGCTTTTATGTCTACAAATGAGGCAATTTTTAACTGTCAAGTAAACGAGGACTAAATCCATGTTCTAAATTTTGAACTAAAATTAATCTGGAATATTTTTCCTTTTCTTATTGGTTTATAGCTACAATACCCTGGTTACTACGCAGTGCTGCAATATTCACCACTGCAATGCAATGTCCTGTTTCATCTTAAGCAATGCTTAACTTAAAATAAATGTAGGTAATGGCTAAATTAAAGGGCAGTGCAAGTGCCAAAAAGATCTAATACCTTGTGTCTTTTCCTAAAATTTTTGTCTTTTCAACTATGGCATCAGTACTGAAGGAAAAAAAAAAAAACAGCCTTGCATCCTCTCTTCTCTGAGTAGTGAATCCTGGGATAGTGACACTTTTGCAGTTCAGAGGTGTGTCTTAATCAAAAGACTACAAGCACAACATGTCTTCCCACAAAGGGCAAAATGAAATAGAGACCTGCAATGCTTAAGGTGCACGGTCTAGCTCTTTATGACACTGCCAAAGGCATTTGATAAACCTGTCCTCAATTACTGAGTTCTATCTGATCATAACGCTGTAGACATATCACTGTACTTGCAAAACCTGTACTGTGGCTCAATAGCTCTCAGGAAGCCTACAAAGCTAACAATTCTGAGAGAAAATTTAAATAACTCCAACTATATCTTTGTTGGCAACTCACACCACTTACAAAAGTTGTTAGCTGCCAACAACTTATAAAAATATTCAGACACAGAAGAATGGTTTCTGTTATCCTAATTTCTCAAATTTGTCTTTCCTTTGAGGAACAGCTGGACTTTCCAGCACGTCACCTTTATTCTCTTCTCTTCTCTTCTCTTCTCTTCTCTTCTCTTCTCTTCTCTTCTCTTCTCTTCTCTTCTCTTCTCTTCTCTTCTCTTCTCTCTAATGAAGTGGCACTTTGCTTCCCCTGTTGGTTACTGAATTAGATTTTGAGACACGACAAGAGGAAAAGGGACCTACATCAAGCATTTTACTGCTGGGGAAAAAGTCGCTGTGGATTTGGCATTGGTATTTGGGCAGCTATGAAGGTGATGTTGCCATTCTGTGGTCAAAACATATAAAATGACAGTACAAAATTAAATTTATTCAACCTAAAGATCACACTTTAGCAGTGAAAATTATTCGCCGAGATTTTCCCAGTAATTTTAAGGATTCTTTATCATTTAGGTTTCAAAATTTACAACTCAAAAAAAATGTTTAGTGCAAGAATTGCGAAGTGACATTCTGTGGCCTGTGTCACTGCTGTGACAGCTGGTGACTGCTGTCCTTTATGGTTTTCATAACTAGGAGTTAATACTCTCCAAGCAAAGGAAGATCTGCACCTGCTATATTTTTGTGGCTATTGGGAATAATTTCAAATTTTTCTAGGAAGAAGGGGAGAGCAAGCAATGGTGTCCACTCCCCCTACTTACACAGACCATTCAATATGTATGAGCGTGTGCATGTATGGTCCTTCTCCTCCAGCTACCCTGGCTTTCCTGGACTCCTCTCCCATAGCCACGTGTTCCCTATGCCACAAAAGTGTGTTGGGTTGGCCATCAATGGCCAGAGATTTTCTGAAAGCTAAAAAATTGACGAATAAACAGTGAATTTGAGCAGTGTTGTGGAGCAAACAAATTTGGGAAGTGAATCTAAGTGGGAGGGGTATAGGTGTGCACAGATTAATGATAAGCTATTCTAATGTAAAATAAGTAATTAGCTGGAAAGAATTCAGGAAAAAAAAGAAGGAAAACAAGGTATAGCAGGGGTTTTTATATTTTATCTTAACTAGTTGGGAAATTTCAGAAAAATTTTAAAACAGTGACTTTATAAACTCCCAAAACTTCTTGAGATGAGTTATACTCCGCCAGCATTTCAGTCAAACTTAAATCTTCTAATCCTTTCCCTTAGACAAAATCTCAGAAAGTGTCTCTACTTAGTGGATTTAAAAGTGCTGGTGTTAAGTCGAATGCTATACATTTGCATAGAAATGCAGTTACACAACAAATGCAAATGATCTCAGGGCTTTGCAAAGTTTAGCATCAGGCCTCTGTCAGTGTCTGACACAACCCAAAAGTTGTAAGAAGATAATCAGTTGCTGCCCTGAACAAGAAAAACACCTTTCCCATAAAAATAGAACTGGTCTTTTCTTTCTGTAAATAATATCCTAAGTATACAGCCTCCTTTAACCATGGTGTTATTAAATCTGGGATTGATGTCATAAACACTTGGTAGGACTGTTAATTTTATGAGGTACCTTTAAACTATTCTGACTAGAATTTTAAGATCTAATTTTAAGGATCTCTTTTTATGTATTGACATAACACCAAAATATTAAGGCACAAGTTTGTATTATACTGATTGTTTCCTTTTAATTTTTGATGTGCAGTATTTTTCTCACACAGTTTTTATATAGAAAAGGGCATACCTCCTGAAGGTGCAGGGCAAACCCTGAGTGGAACAATTCTGGTCCCACTTCCTGGCACGGGCCTGTGGTAGGAGGAAAAGATGTAGACAATTTTTCAAGGGTTTTATAATGGTTCTAGACTCTGTGGCTGGTCTGTTCTGAAGCCGTTCACAGAGCACATCAACATGGACACACGTGAACGATCTAATTAAGGGATGAATTCCAATGCATCCTTAAAGCTCTGGCCCTTGGGTGGCAAATGTGGATACTTGAAATTTTAATGAAAGGTCAACTTTCTCTGGGAAATTTTATGTAATTTTAAATCCTAAGGAACCAAACTAATGTGGTACTCACATATTTGTACATGTAGTTTAAAATTTTGTCAGTCTTTAAGAGGTAATTTTTTTTTTTTTAATAATGGCAATGCCTTCTCAATTCACAGTAGGATTTCAACCTTATTTAGATAGGAACAAAATGCATGGGACCTTTAGCTCTGATTTCCCCCATTTATCGACACAATCGATTTTTAGTCCACTTCCAAGAGAAAAAATGTTTCTGAATATGTTATAATCTAATTTAAAAAACCTCTAAAATAATCTATTAAAACCAGTTGTGTTGGAACAACAGTGATGGAAATAAGTGTTAAGGCAGATGAAATGAGTAAAACTTGAAAAACAAACAGTTATTAGAGCTTGTGCTGGGTTTTAGGGTGTCCTTGAGTTTGTTCTGCATATGAACTTCATTTACAAGAGTGAAATAAACCCCTTCTTGGAAATGTGATGGTGGTAACATCTGCCATTCATACCTGAGCAGGTGATTGCTGAGTTACTCCTTATATGCCTGTGTCCCAAAAATTGATAAGAAATTAAATTTAGAGATCAGCACTAGTGAGCCAAAATTTTGGGAAATGATTGAGAGAGCAATTCTTTACTTCAGCATGTAATGTAGTATTCTGTAAACTGATCATTTTTAAGGTGCAAATGAATCCCCTAGTATTACGCTCAAGTTATGTAAGTCATAGGTAGGTCTGCGTCTGAGAAGTGACAAGAACACAGACTTTTACATCTCCTCTTTACCTTCTCAGAATGTAAATCTTTAAATCATCTTCATATACACTGGCTATGTGCCAGTGTCAGATTGGTCCTCTGCATGTGCATGAAAATTTCAGTCCTTCCTTTCTGTGAGTTTAAGAAGCTTATACAGCTCCTTCTATGACAGCTAAATGAAGTTTTGGTGTCAGGCACCTTATATAAAATTTTGCTTCTCTTCTGAATTTGACCTCATATGATTCCTCAGCAATATTGAAAACTATAATGCAGCAGGAAGATTGAAAGCAAAACAGAAATAAGGAAGAAGTCATGTTTTCCTTTTTCTCTCCTCCAAAAATTCTAATGCTCATTGAAACTCCTTGAAGGAGGAGAAATGTCTTTGGTAGGCATTTCACTTTTTTTGTGTATTGAAATTGACAACTAGACACCCTACTTGAATATGCACAATTAAAGCAATTACAACATTGGATATTTCTCCCCTTATTTTGTCTGCTTAAATCATCAGGTAGTTCTGTGTACAACAGGAATTTTTTTTCAAAAATAATTTAAGACGTCTTCTCTTTTCACTTCCCTATAACCTTCTCCAGCAGTAGCTATAATAATTTTCTAATTTTCTAATTTTCTCCTAGGCAAAAATTACATAATAATTTTTGTGACCAATGATTTAAAAGGTAAAATATTCGACCTTTAGAGTACAATATTTATAAGGCCACGGAAAAAGTTGCAAAATCAAACATACCATTTGTAGATTGTCAAAGCTTTCCTTTTTTCACATTTGTTAAAGGAAGATTTTTTTTTTAATGATAATACACAATCTCTCTCTGCCACTCCTTGCTCAGCACCCCTGCTCAGGGCCTGGCCTGTCTCAGTTGATCGTGTTCTGTCCAGGAGTAAGGTGCTAAAGATATCGTGCTGCACCTGATTGCCACTGATTTGCACACTTAGCTGTCTCATACATGACAGAAACAACCCACTCCAGAAGTAGTTCTTAATGGGAAAGGAATTTTTATACTCGAAGTCTGCAACACGTTTTATTACCAGCACTGTGAGCTGCTCAGGAACATTACCAATTGCAGGCACACCAGGTAACAAAGCTAATGCTTAAAAAAGTACAGGAAATTCAGGAAAACCAGACCAATCTTTACTAAATTAGGCTTTAACTTTTGTGGATTTTATTGTCCATATACCTGATAGATTCAGAGGTTAAGTAATAACATATGGGCTTAGGCAAACACACAGATGTACATAAAAATATGTTCTTGAGGAAAGCACATTAAAAGGATTTGGTTCCATTTTCACTGCTGTAATTTATAGACTACTCACGGCATTTTTAATGGCTTGAATCGGGCATCACCAGGCTGCTATATGTGGCTGGATTCAGGTCTCAGTTCCACCAAAAGAACTATTGCCCAAGGCTTTCTGGTTTTCATTCTCCTTGGTCTCCAGAACACGGGAATTAAAGGTAGAGTGGCAATCCTTATCAATACTGCCAAAACGCTGAAAATTTGGAATAACTTGAGAAAAATGAGGGGAAGACACACATTTTCTGTAAACTCATTTTTCACTTTATGTCGACATTTCTCTACTTTTTGAGCTGCACTCCTCTGTAGCCCAATCTCTACTAAAGAATTCCTTGGGTCAGATTTCCATATTTTACAGAAAGTGAGTTACCTACTCCTTGCGTAACCTAATTGGAATCCAGCAATCGTGACACGTTTCTCTATTGAGTTGCAAATGCCCATTTAACTGCCAGGTGAAGACAGTCAAATGGGGCCTTGTTTGAATCAACTCCCGAATGCAGAGCTCTTTAAGCTCAAGCTGTTTCGTTATTCACTGCTTTTCCCCTCCCTAAAAGGACTTAGGAAGTACAGAGACGTTATGAATCTCCATCACAGAGCATGCAGGGAGCTCAAAAGAAGCTGAAAACGCATTGCTTTCAAGCATTTCAGGCATGACCTTAAACAAACAAACAAACAAACCTGCTCCACTCCTTCACCTCAGCATTTCATGATTTGCTTTAGTGATGTCCAGACAGCATCTCCAAGGCAAAGGACAAGGGCCTACCCCCACCACTGCCTTTTCCAAGTGGAAGGTCTCCAGGCTGCCCATGGTGAGGTACGTCGCTGGATGATGGGATGCACTCCCAGGGAAACACTGGGACCTAGCTGTGCCACTAACTAGCTAGGAAGTTAAAGATATATGGGTTCCTGTAATGATGGTGATAATAATTAAGCTATGTTATTTTGGTACTAATTTTTCCACAAGGAGAGCTGTTAATTAGGCTACAGTTTTCTCATGTCTCTAGACCTTTACTTTTCTCCCCAGGCGAGAAATCTCATTGTCATCGCTGACCCTGAACTTTTTCTTCCACCAGCATCTCCCTCAGGTTTATTACTATGGTTGGACTCTTGCCAGCATTTGCCCTCACTCCGACCTTGTCTTTGATGAAATACTTGTTTATACCTTACTCAGTTCTCCACTCAGCTAATGCAATCCCCTTCTTTAAATTCCCTCCTGAATGGTCTCCTTGAGTTGTCTGGATTTAATTCAGTGTTGCCAGGAGAGCACAAGATGCATACTCATGTTGTAACAAGCTTATTTGGTACGGGATAAAGAGTGGCAAGCTGAGGATATAGGATTACAATACCTTTTCTTTTCCTTTTTTTTTTTTTTATTCCCTCTATCATGGTCTCTTGTTTCGGCTGTCAGAGCCCTGTGTGGACAGATTGTTGCTGAATGTGCCTGGGGTGGCAGGGACCCGGCCAGACGCAGGAGCTGAAGCTTGGCTGCTTCAGGAGAAGGAAGGCAAGAGGGCAGGCTGGCTGAGCAGCAACAGCCTGTGAAAGAAAGGGCAGGGAGTGCTGGTGGCTGCTGGGACCGAGGGGCTGTCAGCTTGCACAGCCAATTCAGAGACCTTCAAGCTCAGTGCTGGATGCTGTTTGGAGGGGAGAAGGGATCTGCAAGAGGAGCCTGTCCTGGGGAATTTTGGGCTGAGGAATCATAGTAAGAGAGAGGAATGGGTAAAGTGGGAGGATCTGGAGTAGCTGAGTATTTACACTGAAAGCTTTCTGGGACAGGTAAGAGACAGTATGTTACTCATAGCAGTGTGCTTTTGAGGATGTTAAGTCTTGCCTTTAATTTAAAAGGATTGCAATCGCTTTTAAGTTTAATTAGCTTCCAGGAATAAGTCCAGCTCTGGGGTGAAATAGAAAAAGGGAGGGAGTTATTGAAGTGGAGGGGAAGGACTATGCAGGAATGAGTTTGGAAAAATGAGAGTCTGAAGACCTGAAGAATGTGTAAAGGGTGATTCTGGGGCAGTGTCTATGGAATTGGGTAATTGTGAGACCTAGGAAGGAAGGGCCAGTGAAATGAAAACTTTTTTTTCAGAAGGGAGCTAGAAGAAAGCCAAAGGCATGAGAAAAGACTGCTTCTCTGCAGTAATCTTTTCTAATTGGAGAAGTATCTAATCGGTGTTCCACCCACAATTAGTTTGGACGTCTCTGTAAAATGTTTTCTTTGCTCTTCTTATCTTAGCTGCAATGAGAGTCTGCCAGTGAAAAGGGTCTTGCAAAAGGAATAAATTGACTTGGTGCTTTTTCAGGCCTGATTTTTATGACAAGACTGTTTCAGGGACCAAGCCTAAATTAAAATATTCTTAGCAATGCTGAAAGGCAGAGAGTGCATCTCTCTTGTTAATCCACTGTCCTATTGTCTCCAGCATGCTCTGCACAGCCCACTCATTGATTCCTCTATCAGGACCCCATTTCTGATTTAATCCAGGCTTCTACCCCTGGAGCAAAACTTTTCCAGAAGGAGATGAGACAAGATCAATGTCTGAACACATTGCCTTTGGTTTAGGGTTCAACAAAAAGCTTAATTCAAACAGTTGCATTTTATAGAATTAGATCACAGTTCCTAAATGTCTGTCATCTTGGGCTATGTTTAGATCTACTGTCCTTGATGTTTTAGTACCAGAGAGGTGTTTGATCAGATACTATTTTTATTTCAGTTTACAAAGAAAATTATGAGCTACTGTTTTGGACAATCCAAAGCTTCTTCAGAAAGACCCCAGTACCTGCAGTGAGACAGGAAGACTACTATTATAAAATCATGTCTCAGAGATGCCCCAGATTACAAATAATTGGGGGATATCTTATTAGTGTTCTCTTTTTCCATAATAAATTTTAAGTTCCAGTTATATTTATAGTGTACAATTATCTAAATATTTAAAGCTATTATCAATTACTGCTCTTAACTTTTGGCAGAAATTACAAGATCCTTGCTATGCTTAATGGTGGACATAGTTTCCATGAGCTGTCAGTGTCTTCTTAGAAAAAAAAGTCATAAATGAAATTTTCCTCCTATAACACCAAAGTAATTGAAGAAGCCTTTAAAATTTTTGGATGAATTTTACTGCTTTGATTCTTTGTGCTTCAAAACCAAGCTATATCTCAGAACATCTGGGCTCTAATTCATTTTAATCCCCAAAAGTAAAAATAATATGGCCTCCTCCTACTGAATAGAGAGATTGCTCTTATAAATAATAACAACCCTAGAGTAGGCATTCAGCATCGTCCATGCATAAACCATTCTAGGACTGGAGAATCTTATTCCCCAGTTTCAAATTCTGTCCTGGACTTGCTTAGTGATCTTCATTGCATTACGTGACATTTATGTGCCTGTTTCTTCATTGTAAAATGCATCTGCTGTGAACTATTTTGGAGTCTAAGTCCATGAACTTCGCACCCTACATGTAACTATTCCTACTTGAAGAAAAATTTTAACTGTGAAGGAGTTATACTGAGTGAATTATTCTCACTGATAAATGGTGAGAATTATCCGTTTGGGTTTGGAATCAGTTTTCTGATATGTGGACATTTGAATACCTGAAAAAATATAGATCAAAAGTCCATACTACTTAGAGCTGTAAAAAACCAGAAACAAAACCAAGTTCAGAACACAGCTTAATATGACTCTATAATATTACTGTGATCAAATTTCAGTTAATTGCTGAAACTTCATTAGGGATGTGATCAGATAGAAAAGATAGGTTTAGATATATGAAAATTGCTGTTTACAATAAACTAGAAATGCATGGATATCATTTCCAGTTAATACCTTAACCTCATTTCAGTTTTGCCCAATTTAACAGCTTTGATCTAACTTTTTAGTCTTTTGAAAAATTAGAATCTTATTGTGAATTTGGTATTTGAAATCCAGAGCAATTTTGCTTTGACTTTAAATGTAGACTAAATTAAATAATTTACAACTTTAAATTACATTCAAGGAGTGCATTGTTGCCACCTATTTTCTTTAATCCATCCCTCTCTATCTAATGCTTAAGGAACCACCCTATTACAATCCTGCACTGAAAATAAATAGGGAAGTATGCAAGCATTCATTTAATGAGGTCTTCTCCAGCTCCTGGGGGATTTTTTTTCCTACCTTGTTAAGCCTTCTGTCTTCTACCTTGGTTTAAATATTGTACAAACATCATTTGACCTTTCTATCACCATCTCATGGAAGCCTATCTGAAAATGTGTATACATGGTGCTAGGTATATACATCCTCGGGAATTTTGGCTAGCAAGATTTTTAAGTTTAAAAACATGTAAAAAGAAAGCAGAATATGCATTTAAAAATCATTGAAATATGCTAAGTAGGCATATAAATACATGATATTTTAGATCTTCCACTCTCCAACTCAACTTCTACTGAATTGTAGGAACATCCAGTAAAACCAATATTTTTTTCTATAGCAGCTCCTTGAAAACTTAAAGTTTTGTGCCACAGAGTCCCCAGAAACACTTTAGGTTAGCAAAATCAAGTTTTTCAATTCAGTGTCTTCATCAGCCCAAGCTTGTCTGGTACCTTGAATGTCAGTGGAGACACTCAGAGCTCAGCTGGACAGGGCACAAAGCAACATGATCTCATTTTGAAGTTGGTCCTGCTCTGGACAAGGGTGTGGACTCTTCAATATCCAGAGGTGCCCTCCAAATTAAATTGTTCTATGATGTTATAACTGCTAGCTTATATTAAATCTATAGTTTCTCATTCCACCCCCAGATTTTACTCAGTGCCTGTGGATATGTTCCTGATTGATTAGCACTCACAAAGAGAGTGAGAAGCCTGGCTCATGACATCTACTTCTTGGTACGAATTTTAGCCTGTCCAGTCTTTGAACTAAGCTAAAAGTGGTATGGGACACTCGAAAGTTGTACGGAAGAGCAGGGTCTGTTTAGGATGGCAACTGATTGCTGACCCCAAGCTGAGGCATAGGTCACAGCTGAGCTGGCAAATGGATAAAATGATGTAGGATTCACTTTGTTCAGTCCTAGCTCCTTCCAGGGGAGACTTAGTCTCTTCTAGGCTTTGCCAGGGCTAGCAATATATTAAATCAACCTGGTTGTCTGTAGCAATAACACCTTTTCCCATGAACACGTCAATTTGTGGTATTAATCAGCAACATATGCGCGAGCTCTGAATTCCATTGTTCTCTCTTAAACACATGACTTTACACATGACTTTACACATGACTTTACAGAGTAAAGCATATGACTAGGAGTTAATGAGATGGCCTGAAAGGATGTCTTCAGTATCCAGTTATAGGAATCAGCACAAGTGCAATCCTGTTTGACACATTTACTCTCTTGTTCTGATGGCCTTGGACATGTTTCCAGATGGATCTACAAAGCCCACTGAGGGGATCATAGAATCATAGAATGATTTGGGTTGGAAGGGACCTTAAGCATCATCTAGTTCCAACCCTTCTGCTATGGGCAGGGACACCTTCCACTAGACCAGGTTGCTCAAAGACCCATCCAATCCGGCCTTGAACACTGCCAAGGATGGGGCATCCACAACTTCTCTGGGCAACCTGTTCCAGTGCCTCACTACCTTCAGAACAAAGAATTTCTTCCTGATATCTACATTAAATTTCCCCTCTTTCAGTTTGAACCTTTTACTCCTTGTCTTATCACTACCATTCCTGAAATTTTTTTCAGGAAGGTCCCTCTTTGTCTTCCCTGTGGGCCCCCTTCAGATACTGGAAGGGTTTATGAGGTCTCCACAAAACATTCTCTTCTCCAGGCTGAACAGCCCCAACTTCCTCAGCCTGTCTCCATAGAGGAGACGCTTCAGTTGCCTTAGAAACCCTGTGGCCTCTGAATTTGCTCCAACTGTTCCATGTTCTTTTTATGTTGGCGGCACCAGAGCTGGATTCAGTACTCCAGGTGGGGTCTCACAAGAGCAGAGTAGAGGGACAGAATCACCTCTGTAAATTGACTGAGGAGTGGAAGAGGTAGGAAGGAAAATGAGAGTTCATTTTCCTCATTTTCTCTTTTCCTGACCAAGATTGTATCTTCACATGCAAGACCTGCAGAATAAAACTTCTCAAGGTGCCATTCTGTTGGTGATTCAAAGAGCAATCATAGGGCATTCTAAAGACTTATTTGAGACAGTCTCCTGTACTACTGGACTTTTCCAGACTAGTTGTCTAAACATCCTTGAAAAGGGTAGGCTTATTTATTTTTTATGCCTATTTTCAAAGCATATCTAAGGTGGGGTAATACAGTGAGAACCACTCTCTCAAGTACCAGATAAGATCCACCTAGGAACATGTCTTTAACTGTTTTAAGAGTATCAATTTCCAAAGAAGTGATAATGAGAAAGTACTTCAAGAAAATGTCTTCTTGAAAACTTCCTCTGTATAATTCTACAAATTTCTCCAAATTTCCCCAAATTATAGCTATATGGACAAAATGCTGTACAAACTTACCCTTGCAAAAAGTAAAAAAAACAAAACCAAAACCAAACCCCCTCCCCAAAAAACCCAAACTCAAAACCAACAAAACAAAAGACCCATCAAAAAAAAGCAAGCCTATAAACTTTCCACAAAAGCTGTGCTGCAAAAAAACCCTCTGTCATCAAATTTATTCCACCACTTCACCTAACACTGAAATCCTAATGTTACGTCTCTCCCATCTTTAGTATATAGACATTTTTGTGCACCCTGTATTAAAGACATGGGGCCATGACACTATCACAAGTTTTTCTGATCTGATGATATTAAGTTCAGGTCTTTCAAGTCCTACTTCCTGCAGACCTCAATTAGTCTCAGATGTCTTGATGCGCTCTAATGCTGCACTTGCATATCTGTGAAGGCTCAGTGAATTGGTTACTACTTATACTTGGTTAAAATGTGTTTAAAAAATCTGTGATCTGAGCAGTTTTTGATTCATTTGCATCAAATGTTTAGGAAGTTCTTCAGCAGGAAGATTGGTTTACTTTTTGACGTTATGAAGGAGGTTTTGCATTTTGCATTTTTTTGGTTTTGTTTTTACACCTCTGCTTTTGGTTCTTTTAGGCCCTGGGGGTTGGTAGTCTAGTTGTTTACTTAGCTCTGGTCATTCTGAATGCCTATTCTTCCATTCTTCCTCTTATCTCTCAAGTGGTATCCTCTCCATCTGTTCAGTAAGCACTAACAATTTTCAGCCTTATCTTTTAAGACCATCTTCAGAGGCAGTTTTGCAATTGTTTTCTGAAAAGGACTTGGCACTTAGAAAGTCCAGGTGCAAAACTATTTAACTGAGATTTCAGAGGAGAGCATAGAGAAATGAACAAAAGTATGCTGTTGCTACTTTTTTTTCTTGTGTAGAGATCTTGGTATTTTACCCGAACTTTAATCCCATCCACCTACAAAAAGGCAACATATATTTATGCTTGCTTCAAGTAAAGCTCACATCTAAATTTACTCCACCAATATATCCGTAAACAGAACACTATTAAAGGAGGCATTAATGACCTTTAAAATGAGTATCTTTACAAGCAGCAGATGTAATTTATAATAAATATATAATAAAGATGAATTAATATCGTTATTTCCCATTTTCAAACGGAATTCTGAAACTGGATTAACTCCTCTGAGATGGACTATTTATTTGGTTTTCTGAATATCCTTTCTAGCAGGCTTAGCCCACCAACATGATGTAGGTTTGTCCTGTAAAGCTATTAATATACTGTAATTAACACGCAGCCTAATCAATCATCTGTCACATTGCTGGGTGTCTTACATACTTTGACTTTTCTGACGGAAGGAGACTGTAACAGTAAAGGACACTGTTATCCAGATCACCATCTTTCCAGTGATAGGCGCCATAAATTATAGAAAACAGGAGAAACAAGAGCTGCTCAAAATTCTTCTAAATCTTACGAGAATTATGGCATTTCCAAGTATGTCTATATCCTGAACTGTAGGAAGAAAATCTAAAATTGCCTCATAAAGGAGTTATGTGTCAGTTTAGATAAATGTCTAAAAGAGTGGCTCACCAAAATCCTGAAAGAAGTGGTAATGGGAAAATAGGGAAGTTTTTCTTATGGATTAAAATGGTTAAATAAAGGAAATTCACAATAGAAATATATGTTTGATTTTGAGTGGAATGAGATCACTACTGAAGTTCCACTGAGATCTCTGCTGAGGCCTGTGTTGTTCAAGAAAGCAATAAATTATTAGAGAAAGGGAGTGGATGCTCATGGTAAAAAAAATCCTGCTGTGTTGCAAAGTGGTGGTCTCTAGGTTGACTATTACTAAAGAGTTAGATCCTAGGCCTAAATAGGAAACATCATAAGAACGTCAGCTCAAGACCTGGTCCTGGTCAAAAAGTCAAATTGAACATTTCAAGCTGCTTGGGAAAGTGAGGGTAGCAGAAGAACCACTGCTCTGCAGTTTGACTTCATCTGGGGCTCTGGATGGGACAGCAAGAGAGAAGGCAGCAGCTGACCACAGGGACTCCCACACCCTCCCGGCCACATGACATTCTTCAGAAATGTAATTTGTCTTCAGCCACTGACTCTTGTAAACAACTCATTACATTCAGGAGAACAATCACAAAAGTTAAAATCTTGGCTTTCCTCATTCACCCAAATGAGTGAAGATCCATACTGATCGGGGAAAAGTCATACTGAGAAGTAAACAAGCAAACAAGGGCGGGGAGGCCCTGCAGAGAGACCTTGACAAATCAGAGAGACAGGCAATCAGCAACTGTACGAAGTTTAACAAGGGCAAATGCCAGATTCTGCACCTGGTACAGGGCATAGAATGGAGTTTAGGGCAATAAATTGGGTAGGAGAAAACCTGAATACAGAAGGGGAAACTAGGGATTCAGTTAAAGTGTGCAGTGGAGACTTCAGAGAGAAGGTTAAGTGAGTGTGCACCTCAGTAATATAGTCTGCTTTTGGGCCTGGACTGATATCTAAATTTTGCTGTTTTGCACCATGGAGATACCAGTCACAGGTGTCTTCAGAGTGTGTGCTGCTGCTGCTTTTGTAGTGAATTTCTAGTCTAAAGATAGAATCCTCTGTGTTGATTGTAATCCTGTCAGGTCTGTCATGGCCCTGTCCTTGAACTCTTTCAACTGACCTCCATTTCTATTGCTGTCTGAGTGTTTCCACCTTGAGCACTGAAGCTCATCTGACTCCATGTTGCATTGGGTTTGGGAAGAAAACGGAAAAGCACTGAAGTGAGTAGAAAAACAGAATGGTGGGGTTCTTTTAAGTTTTTTTTTTATTTAATTTCTTTTAACATTCTGAAACCATGGTGTTTTGCTAGGCAAGCAACTGCCAGCATAATGGAGGAAAAATAACAAGTGGGTCATGGAGAAAATCATTGTAGGGTAGGAGTACAGCTCTTCTTTAGATGGGTTTCCGTTGCCAGAGAGCTGCAACATTTACCTCTTACAACTCAGGATATGCTCACGGTAACACAAGTTTGGATCAGGATTTCCTTTACCTTACCCCCATTTACTGTGCTTTGGTTTGCTTTACAGAGAAGTCTTCATGCCCAAACCATATTCAGTTTAGATGAAATTGATGTTGCACTCCCAATGCACGGCAGCCATGGAAGGACAGTCAGCTGACATAAGTGGACTAGACCTAGCTTAAAATCCTCCCACGAAACAAAACCATCTGCATGCCATGTGGCGCCAGTTCTTCTGTACCAACTCTTTGGCTTTGCAGATCTGCTTCTCTTGTGCTATGTCATGGACTAACAGCTTCACCCTTTGGAGAACTTAAAGTGGACTGGGAGGTTTTTATTTCTGGTTTCATTCATCAGAATTCTGGAGGGGGATCAGTGCTCTGAGGAAGAACTGTCCCATACAAAGAGCTAGTAATTTTGTTATCCCTGGAAGCTATTACTACACGGCTCACACAAATATTCAGCAAAGCTGTAAGCCAGGCCATTTAAAATAGTAAGGCTTAAACAATAATACAGATTGTGAGATTAAGACTTTATTTTTTAGTTGGATTTTAACTCTCCTTGATGTATGTTAAACTAAAAAAAATAAACAGTTAAAAAAGGGATGAAAATGTAGGATACTTGTTATTCATGTGTTTCCAGCACCTCATTTTAAAATTATTGTGAGGTTTATGACAAAATCTCGAGATCTGCCAGTGCTGTTGTAAAAGAAAGTGAAGTTTCTAGAAAAATAAACAAAAGTGCTCACAGATATAACTTTCTAAAAAAGTACACTATAGTGAGAAGTTATGGTAGTTACAGTGACTAATCATTTTCCCCCATTTCACTGCCAGCACTGAAATAGCACTGAAGTCAATGGTTGCTCTCTCTGAAAAATGGACCTTGATTATTCAAAATACTTTTTTCTGAGTTTGTCTCATCTGTGTCTTCCAGCAATCTGGACACTGCTGCAACATACATACATACATATATACATATACATACACACACACCCCCACCCACACATATATATATGTATGATAAGAAAACAGGACTAACTCTCATTATCTGTCTTCCAGTAGCAAATAAGTGCTAACTTTTCCATTTTCCTTAAGTGTATCTTCCTTACTCTCCAGCCTAGTGATGTAAGATTGCAGTCACATACACAGCACCTGAGTCTAATGAGTTTACTGGGTACTAACCAGCAGAACAGTAATTCAAAGCAGATGTTAACTGACACTGATTATATTGTTCTGACAGTGTGATGTGAAAAGGCACCTGATTATTTTAGATGTATTATCCACATCCTCAGTTGTGCTCTTAGATGTTTAAAGTCTGTAGTATTCTAAAAGCTTGCCTTAAGTCAAACAGAGACTGTAAAAAAAGTGTAAAAAACCATGTTACCTCTTTATGTTGTAGGGGAGGACCATTTAACTGATATAATCTTTGTATCTGCTGTCCTTCCTCTCTCCTGGGAAAAGAAACAAATTTTTATTCCTACCCCATGGTTTGTTTCAGTTCCCTGTATTGTCAACAAGTATTTGCTTTGTCTGCAAACACACTGTACTTTGGTCTCAGTCAGTTTTTAGGTTATTTTTCCAAAGTAAACACTTAGGGCACAACTCCTTGTTGCACTCTGTGTTTTGTTTATTGACTCATTTGCACTTGAAATATGTTCTTGGAGAGACTTCTATTGTGGTATATTAGTTCAAAACTGTTCCAGTCACATCATTTTAACTTGTGCAGTAATTACTATATATGTGTTCAAAGACAGGTATTGAGGATATTTTTTTTTTTTTTTGGTTGATGTTCACTGAGTAAGGTAGCAGAAGTCACGGAGCTTTCTGGGATCTCTTTTTTTTTTTTTTTTTCTGTTTAAACACTTCTTAGAGTGTATATGTGAATGAGTTTGATCTCCTCCTCTGGATGATCCCATAGAAGTGTGAATTGTTATAAAAGGTTGATAGAGTATACCTCTGTTAAGACATGTAGAACTTATTTGCAAAAGAGAAGAGTTTAAACGGTTCAGCAAAAGGTTTGATATTTTTGTTGCTTCCCTAGCAAAGTTCTTAATCCCACCTAATTGTTCAGGGAAGAGCTGCCTGATTTTCCCAGCAGTACAATGTTAGAGAAGACATTATACAGCTGCCCAGAGGTAACGTCTGTAAGTCTGTCTGCAGAGAAGCATCTTTAAAAACAAGACTGTTTAGTGTTGAGAAATATTTCTAAGAGGATGTTTGTTTTTCTGAAGTTTTCCTTTTCAACATGAATCACTGGAGACCAGTCAGATAACTGAGAAGAGAGAGTCTTTTCATCTCTACACAACTCTTCAAAGAGGTGGATGGGAATTTGGCCACATGATGGGTTCCACTGAAGGAAGATGTACAATTAAATCTGTGTATTACTTTACCAGTGGTTTTTGATATTTGCCAGTCTGTGAAGCTGTAAACATTTTCTGTGGAAAATGCGGTCTCTTTAGAAATTTCACTAACGTGGGTAGTCCCATGCATATATGAAGGTGTTTTTCATCATCAACTTTCCCCTTTGCATTAGAGATGGTGTGTGAACCACTTTAGCCATCTACAGGCCATTCTCCAAAGGATTTTCATGAACATTTTCTCTGTATGATAATTCTGTGTGGCTTATAAACATAAAAGTGAAATATTTTTAAAAAGTCTTGCTCATTTTGCCCGAGATATCAGTTTCCTGTAGCACTAAGCAAATATGAGTTATAAGCAAGGCAGAACTTTTTTTTGTCTATTACTCAAGATTTGTGAAGGAAAAGAACCTGCAGGGCTTCAACCAAAATATACTGAAACACCTGTGATATGTTTTGTCAAGAAAAACTTTCTTGGTACCAGTGCTAAATAAAAATTTAATAAAAAGAAAATACTTCTCTTCACCTAGATTTATTTTTATTGAATATATGTCTGGCCTTCTGGCTATAGATTCTACTGCTATCATAACTGTACCCTCTGTCCTCATCATGACAATTAGACTTCATTAAAACCTTTCAGACCCTGATGAGGTCTTCTCACCGAAAGAAGAGAACTTTAATATTTACTCAGGACTGTTGAAGACTTTTGTTTCTTGAATCAGTCCATTAGGAATCTTTCCTGGTTAATCGGTGCTTGATGTACCTTAACTCATTGTGGCTTCCCAGCAAAGAAGGGTTTTCAGAAGTACTTGTTCCACCACAGAACAGTGCAGACTTGTCGGTCACATTTCACATCTTGTGCTGTGCCTGTAAGGGCTGGTATAACACAGAGCTGAATTGATTTTGTGTTTGGCAAAATGGGTCGGGAGTCTTCTGTATGAAAGCTGTTTTCCAACAGCAGCCCCAGTTACCGCACATAATTTTCTCTGCTTACTCTCATTAAAAGAACTTATCTAGTTGGAAGTATAGAGAGAATTAATTTAGGGCATTCAGAATGCCTGGAATGGCATTTGGCCAGGACATGAGAATTAACAACACAGAACTTGAAAAATACTTTAGTGATGTTCTTTTATTTCCTTTCATTGTTATAAAGAAATTGCTGTTTCAGTAGTGGCTGCTGCAGGTGACTGCACATCTGACATTTCCCTTATGATGCAATATAGCTTTGTCTGTATTCCTACACTGCTAGGGAGGAGATGGATCACTCTGGGCTTTTTATCACTGATTGAAGAAGTTTAAAATGTGGATGGGCTACAGTTAAAGGTAAGAAAGGAAAGATTACTGAAATAAGAGCTCCAACTGTGATGAAGAAAAGAACTGTCAAATGAAGTATAGCTGCTTCATGTATGGATGGGCTTGCTCTGGGGTGACTGGGCTTAGCCATTTATCTGCACATAGCTAAGTGTAACATGAATTTAGAGGAGAAGTCAGTCAGCACCACTACATGCTAGCATGCTCCCTTTGAAAAGGAAACACTGAAAACTTGGGTGTTAGGATGTTTTCAGAGGTTAAGATCTGGAAGACCTAAATTCTGTCTTGCACCAGAAGCTCCCTGTGTGATTGTAGGCAAAGCACATTAAAGCTTGAAGATGTGGAGTTTGGACGGGAGCCAGACACCTCAGAGTGAATTTCTGTGCCATGGAGCTTTTGCAGTACTCTAGCACACTTTGTAGACTTGAACATCAATCTCTCTGTTCCTTAGAGTCTGCTCCTTGCAAAACTGTAAGTAGTCCCTCCCTTCCAAGGAAATGTGGTGAGAGCAAGTGCCACAGGTCAGAGCTACCCCTGACACCTGTATAAATACTGTATTTGAGACAAGTGGATAAAGACAATGATTCAAACAGAAAATCTGTTTAGTGTTGCAGACATTCCTTAACAACAAAAATGTTTTGTACTTTCTGGTAGCTGATCCAAATACAGGATGGAAGCCTAGTCCTGCTTCCAGAAAACAGGATGACATCTGTCTTGTTTGACTCAGCTGACGATGCAAGTTGTCCTTTCTAAACTGGAGATTCTGTGTGCAGCCAGGGAAGGGGGCAAGCTCCCCCAGGAGTCAGCTCATATGATCTTTGAATGGGTGTTCAAACCAAAATGGGCTGAGGACAAGCCCTTTTGAGGAGTCTGTCTCTTTTTATAAGCTGAGGAGGAGGATCTCTGGATATCTAGCTCAGCCTTTAGGCACCTACCTCTTTGACGGCTACATAAAATTAAATGAATCACACTGTGGACTCCCTCCAGATGATAGAAGACCCTTGAGGAAGTTCAAGTGTTTAATCTTTCCTCAGGATCCACAGGATAATAAAAATCTAGTTCCATAGTAGCATTCCTTTTTACAAAACATTCTTACTAGATAGTCTGCGGTGAATCTTTCCTCCTTAGTTCTTGGAATTGTTTCTTGACATGCCAAAAATAGAATGAATTCTGTTAAAATCCCAGTCACTAGTAAGGAGAGGCTAACGTGGTTGAACTTTCTTCATGTCCATGGACAGTGAAAAATCATACCTGTCCTGCGTCAGCTAAATAAAGTTTGATTGAAATGTTACTTACCTGAAATGAGTAATCTGTGGTTAAGAGAGGAAACATCAGCTACAAGAAGGCAATGCATGGTTTAATTGGAAACTTGGGTCCTTTTGCCTAAGCCAAAGAAAATCAAACAAAGCCGCTGTAATGCAAGCCACTCTCCAGTTCCAGAGCCGTGCATACAGCCTTACATTGTCACTTCTGCTAATATCTGAAGCCAGAAAGGTGCGTGTTGTTGCTGAACTCTTCAGGAACACAAGGCTTGATAATTTGTCTCAATTTTCACACTGTAGCAAATATTCCAGACTGGGAAACCAAGATGGGTTTTTTCCAAATCAAAAACTTTAAACTCGATGCTACAGCTTGAATGGCCTGAAGAACACTTTTATACAGACTATAATTTGAACAGTTGATGAAGTCTTATTGGCTGTCACTGGAATGAAGCATATCCAATGCTGCAATTCCAGCTGTGGGAGAAATACTGCACTTGAAGTGTCTGCTGTGGCAGAAAGACTGGGACATATTTTATACACGCTGCTACTCTTCCTTATATTTTGTAACTTTTTCAGATCTCTTGTGAAAATATATGTAAAATAAGCATCTCATATTTAATGTTAATCTAATGAATTACTTTAATATCCTAATAAAATTAATCACAGACAAGGACATCTGTAGGTCGTTCAGAAAACTGAGTGATGCATGAAATTCCTCACCTTTTCAGTCTTTCTCTTCCATATTCTCTGTTTAATGTTAAATCAGGAAATATATGTTTCTATTGTGGGGATATCTTGATCCCCTTAAATGCAAGATGTGTGAAGCTTTTATCTATATTCCTTAAAGGGGACAAAAAAAAAAGGAAGAGGGAAGTGATGCAGATGGATCAATATAAACATATATGACAGTAGCTTGGAGCTGCATGCAGTAGCCTAAGTAAACAGAGTGACAGGATGGCTTTTCAAAACAAGCTTCTCATGTTTATGCTTGTTATCAGCTTTCCTGACAACGATTTTCCCATCAGCTAACTGCAGACTTAATTAGGGCATTAACACAGTCCTGCCCCCACACCTCCTGCCTCTCCCCAGCTAAGCACTGGGTCATTACTGGGAGGGGAGAAGACAAGCAAGGAAACGGGAAAGAAAGAAAGGAAGGAAGAGAGAGAGAAGAGAAATGAGAAAAATAATTGAAATAAATAGGGAGTGGGGGAACAAAAACAAAGTATAATTTTGATTACATTGCACGGGGTAAAATGGGAACCAGCACTGCTTTTCCATGCTTTTTACCAGGTTTTGCAAGACAGTTCATAGGGACATGCAGGCCAGGCTACTCTGCTGAGAGAAATGAGACCAATTTCAGTAATTTCCATTTGTAAATGCTTACGAATGCAACAAATGAGAACTCCTCCATCACTTGTTAAAAAAATATCTCTCTCCCTCATGCAGAGCAGCTATTCTGTGTAATAAAGATTCTTCCCATGCAGAAGACACTACATCACAAGTTGTAAGATGCTTTTGGCAAGCTGTGCTTTTGGGGAATAGAGATGCTAATTGCTCACATGGAGCTTGTACATTGGCTTCACAGCAATTAAAAAAATGTGGGGCGTTTTGCAGTATCCAGTCCCTGTGGATAACTCCTATGCCTGATACCCAGACTAGAGCTCCATGGCAGACACCAGTAGTGACTGGAGTGACCTCGCACATTTCCATCACAGTGTCATTTTTCATAAAGACAGATTATCAAATAATACTACATTTAAACATCTGTGATTTTGCAACTAGCAAAAACCCTGAATTTCCTGTTTTTCTTTATTATTTCAACAATTTCCTGTCGTTTATCATCTCCAGTATATGTGCTAGGTCATGTCTTGGCAGCAGGAAATTTTGCCTAGCTAGTCTTTCCCCCCATTCACTGATATGAGATGTTTCCAATTAAGCCCAATTAATTGTAGCTTATTGCTTCTGACCTGTCAGAATTACCTGGTCAGAGGAAGCACTCATCAATTCAGACCTCTTGTTCAGCTGTAGTACTGAAGTACACAGCCGAAGGTCAGTGATATGGCAACCTGTTGAATGCAGTGTCAGGAGGAGCCCAGAGATGGTGGTACCCAAATCCAAGGCTGAACTGCAGCACAGACGTCTCTGCAATGCTCATAACCAAATGTTATATCCACTGGGTGGCTTCCAGGCAAATGAATACAATGGTTTCCATTTGAGTAACCAGAAGGTGTTAGGCAGTAGCTATTAGAAACCCAGGACTTTTAAAACCCAAATGTCCAGTTGATTTTTTTTTTCCCCTAGAGGAGCTCTTGGAATAGTTGTTCATATTTGGTGTGATTTCAGAAAAGGCCTAGGAACCTCTTGAGGAAAAAGTGTGAAAGTCTTAAAAAAAGTAAAGGGAACATCTATGGTGCTCTAGAGTTTTGTCGGTCTAAGAAAGAAAAATGAAATAGAAAATCTCAATTGCCTTAAGAAGGAAGTAATAGAGAATAAATAACTAGTACCAACAAACACACGGAATATGGAAAATAAAGGTTATTGTTTCTTCTCAGGCTAGTTCACTTGAAATAGATAATAGCATCAATGTAATAGATTTCTGTAAAATGCTGGGCTGATGTTGCACTCTTTTTTGATTTAAAACCTAGATAAAATAAAATCAGTATCACAGGAACTAAAATTTGGAGGCTTCTCAAATCTCAAAATATAACTGTAAACCAGGAATCATCAATGAACAGCTGCAGGGTTCTGAAGAGATCACTGTTTTTCCTAGAATATTTAATGTTTTTATAAAGAAAAGAAACTGGAAGTGCAAAAACAATTACTGACTGAGCTTACAAAAGTACCAAGATCAAGGGAGGAATGATGAAGTAAAAAAAGAATCAGTCACTGTCACAGAAAAAACAAGCCAGTATGTGATTTAGGTAGGTCAAATAGGAAAAAATAGAGTAGCAAGAAAGCAGATACATCATATCTATAAGAAGAACCTGAAACTAACAAGAAGGTTGCGATGAACAGAATAATATTTTTGGTTTTGCTAGTATTATGATTGTAACTTTTATTTAATATAGTGCTCAGGAACACCTGCCTTCAGGAAGGACTGTGTGATGCTGCAGAAGTACAGAAAAAAGTGCAACTTCTGTCTTACAGAAGGTACCAGTGAAATTTTGTACCTGAAAGGTGTGTACCATTTCTGTATGTGCAAAAGGGATATTGTTGAATTGGAGTGGGGAAGCACCCAAACTGCATGCTACAGACAGACGTATAGAAATGCATTGAAGCCACAGATGTGATTAAAGGAGTGGAAAAACTTAGATTCGATAAATGCTCCTCTTTTTAACAGCACTGATATAACTCACAACGTGTAAGGGGTGAATCAAGGCTAGCTGTTTTTTTAAGTATATGCTCTAGTTACAAAAAGATTAATTCAGAGAAATCATTTGGCTTGTGTTGCTTAGGAGGTCAGGCCACATAATTTTTGGCTTTATTTATCTGTGAATCTAGGAATCTATTATCATACTCTTTAATGTTGCTCTCACTCTCTTTGCCAGAAGACCCAAAGAAGAAGAATAACAACATGAAGCTACTGTCTGGGAATTAAAATTTTGATGGGTTTTGATCTAAGCATCTTACCTCTTAGGGTAAGTTATATCCTCGCCATGACAAAAGAGGTGATAGCGTCCTGCTCTGTTTGCTCTTATTGGTTGCATATATTTAAGACAAAAATGTGAGCTAATTCAACCTCATTCTTCCCACAGTGTACCTCAGAATGACTCTGGGTACCAGATATTTTTGACTGTTGTCACTGGCTTTCACAGTACTCTCCTAGCTGAGAAGGCCCCAGTGAAATTATATGTTCTTTTAAGATGGGTCACTTAGCTAAAAGAAGGCTGAAAATACCACATGGAGTTTCACCCGCATAATTTCCAGTGATTATTGTGGGACCCTGTGTTCCTGGGCCTTGGGCAATGCTTTGAAAATGAAGGGGCTATTGCCCAATCTTTATATCTCTGAAAGGAGATAAAATTAGAGCAGTTTTTAAAGTAAGCCCTGCAGGTTTACTGAGCAGCTGCCTTCAAAGGAAATTTCCTTGTCTCGATAAACAAGAAAACAGAAGCACCTGGGCCTGAACATATCAGTCTTATTTTTGGGAATACTACCTTTTAAAAATCAGATGGCTGAAAACAAGAAAGTGCTATCATAAATGAGAAAATGCTATTTATCTGTATGTGCTTTGTCCTGTAGTGATATTAAGCAGTTCTGCTTATATAATTCCATTAGCCCAGAGTAAAAGCATCAAGATTTTACAAGCAGCCGAGTTGCCTTGGACAAAGAATCTTAGTTTATGGCTCCAATTTTCCTCTGTGGATGTTCCAAATGCACTAAGTTCTCTGAAAATTACTTCATTTTTTTAAAATACTCTGGGAAATTCTCAGTAATTGGAATAAACTGTGCTGTAATCATAAATGATATACAATCCACTTGAAAATTTAGCATAGATTGATTTTGTTCAAATGCAGTGTAGGTAGTGTCTACCATTCAAAATAGACTATTGCAGTGGAAATGTGTCTTTTTCAGGAGTAATTAAATTGCAGACAATGTAGACTAATCTAACACAGTATAGTGTATCAGCTGAATCAAGATGAACGTGCATTTTTATGCTTGTTGATTCACTTTTCTGTCACTCCAAAATTGCTTTTAGTATGCATTGTGCTTCCAAATGCAAGGTCTTGGTTTTTATCTACCGCCAATCAATCCATGGAGGCCAGGTTTATATTTGGATAGGAATTCAAGTAAGGAAATGAAACAATTCCTTTCAAAGATTTGTTCCCTGGGAGTGGTTTAGCAAATGTCAATTACAGTATAAAAGATCAGGTCCTTTTGTGGATAGATCTTCTCTGTGCAGAACAATGGTCAATTTGTAATTATTTTAATAGTGTCAGTCAGCACCTCTAAGTGTTCTTTGCTGGTCATGGTGAGGATGCTTGTCAAGTCTGAAGCCACAGGCAAATTAAGCAAATTTCTCATTTGCTCATTAGTTGCAGTACACGAACTTGAATATTTCTTTGCTCTAGACATAATGAGCTTTGTGATTAATGAATAATTCTTCTTTCTGATTTTATTTAAGGTGTACTTACTGCCAGCAGCCTAGTGGGAATAGAGAGAATTAGGATAGAAGACTGTAGTGAGATTTCAATACATATATAAAAAGAAGTGTCCATGAGCATCTCTAAAGTCTAAGTCAGAAGAAATGAGCCAAACCTTTTGACATGAAGGCTGAGACTTAAAGTCTGCAACATGACATTTGCTTTCTCTTCTTCCAGCTGTGATTTGGGAGCTAAAGTGATACAGCTAGGTGATTTTAACACTAAATTCCTCCAAAGAACCAAATTAAATGTCTAACAGCTGATATGATGTGGAAAAATTGGCTATATCCATATGCAAGCATCTATGATGATGCTTTCATCACAGACTTTTAGTCTTCCTGATTTGGTCACCCAGAAAATACTAAATTGAACAGCAAGAAAGAGTTTTTAGAAGGCATAAGTATTTCAGCACATCCAACAGGAGACTGAAGCCTGTTGTTCAATGTTATCCTCATGGCTTTATCAGTGTAACAGAATGGTGCTGATTTATATCATCTGAAAGATGTCTGGAGGGACTGAAATATGTCATCTAGCCAACACTATCACTCAAAAAGAGAAGAGTGATAACGTCTCAGTACAACTTCTGTGAATTCTTGGTTTTTGCTCTTTTATAGAAAGAACAAGCATGAGGAGTCAAAGCAAGCCAATGGTCACAGAGAATTAATGCAAAAAGTTGACCTCAGCTGGCAATTATCTTTCTCCTCTGTATCACAATTCTTGGTTGGCAGTGAGTTTTCATGTCTTCAACCTTGAATACTGCAAACTGGCCTGGGAATCAGGATTGGTAGTTTGCTGATTCATTGTAGCTTTGCATAAACCACTGAGCCAAAACTTCAAAAGTATCATGTAAGTCTGGTGCTGCCTTAGCCATTGCAGATCCCTCTGGCCTTATGCTGAAGGCGCCAGGTCTCAGGGGTGGAGAGGTAATCCTAAAGCATTTGCTGACAAAGATTTCATGGGTGCTGCTCCTCTCTGTTGGAAGTGAAGCCTCTTCTCCTTTCTCTGTGTGTGTCAGGGGAATGAAGGGGGAGACAAATTATGCCCTCTGCCCTTCTCCCTCTGCTGGTCCTTACAGACTTGTTGAAAGTCTTGGGTCTGTGAAGCAATATTCTCAGAGACTGCCCTTAGGTGCTGTGATCCAAGCAGTGATACCCAGTGTGTCTCTAGCTCTCCAGACTGGAGTTAGTTATCACATCCCACATCTGACTGGCACAATGTTACTGTGATTTCATCTCTAAACATAGGGATATAAATGACAATGAATACAGAAATTATGACTATAATAAAATTGAAATAATAATAATAATAATGACAACAACAATAAAAGTAACCATAGTAATAGCAATGGTAATAGTAGTGTGTCAGAGTCACAGTGAATGGTTCTACCATATTTAAATGAGCAGAAAATGAATCGTCTCTACTATTAGTAGACGTTAGTCAAACACACATTATGGATGTGTACTTCCCTTTTCTTCTGCTGTTCCACTCTGAACACCCACTTTCTCTGAGCTATTGTCCAGCATGTGCTGCCTCCTTTCCCCTCTCTTCCAATGTTCCTGAACATCTCAGCCCAGTTGCTTCAGGTCAGTTGCTCAGCACAGCACCACATTGCCCAAGCCCCCAGAAACCTGCCTGTACCTGAGCAGCTCCCAGTGGGAGTTCACTGGGACTCTGAGGACACTACCTTCAGGGACCTAATGAAAATTAAAACCAATCTGATTATTGTGGCAAGCTTATTTGTTGTGCAGAGGTAAGATATGGACGAGTTCTAAGAGGTAGCTGGCTCTACAATATCTTCAGAAATTCAGAGTGCCTTAACTCTGAATGTATGAGAGCCTTACCAGTGAGTGATGTTCGATCTCATTACAAATGATAAGTGGGCAGCGCCAGGATTGTCCTAGTGCCTCCCTGTAAAGTTATCTCTGCAATATTTTGGCAGCAACTTCAAATTGCAGACAAATCACAGTGCAAAAGTCTCTACCTCCATAAAAGTTGATTCCTAAATTCCAAAGAACTCTTATTTTGGGAGGTCATTTCCAAATTACCATAATTTATCTCTCCTTGGAGTCTAAATGGCTGAATCAAACCTGCAGTGATTGGTACCCAGATGTGTTCAGTGCAGGGGTAAGTAAACATAGTTTTATCAAGAGGTCTGTCTTGCAAATGATTTAATCCAGCAAATGCTACAATGAGTAATAACACTATATTCTACCAAAACCTCCTACTGCCTTTATTCAAGTAAGTTAATTCCTTTGATCAATGTTGTGGATAAGTAAAAAGAAAATAAAATTGCAAAGGAAAGTCTTGTATTTAGGAATGTGCAACTCCAAAGAGTTATAGTCTTAAACTGGATCAGGCTAATCTCTAGTTTAGAAATAATTATGTTTGCAAATAGTAACGTCATGTACTGGTGATAAATCATCTAAATTTTAACCTCTCAACAGAAAGAATGTTGTTAACAGTTACTTAACTTAAGAGGAGAAACAATCTGCCCCCTCCACCCTCATTAGCTAAAATGAATTAGCCCCGAATTTTTCAAAGTATTAACTAAGTATGAGCCTTGACTTTCTCAGGAGGAACTCACTTTTCTATGTGTCTGGGGAGAACAGTTTTGGCCTTGTCTTTCTTTTGCATCTAGCAATTTTGCATAACTGGTTATTTGGTGCTTTGAAGGTAGTTTATGGCTGCAAGCCAAACTAACATCTTGCTGCTGCCACGGGAGAAGGTATTACTCCCTTCTCCTCCCCGATCAGAACCTTCTTTTCTTGCTCCATCCTCTCAGAATCCCGTCCCCACTGCTTTGGCTCACCCTTTGCCTCTTTTTTTGAGTCAATTCAACCAGTTAACTCAGAGAATTGTCCGCTTTCTGGTTATTTTCTTCCAGGTCAGGGAGGTGAATTGAGTGACAGAGGCATCTGAAGGCCATTGTGGTCAGCAAAGAGTAGAGTGGCAGTACCACATAGGCAGGAACATACATGGAACACAAATGTGGGAGGAGGTGGGATCTACCCTTTCTTTGGCACTGATCTGTTAGATCCATCCACCACATCTTGTAGAAGTCAGCCATGGATTGTTTGCTGCCCGTGAAATGTGTGCGATTGTACAAAAACGCGGAAAAGTGCCAACAAGTTATTGCAGCAACGTTTTACTCTCTTCCATTTGGATTCCCTCTATCTCCTTATACAAGCAGTGGAAGCAGAAGCAGACCAGCTCTTCTAGACAGTTAACTTCATTTGAGAATCTTAGGTGGTGCTTGAAGTGATAAGTAATTTCAGAAGAGGACTAAAAGTGATAAATATACCAGCAATTTTTATTGTCCAAGGTCTGGGGTATTTTTAAGTTTGGAGACACACACACACACATCTAAAGTAAAACAAATAACTGTAATCCATCATCAGTGGAAGAGATAAACACCTCAGACAAATGTGTCAAAGATGTTCACCATATGTGAATATATACAACTGAATCTTCTACACATTTTACACCAGAAGCAGACAATCTTCTTTGTCCTTGATTATGTTACATGTCTCTGCTTTCCCAGAATGGTAAAATGGCTAGAAAGAATTACAAAGCGTAGGGCAAGACAGACTGAGTAAACATAACAATTGTGGATGATGAGATATTAAAAAGAGCCAATGTATGATCATTGAATATTTTTCCACATGAAGGTTCCTATGTGTTATCCAAAACATTTTCTGTGTTCTTTTTTTGTACATCATCTTGTCTTCCTGTTTCCCTGTTAAAGTTTTCTTCCTTATTTTTGTTCAGTTTTGAGTTCTTTTAAGTACATCCTCAAGTATAGAGAGAGCTGAGTTTCTTTCTTGAGCTCTTTAATATCATTGTAGGAAAATTTTCCTCTGAGTGTGGACCCTAATTTCCTGTTAAATGTCCATGGGTCTGTAAAGGCCTTTGGAAAATAGTTTGTATTGTATTTGAAGGGTGTGGGGGCGGAATTGGAGAAGTAAGATCTCTGATTCTGAGCTACTCTCTTTGGTGCCTCTCAGTCTGAGATGGATTGAAACCACCAAGAATGCCTTTACTGTCCCAACATTTGATGACAGAAATAAGCTTGAAAAGAAAAGACTAGATTTGGCTCTGAAGAATTCAAAATGATATTCTATGTGCAGTTTATTGTTATAGTGCTTATTTTAAGAATGCTTTTGAACTCAATTCTGTTAACATAAAGTATACAGACTTAAGTCCATGTATAAAGTGTAGCAGAAGAAAAAAGAAAGTCAAGGTTCTTAATATCTATCTTGCTCTGCGATTTTCAGATATTTTTGCAATATTGCCTGAGCAGAGGACATCTGAGGGAATTAAATGATTATTCCCTCTGTTTTCCTTACTATATTTTATTTTCCCACTGTTAAGTCATTGAGAAAAAAAAAAAAATTATGGATTTTTATAGTGTCTTTTCGAAGAAATCAGAAAATGGTTTGTAAATATCATACGTAGCTGAATTGTGTATCAGCCATTGTTGATTCCTAAAATAGACTGCAGCAGCTTCATTAAATGACTTAAAAACACTACTAACTAATTTAAATTTAGCAATTATAGCCATAATTCTTTTGAAGCTAAGCCAACATCTAATTAGGTATTTTATAATTACCTTATTTGGAAACTGGCCAGGACACCATGGCTGATATTACATCTCTTATGAAAAACTCCAAGATATCTGTTTTTGTCACAAGTGAAAAAGACTGTTTCTTCCTAAGATAAAAAATTTCTTTTTGTCTATGTTTTTAAAGCCTGTTCAAACTGCTGCTTAACCATAAACCTGCTGCTTTGAACAAACATCTAATGACACTTCCTTTCTCCCAGGACACGTGTCCTGAAATGTTCTATCATAGACCAATGTCCAGGCAGCCCTTGTGAAATCCTTCTCAGTTTGGAGGAAGCCGGGAAAACAGTACATAATGGGGAAAAAATAGAGAATGTGTTGTTATCTATGAAACAATGACTCCAAAACCATCCTCCTCAGTATTTTTCATTCTACCTAGTATGCGCATGTTCAAATTTAAATTCAAGAGATATTGAAGGGGCATTTTTAAAAAAAGTAAAAGTCATTGTATATGACAGAAACCTGCTTCCACTCTTCTCCAGGACAGAATTCTGCCTTTCTTTGCTTCCTACTCTTATGTATGCTTTGCCAGTTCTGGAAACTCTGGTTGTAAAATGGAGCCCACTCTCGGCAGTACAACTGGATTAGCCACAAGGAAGAGTGCATAAAAGTCTTGGCTATATCACCAGCCCATGCAACTGGGAAGAGGGAAGATCTTCTTTCAACACCAAACACTGCTTTCTTTTTCTGAGGGAATATTTGCCAGCCTCATCCGTCTGGCAAGAAGTCATACCCAGCAGAGAAACTCTCGTCCCTGTAACAAAGAGATGGTTAATCCCAGCTTCTGTCTGGAGCCATAGTGTCATCATTGTTTTTGGGCACACATGTCTTCACTCATAGGGGTGCCCTGGCTGGCACAGGGATCTCTGTTGATTATGCTTTGGCTGAGTTGGCTGCTATAACCTTTGTTTTCCTGGAAGAAGCCTCAAGCCCTGATGAAAATGGAAAGAAAAGAAGGAAAAAGGAGACCCTGGACCTGTTTTTTGTCTTTTATGTAATGCCCATACTAAGCTTGATGGAACAGAATGAACTGACTTCCTGATTCATGAAGCAGAATTACCCATGGGTAACGCTCTGCTTGTCTTACCACAGACTGTGTGATGCACAGCCCATACCATTTTAACCACTGCTATTTTCAATCTGTGCCAGGGTTTTATGGAGACCTACTCACCTTCTCTGACAAAGTTGAAGTATTAGGTATATTCTTAGAAATGGATTAATGTATGCTTTTAATAATCTGCTTTTTCTTTTTATTCAGTGGCTTTCCTCACAAGTAGTTCTTGCAAGTAGAATAGAGTTGACCTTATTCTGTGCAGAAGAAATATTGAAATTTACACTGTAAAAAAGCATGGGGAGTTTCACTAGAAACTGCAGAATTATCATTTGTAGTGTATGACAGCACCAGAGATTTTGTCCAGTGCTACTTATTTTACCAGGGAAATAATGCAGGGAAAGGTCAAAATGCTTCTTGGCACTTTCACAAAAATGTCCTGTGAATTTCTCTTTTTTGAATTTTCCACCTCTTGCATTCTGTGCGTTCTTCTGGACAGTTAGGTCTGAAAGCCGATGGTCTTTGTCACCCTCACTATTTAGTATTCGGTCCTCTCACTAATGCTTTCATGCTCGGGCTATTAGATCAACTGGAGCTGGTTCTAAGAATTCTCTGTCCACCCTACAATGAACAGTTTGTTTCCATTCAAACTAGTAGAAATAAGTATCTGAGAACATGGGAAGATTTTTCACTGGACAAAGCTTTAATTAACTATTGCATACATATGGACAGGCTTTAGGAGAAAAATACACTTAGCCAAGAGGAGATGTATTTAAAAAGAAAAGTAACAGACTTTGGCAACATGATATTGCCTAACTGCCTGTAATACAGAAGTTAAAGAGAGCCACATTTAAATGGAGTTTGCTAAGAATTTTAGGTATCTCTTCTACTACTGACAAGCTTCTGTTCTCTTACTGATGGTAAACTGTCTCCCAGCTTTTTCTACTATTTTAATGTTGAAAACACACAAGAAACTTCTCTGATGAAATAAACTAAAATGAAAAATACAGTTTTTCTGTAGGATTTCTTTTCCTGTCAAAAAGAGTGTTTAGCTACCTCTATGCTAGTCAACAAACCTGTTAGGCGCTGTCTAGTTTCAAAGTCAATTGACTTGACACATTTCAAATCACCACAGATATTCACTCCCCGGTCCCCAAAACAGGGTGATTGCATTCAAACTGCCTGTTGGGAATGGTCCTGGCCTTTGTTACCTCCTGCTTCTCTACAAAGAGTGACCTGAGAGTTTTGCAGTTGACTCTGATCAAAACTGTGCTCAGGCATCGTACTAGTGATTTTAAAGCTCCTGTAGTAGTGGTTGGCCTGTGTCCTGGCCATGCTTGGTTAGCTGGTAGAGATGTAGCCCAGGGTTTTTGTTTCCTCAGTCATATATTGTCAAATGTATCCTCAGACACAGAGCCAGAACTACCCTGACTTTCAGGAGAGCCTGAAAGCAAGCAGAAAAATTTTCTTTTTGTGGCCGTTGTCTTGTAGAGTTTGTTTTATTGTGGATGCCCTGGCTGATAAGAAGCATGAGCATACATGTCATACACAGCCTGCCTGAAAAAACCTCTATTTTCATGGTAAATATAACTAAAGACCATCCTACTCTGTTATAAAATGTTCAAAACTTTTTCAAAGGATATGAAAATTTAGGTAATTTTTATGACTGCTCTAAGCATCCATATTGAATACTTTTTAAGGAAATAAAAAGAGATTCACTTCTGCAAGAAAGTGTTAATATTTGCAACTACTTTCATTAAAAAAACCAAGCCAAAAACCAAGTAATGCTTCTATGAAGTAGGAGCGTGAAGGAGTGTGAAGGGGTGTGAAGGCACTCCTCTACTTCCATTTTGGATTATGTTGTTTCGATTGTGAGACGTGCCTTTTGATTGTCCATAAAATAAATTTACACAAAAAAAGCCCCATGTGTGAAAAGAAGTATTTCTGTGATGGCAGTCTTGTGAAATTCAACTGCAAGTGTTAGTAGATCAAAACACTTTCCAGAAGGGCTGGCTGCCTCAGTGGGCTGAGGTGCAGCAACAAGTGTGGGTCATAGGTGTTTCCCCCAACCCATTTGCAACCTGTCACCTTCTCCCAGGTCATAAAGAGAGGCAGTCTCCAGCTTCTGGGCCTGGACTGTACTTCACAAGGGGTGTTCCAACTGCTGATGCTCCTCAGCTGTCCAACTCCACATGGACATGGCCACCATAAAACTAGAATAATCCCTGCCTCTGTTTTGGATCTTGCCTTGTTTTACTAGGGACTTTAAAAATGCAGACACATTTCTTAATATTAACTTCTCTGGTCACAGGAGTGTTAAACTCAGATATGTAAAATCTTTTCTGCTCAGGCTGACATACAAAATCCACTTGATTTTCATAAAGATCTACTACAGCTAAGTGTTGAAAGGTATTTCTTTCATTTGATCCCATTAATACTGAATACTAAAGTAAAACAGCTCAAACAGCAGCAGAATTTGACAATAGTACTCACTTTCTCATTGTTTTCTTCTTATCTCTCACTGCCATAAGACATTGATTTTTGTCCATGACGTAACCTTATTGACTGGTGAAATGATGAGAATGTGTGCCAAGTGAACTTTGTAACTAATTATGCCTTTTCTTTAGAAACATTCTTCTGGGAAAAAAAAAATGGTTTTGCTCACCATAGTCTGAATTTTCTTCACATTATCATTTACAAAAGTTTGCTTTTCTTCATTAAAAAAGCGTGAAGAATTTCCTCTAATTAGTTTCTAACAGCAAACATCATCTTGACCTCATTTGTCAGAAAATGCAGAGCTGAACTGTATCATTTAACAAGGGAATACCACACATTTATGATTAATGTATGGCACTTTCCATGACCCTATTTGACTCCCTTTGTGAATATTTAATGTATTTAGCATTGTATTTTCAATCTCAGATGACAAAAAAGTGAAGAGCTCATAGCATGCACTGCTTTATCATATCAAATGAGCAATAATAAATTAAAAGCAGAGCTTTGAGGTATTTTTATAATAATTACAAAACATAAAATACAATCAAGGGCTGCATAAAAGACATGTATTCCGTTCCTTTCTGCTCCTCTTAAATGTAAATAGAAATACCCTGAGGCAAAGGGAAGGTGGGGATGCAGAGAGACATGCGTGTAAAAAGGCTGACAGGCTATCCAGACTGGGAAGCTAAGGCACAGGAGAACACACCAAAATCCCACCAGCTGGCAGACTGAGATGGCCTATTACACCAGCAGCAATAGAAAGGTTGACTTGACTGAGCTCAATGTAATTTATGTTCCGAAATCTATTACTAATTTTTCTGCAGATAGAGGATGGGAGCGTCCTCTCCAGAACACAAATCCTGCTGGTGCAAAACCAGGGTTACCATAAGATCTGAATATATACCCTTTTGTCTTCCACAGAATACACCATTCTGCAGAAGGGTGATATCACTTCGTAGTCTTCACCTTTGTGCTCCCCGTCCTTCTTGGAACAATGCCGTGCACGCCAGTCAGACAGAACTCCCATTGAGAGCCTGGGAATTTTGTTTGAGTCTAACTCTAAGAAACAGCTCTTGTTTTGTCTCAAGGACAAAAGGACAAGGAGGATTCCCACAGGTTTTTATTTAACTTGGGGCCACATTATAATGTTCAGAGCTATCCATGTCCTTCTCTATGAAGCAGGAAGGGTATGCAGTCTGTGTATATCTTTTGGGGTTCACTCTTCCCTCACTGTGAGCCAGTGTTCTCCAAATGGCATACACACCTTTATAATCAAATAAATAATAATAAGGTTGGTGTAGATTTTATCTGAGCAAAGAGGGATCCATATTGTAACTTCAAATTTGCTTTGGAATTTTCTTATTCCGCTCCCTTCATTTGCTTGGGTGGATCACAGCTTCATACAGTATGATTTTCTTCCATCTCAATTCATCATGGTTCAAATACATGAGCTCACAATACTCGAACTGAGGTGTGGCTGAAGATTATACTGTGTCAGTGTAATTTGCTGCTAATCAGTAATTTGTGGCTGCATCAGTATAATTTGTCACTTTGTATTCGTATAAATTGACCCAAAATTAGTAGTTAACAATACGTATACACTGTACTTACTAAATTTAGTAAGTATGATGCTTTGTTTGTTTTTATTGTCTGGTTTTGGTGAATAACATGGCAGAAGCAAACACAATATTAGGAAGAGGTTTTGTGTTTTTGTAGGTGTCAATGATGAAATTCTCAACAATTATAATAAGAACAAATTTTTTCCTTAAATGTAAATTTAATAAGAATATCTGTTTGTGACAATAATGTTACTTGTCTACAGATGTGTCTACTTTATTTTTTTAAATTATTTTTCTCATTTCTATCAGATACTACTCATTTTCAGGATATATATTACCCATTTTCAGGCTATCTTCCCAAAATGCAGGTTTATTTAAATTAAGTAGGGTAGAAACACATGGATCAGAAACAAACCAATCAGCTAATGTAAGTCAAATGGTTTGAGAAGGCCACATAATAGCCATAGATTAAATTAATGGTCATTTTAACAATGTGGTATGCTCCTGGCATAACACATCCTTAATCACAGAGAAGAAAAACTAGCTGCATGCCAACAAGGAGAAATGTGAAAGTGCTATTGCAGACTCATTTTCAGCAGCAGTTTGTTACATTTCCACACTTGATTTTGCATGACTCGTGTTCTGTATTCTGAGGTGTGAAATGTGCATTACAGATGCACTGAGAGACTGAATGATCCGTGAGCAAGCCCTGTGCAACTGGATCCTCACAGCCTTCAATCGGATTCAGGGGACAGAGCCTCTGGAGGGTAGTGTGGAAAACTGGTTATATGGCAACTTTTACTATAAAATATATTTTTGAGGAGTCATGATGGTCCTATAGACCCTAGTTCTGGACAGATATAATAAACTCCTTCTTAGAAAATGTGTGACACAAAAAAATTATCTTTTTTAAAGACACAGACACAGTGAGCTTTCAAGGTGATATTGGCAGCTACGTTTTTTGAGCCAGCTGTTGAAAAGTGATGCCTTTTACTCTATCTGCACTTATCACGCAGAGCTATTCACAGAAGTTATTCTTAGCCCTGCACAGTGACTAGCAGCTGTTTTAAGGTGGCAATACTGCTGCCTCAGAGTTTGTATTGTAATGCAATTTGTGTAATAAGCTGAATTGCACAATGTAAATTGATAGTAAAGCAACTGTTCCCATGTAGACCCAACATTTAACTGAGATCAACACAACAGAAATGAGTGGTCCAAAGAATTCCTATTTTTCAAGACTCCTTAGATTGAGTTTAAATGGTTATAAGTGAGTTTTGTGTTACACTGCAGGAGGAATAACTCCACAGATACCTTCCTCTGAAATAATCTTTTTTCATCTTAGGACAATGCTAACTGACAATTCTTATAGACGTGAAGAGAAAAATACCAGGTCAATCATCCTAGGCCAAGTCTTCCTGGGTGATTAATAGACTCTGCAATTATAGTTATACTGGCATGGTTACCAGTGAAACCCCAGAATGACACCAGTGTACTGTTGAAGACACATTGCTCCAGAGTATTACATGACTAACACTTGACACAATATTTATTCACTTGTCCTTCATCATTCCTGAAATTTGTCAGGGAATATCTTGGCATTCAAGCATCTTGCAAGATTTTTAAGAGCTTTCTCACTGAAAGTGATTATTACCTGTTCATGTCTGTTTTCCCAGCTCTCTGAAGATCATTGCATGGGCTACACAAAACTTCTTTGAGTATTTAAAGAGCTTCACGTTGCGTTTCTGCTCCTGGGATCCCATTAGCTCTCACAGGAGTGTTCTTATTCTGGATGCAGCTTCCATTGACAATAATTGTTGAGCTCAATGGCATTTTGCTACTCCACAACATCATTTAATATGACATGGTCTTCATAACACTAGTACTAAAGCAACTGAGAATTTCTTGAGGCTAATAGAGTTTTGGATTATTGCTTTGAAGTATTGCCAGAGGCACTAATAAAAAAGTTTCTCATGTTCTTTCTCTGTCTACATAATGTGGCCTTGGTCCTACTCCTGATTACAATTTTCTGTACACAAACACCAGCAAGAGAAGATGGCATTATTAGCCCTCCTTGTCTGTTTTTTTTCCCCTTAGAGATGCTGCTGAGAGCCTCAAGGGTCTCAGCTTTTTGTGCCTGAGGGCTGCTGTGCAAGGGTACCTTGCTGTGAAGTGTGAATTTGAGGTTTTTACCTGTCTTACACCCAAATGGCCTCTCTTAGGTAACCATTTGGGCTGATATGATCACAGGACACAGCTGTCTGGCATTAGCTAAAAAACCACCTATAAAGCTGATTTTCTGGTTTTCTTTTACCGTTTTTTACTCTTCTTCTTCTTCTTGTCATAATTGAATTTCAATACTAACTTATCTGTCTTATTTCAAATTACCAAGTCTTCTCTAAATGTGATGTAAAACCACAATACCATAGTACAGAAGTACCAACCACAGAAAGCTGGTTCTGGAATGGTGAAGGTGTAGGAGTGCAAAATAGATAGCAAGATGCACACAGACTGATATTCCTGAAAAGCAGCCCAGAAATTCACATCCCTTGGCTTTTTAGCATGCTGTGAGACTTGACTCTACTTTGGATTTTGTGTTCTGTGACAGTGTTATCATGAAACTGCACTGTTTGATACCACTAGGACACCAAAAAAGGTTTTGGAAGAACGCAAGATGAGGACTTGCTTCAACAGACATGTCTCACCATATAAATAGACTCAAGAGAATAACAGCATCAGCTGTGCTGGGATTCCTTGGTGGGTTCCACTAGCACGACCGTGATGGATTATAGCACTGGTATTGTAACACTGTATAATAACTTCTTAGCAAAGGATTTAGGATACCTGCCATGAATAAAATAACTTGATTGTTCTCAAGTTTAAGCATAGCATGAAAGCAAAACTTTCTTACCAGAGTTGTGGTGTTTGTTAACATGCTAATCACTGCAGGATTTTCAAATAGAAGATGTGTTAAGATAGTTAACAGCCACTTCCATTTCACTAGAGCGTTTTATTAGTGAGCAGTGAGCTGAAGAGATGCCCTAAGGATTGTCATGTGTCACTACTGCGTATCTGGAAGAAAACAATTAAGTCTGAACACAGACAGACATTTTTGTGAAGAATGTTAGATTTGGTCAACCCATATTTTCTGACAAATTTTGTTTGAATGTAGTTGTGTGAGTTCTTACCCTTTCTTAATTGTACTTTCAGTTGCGGATAAAAGTGAAGTCAGAATCTCCAGGCCAAATGACATTTTTTGTTTAATTTAATTTGCATAGAACTCATTAATCATTACTGTTCATGTTTTTGCTAAGGAACTTCAGTGTGATTTTGGATTTAGAACCAAACTGGAAGTCAAGTGAGTTTCATTTGTGGATTTAATGAGAGTATGCTCAAGCCTCTTTAAAAATCCATGTTCTGGTACAATGTCACACACATACTGTAACAACTTAACATGATGCAATACCAGCTGTGTGTTATCGTCTTTTGGATCAGATGTAATATAAACACTATTACGTAAATGTAATAGAAACACTGAATACTAGTGATAAGGAAAATACCTCAGGGCACTTTTTGAATCAGAGAAGAATTGTCCTGTTTCGACTCTAGTAGTTAAACACATGTTGCACTTTTTCAGGCTTTTTCCCTCAAAAGGTGAGATTGATGGTGGAACTAGACCCCACTGGTGGAGCTATATTTGCATGGAAAGCACATGCCTCTGCTTCTCCAGCTGCAGGGCACCACGGCATGCTGCTTCTTGGCACACACTCCCACAGTCCTGTAAGGCCACATTCAGGTGAAGCCTTCAGGACATTCCCACAGCCCAGCTCCACTCCATCTTCTGGGCTGGCTTTTATACTCCTTTCTCCTTTATTTCACAGGCAGTTGAACATACATAAAAGTAGTTACAGCAAAAGATCTGCTTTCATGTTGCCTTCCTTTTGGGCAGTGGCCCATTCCTGTTTCTTGGGGAATGTATGTGGATACTTTAGCCATCTTTTTGCCCAAATGAATTTCAATAGATTCTCACATTTATTCCTAAACAGGATGGCAGGTCTACCCACTGTTATCAACATTTATTAAGTCAAAACATAGCAGTATTAAGCTTGCTTTCTTAAGGGACTGATCTAACAGTTCTTAGATGAGTAACTCTTCCAAAATATCTGTCTGACTCATTAGTTTCTTCCCACATAAACTGCCTTCTAGTTTCATTTGGCTTAGTGGCATTTTTCACTTCCTGTCCTAAACAATCAGACAGTGTTTCTGTGGACTGTAAACAGTGGCAGGGTTTCCACCTAAGAAACTTCTGCAGTGGGTGATATGTACAGACAGTTTAGGTAAAGTGTGCTGGAAGGCTTTGCAGTGTCAGAGGAAGAATCCAGGTAGGGGGTCAAGTTAACTTCAAAATCCTGCAAAGTCTTTTTTACAGGAAACATTAAAACAGGCTTGTCACCCATCACAGACAGATGGTCATCCTGATTAAGAAGCATATTTCCCTGTTATTTTTACAATACAGTCAAGGCAGATATTTCATCCCCTTCCACATTTGATTGCAGCCACTCTTTCTCTCCCTTTGTGCTCTGTTGCCTGGAGAGAGCTCCTCTCCCCGCTCCACTGTCACAGGCTACTAGTCTGTGACAAAGCTCAGTCTCAATCTCCCACAAAGCTGAAAAAGAAAAAGTCACAAAAGAGCCCTTTTTTCTTCCTTTTGGGTTTTGCCTTTTTCCTCACCCTGGCTGCAACAGGGGCTGCACACAGCATGGAGATAGCTTGCAGCAGACAAGAGAGGGAGGCATGTCAGAGGCAGGAGCTGGCAGCAAAGTCCCTGCTCATGATGCCCAGGTGGAATGTCTCACATCAGAGATACTGCTGCTGTCTCTGCCTTTGCCATTTGTAACTTTTGCCTTCATTGCTGCCACGTCTTTTCCTCCTTCACACTTTGAGAATGGTTCTTTCACGAAACTGTCATGCAAGCAAGGCTCAAGTATTTTGGGACAATTCATTCAAATGGAAGTAGCATTCTTGTTCTATTTTTAGAAATATATAAATTAACTGAAATGATGTTTACAGGAATAATTAACTGAATATTACAGAATTTTATACAGCTATTTGTAGTGGGCTGATAGTTCAAAGGTATGCTGATGTCACCATTAGAGATTAAAGGTGACTGATGATAATCAGTTGTTACTAATGACATAACCTGAATTTCACAGGACAGTCTGATAGACTAGAAAATCCACCTGAAAATCTGATGCTGGGGTTGTAGCTCACACTGATCTTCAAGTTCCTCAGAGAGTATTGCTTAGTGACTGATAGTTTCACTAACCATACTTAGATTGTTTAAAGTACATCTGTCCGTACAGAATTTCACTGCAGTGGGGACACAAGCTAGACAAAGTCACTTCTATGACCCTAAGAATCAGAGGCTTCCAAACATTCTCATCTCCTTTCATTTCTCCTATGAAATATCCACTGAGGTTCTTCAATGACAGGGAGGTGGGATTAAATATTAAAGGCTGAATCCAATTGTGAATGAGAATGTCTCAAAGTCTAGCCATCTTTATAACTTGTTTCTGCAAGTGGATTTGCTGCACTTACTGAGAACTGCCTCTCTCCCAGGGTGCCTGATTTGTGACACAAGTCTCCTCTTTGCATCCTACCACAGTCTCCTGCTGAGCTTTGCCTTGGAGCTTTTACTGGCAAACATTCACAGAAACCATCCTCTGAAAGGGCAGAGATGATCAAGAGCTTCAAATGTTTTTACATTTTTACTCCTGTTCTTAATTCAGTAGTACATCATAGTTAGAGCACACAACAAGGAAGTGGGAAACAGGTAAACTTCCTTCTCTGTTTGATGGTCAGAGTAGTATTGACAAAAATTCAAATTATAGGACACTTTCTTCAGTTTGGTACTGCTGTTTTTCTCTGCCTTCCAATAATCTTCCTGACAGTCATCTCGAGACTTCTAGACTAGGAGACCTCAGCGCATTTAAAGGGCTCAGTGTTGAAGATATTCAAGCTGATTTCACCTTCCTGCATAGGCATTTCCTTGTAATCAGAAAGATAGAAATGCTTTATTGCTTCACTCAGTGAAGAAGAGAGAAGGCAGAAGGTAGAAGGGGAAAAGGACTAATTTTATTCCAAATGATATATTTGGCTGTGGAAAACTGGACTCTTATTCCCATTGTTTTATTTGGCTGGGGAAAGCGGGAGTCTCGAGTTCTATTCTGCACACCAACAACTTTCTCCAGTGATTGTTCCATTCAAATATCAAGGACAGCTGGAGACAGACATAAAGTTCGTGTCTTTATCAAGGATTGATTTTTATTTTACTAGTTTGATTATTACCAATCAAATTTCCTTATAAGGTAGGACTTCGATGTAAATAAGATATTTATCTATATGATCCAGGTTTTAGGAGTTCCATATGAGCAGGAGCTTCATATATGATTAGTTGTCTTGTTTTTTGTATGCATTCACTTCTGTACTGCAGTTGTGTTGGGAAAATATGATCCAGATACACTAAAATGTTTACCTAGCCAAAAGAGTATGGGTTTTTTTGGTTAAGTTCAATTATTACTCCATTTCACATAGCAGACAATGCAGCTTTGCTGCTTTTTTTTTCCTTCATAGTTTTACAGAGTGAGCTGAAGTCAGTGCTGGAGTAGCTCCATTAAATCTAATCACATTTTTCTAGTGGTAGATGTCCCTACCCCCAGGACAGGAGCTAAATGAACTTTAAGGCCCCTTCCAAACCAAATCATTATATGACTAAATTAACCAGCATTGGTTTGGCCCAGTGCATTTCTATTCTGAAGTGATAAATTGTCCATAAGAAACATAGTCTTTTACTTTGCATGTGGTTAATTTCACAAGAATGACAACTATAATTTCTGAGGCTAAACATCCTTGGAAGTATCTTTGTGAATCATGCTGAGAATGAAAAATATCATGTATACATAGCATCAAAGGCACCAACATAAAGCTATAGTTTAAAAAGTCAGCATTCCTGTGGTATTGAAAGGAATTAATGTGAGGAAATGACAAAAATCATTCCTCTGAGAGGAGCAACACTGAGAAAATGTATGCATGTTAAAAATGTGTAAATGCTTTACTGTTTTCTAAAATTGAATTAGGTTCCAAGTGAATGAAGGGAAAATAAGACTGTTTGGAAAAGAACAGTCAGTCATACTAGTTGATGTAAGATCAAAGAGGGAACGTGACAAACTCTTTTGGCCCTCATTCACCCAAAAATAAGAGGACAATGATCATGTTCAAATAAAGTCATCAAAGAAATTTTCTTCAGAATAACATCCAAGGCATTTTCACATGTACCAATCATAGAATCCTAAGAATCAAAGAATATCTCAAGTTAGAAGGGTTCAATATGGATCACTGAGTCCAACTCCTGATCCTCATGGGACTAGCTAGAGCTAAACCATATGACCAAGAGCGTTGTCCAGACACTCCTTGAACTCAGACCGGCTTAGAGCTGTGACTACTTCCATGGGGAGCCTGTTCCAGCGACTGACTGCCCTGATGCACACCCTGACCAGAGAGATGAGCAAATACATCTTTGACAGGGAATTATCTTTGCTATTTGTGAGGAGAGTGACACGAATTACCTCACTTCACACTGATTCCTCATGAAGTTTTCTTAGCAGAATAGGAAATTCTGTTTTGAAATCAGGACATACAATGAGATTCCTAATGACTAGATTCAGTTCAGAATTAAAATGCTTTAGTGAGTGCTTCTGTGTACTGAATGAGTCATGAATTACATCTCTGTTCTCGAAACTATTTCAAATCAAGAAAAAAAGGCAGAGAGCTCTTAAGACCCTACCTTTCCCGTTGAAATAACACAACATAGGCCCTAGAACTTAGATACTGTGATAAACTCATCTTGTAGTTACCCTGCTCCAGAGATAACATTGTTCCACTTTGTAAAATTCTTCAAAATCCAAGCAAAAAGTAGCAAATCTAAAGCAATACCTGGCTAGTTTATTTTCTGATGTAACACCTGGTTACATCAAAATGCACTTATTGAGAGTGGAAAATTAAGAGAAAAGACCGAAATATTCTACAACTTGATGGCCAAGAGTCTTTCCTAAGAGAAAAGTTAATGGATAAGACCCAGATGCCATAAACTGTCTTCTACAGTCTTTCTGAGTAGAGGAACGTTTTTTTTCCTTTTCTTTTTTTTCTTTTTTCTTTTCTTTTTTTAACTGAAATGTGGTGTATTAGCATGCTTAGTTGGAAAGATGAATAAAACATGTATTACAGAAACAAACTTTTTTTCTTTATTCTTTCCAAACTGCATTATTTTCTCTTTCAATTTTCCTAAGATCAATGAGTTTAAAATCTCTTCTTTGCAAGTTCCCATTGCTCACAAAATCATTTGATCACAAAATAATTTAGGTCATAATTGACCTCTGGGGGCCATGTAGACTAATATCCTGCATGAAGCAGGACTAACTTCAAAGTTAAGCCAGGGAGGTGAGGCCTTATATCATGTCAATATATCTTCTCAAGTTTTTAAAATCTCCAAGAAGAGAATTCTACCTTAATTGTTAGAAAATACTGTTAACTCATGGGTTTTTTATTCACATATTTTTGGTTGACGTGTAATAAAAAGCTGTAGTAAAAAGACAATCTGACTTAAATGTTAGTCATCAAGGACAATTTTCTCTTGAAAAGGCTCAGTTCTCTAGACAATGAAGGAATGAGATATGTTTTCTGTCATGTATTTCAGGATAGAAAACTCCATCAGCTTCTCTGGATCATCCTCTGAAGGAGGCTCCCTCTGAGGACCTAAAGCACTTTCCTAGGTTTGGGTTATCCTTTGATTTTCCATATTTGCAGACTGTTCTTCAAAAGAAGCTTGCAAGAAAAATCTTGTTTCATTATTCTGAGGTGTTTCAACTGTATTTATTCTTGTACAGGAGTGTTTGTATGACTTCACCACACGGGTTCATTTTATGCTTACTATGTAAATGAAGACTCATTTTGATTTTGAGCCAGGTAAGTCGCTGTTTATTTGTGTGTCACCATATATTCATGTGTGCTTCCAGAATTTACAGTGTAATCAGTTCTACTGTTTATTTTGAAGTTCATTCTTCCGTCATTTGTTGTATCACTAAGAAAAAATAAAAACAAAACTGAACAAATCTTACAGACTCCTGCTATCATTTACAAGAGATAAGTAAGATAGTGGTTTGTCTCTGCCTCACAATCAGAGCTTTATTCTCCAGTTTCTGTTCTTGGACAGATTGTAATTTTGATCTCTGTTATTTTTGCAGAAGATCATATGGACTCTGTGAGACATTTGCTTTCTTTACAAGACATGATACCCCACAGACTGATGCCCTTGAGTTGAGACTGCATCCACATTTATTGTGTTTGCTTTTGCTATCTCTACAGTTTATTTATCCTTGCATTCAGTCTTTCTGACCTTGCATCCCCTTTGTATCAATATATCTCAGTCCTTTGACTGTTTGCAAGCACTGTCATTTCTAGTTCCATTTTGCTGGAAACATGCACTCATCATTTTAAAAAATCAGGTAAATTTCAGTTGGTGACATTTCCTTCGACACTGCTGCTCTCACAAAACTTTTGCCTTTAATCAAGCTCTTTGTTAACCATTTTGTTAACACTGATTATTTCAGTTGGTTATATTTTCAATGTAATGGCCAACAGTAACAGCTTCCTGCTTTTTGCTTTTAGCAAAGATGTGTCTTTCATTTTTGATCTTCTATTTCTCCTCTTTACTGGTACAGGGCACCCTAGATGTGAATTCTCTCTCAAAATTCTCTGTTATCTTTTCTGGCCAAGGGGATACTTCTTCAATCTTCTTGTAGCTCCTGATTAGAGCAGCTGGGTTATGCTCCACATGATTTCTTCATGGTCTCTTGAATCAGTCAAGAAGACTAAACTGCAGGTACAATTTTTCTAGAGATTCCTGTTTGGTGACTGTCCTTTTAACTCAGAGCCCCACCCTAAAGACACTGAGACTTTCAGCTATGCCTTATGTTTGATTTCTCGTAGATATTAGGTAAATTCTTTTTAGATTCTTTCACATTCTATTTAAGTTCTTTGTGTTCCCACAATAATTTGCTTTTAAATGTATTAATTTTATTCCATCTTATTTTGTGTATTTCTCTTCTAATCTGTGACCAGTTCTCAAGTCTACATAGAATAATATACTTTTGTTGTCTGAAATTTTCTATATCTTGGTCTTTCTCAGAGTATGGCTCCTGACGACAAAATCTAGAACTTCTCTTTACCTTCTCTGAATAGTCTGTGCCATCTGTTTCTCGTTTGTTACTTGATTAATGGATTCAACTTATTAAATAAGGTAAGGCACCATATTTTTCCAGCTTAGTATTCTTTCATCTTAATGATTTGAATTGACTTGCTGAATTACCAGATGAATACTGGATCCAAGGAAAAGGAGGAGGTAGAAAACGGCGTCGAATTAATTAGTCTGCATCTGCAATAGTGGGGAATTATTGAGATGGATCAAATGTGCTCATGAAATTGCAAATTTCATAGCTTTTTTAAGTTAGGCACTCTCCCTATGAAAATGTAACAAGCTTTCCTGCTGTTTCCTGTACCTTAATTTCTTGCTTCAAAAATTTTATTATGTATTCTCTAAGATTTCTTGATAGTCCCAATCATAATATGTTGATATCTATGATGAACATTTCATAGGTCTTCAAATTCCATATAAACCTGTGCATTTTATTTTGTACACATTCTCCAAAATCTTTATTTCTTGATACTTCATAATACAGTCTACAGCAGATTATCAAAGATCATTTTTTGTAGGTTACAGTAATTTGATATTTGACAACCCTCTTCTCTTTGGAGTTTTTCCAGATCTCTTTTTCCTCCTGTGATTTAGTTTCTCAAGTCTTTGTGTTTCCTCATTCCTTGTTTCCTTTCTTTGAATAAATATTCAAGAGGAGCATTAACAGTTCTTGATATGTTGTTGTTATTGACCATTTTGACTATATTCCAACTACTGTCATTTTCTGAGTCTTTCACAGATAAATCCTCTCTCTGAAGATTGACTGTGCTTTCATTTGTTTGGTTTTGTCTCTGTCTAACTCATTATATCACTCCATAATTATAATCTAAGAAACAAAAAGCTTTATTTTTATCCTTTATTGCTGTCAATCTGATACCTTTTTTCCCCACATAGTTGTCTTTCAAAAAGCATTTTCAACTATTAAACCTTTTATCTCCTCTACCATGACATATGAATACTGTCTCTTTTTTTGAGCCTTTTGGCTCTTTTTTTAATTTTGGGTTGGTTTTGGTTTGTTTTGTTTTGTTTCATCAAGTCTCTCAAGAGAAACCTGACTTAAATTCTGAAGGCATCTGGTCTCTGGTGTATGTTCACTCTGAGTCATTTTCCCTATTGATCGCATCACATTGTGAATGATATTTATAGTCTCTTCATCAGTTATCCTTATCTTATCTCTGAGAGTTGTCTCTCTGGTTTTAACACAATCTTCTAAAGTTTCAAGCTTGTTAATCTGCTACCAGCCTTTATTTTTCCTGTCTTTGATATCCTATGTTATAATTGACTCATGCCTCTTTTGTGTGGTTCTTTCATGTTGCAATTCTTGCTTTCTTGCACTTTCTTATTTGCTGTTATGAAAGAGTGGCTGAAGTCACTGTTGGCTTTTGGTAGTCAGATGTTAGCCCTTTCTCTTGAATCAATAAATACGCAGGGCTGATTGTGGTACTTTCATTCATTTTCAGTGACTTTGTTTGGCACTTTCAGATCTTCAGTGAGCTTATTGACTCCGGTTTCTGATCAATAAAGTGTGCTTCCAGGAAATTCTGGAAGTGTTACAGACAACTCTATCACTCTCCACCACATTCCTCCCTCATAAAACTGTCAGATTTTTCGCTGTGATTGTTCTGTTTGGATGTTTAATTTTCTTAGGCACCACAGCTATGGTGAAAAGGGCTATTGCTAGGAGATTGTTCTGTGTTTCTTGGCCATGCTAACCTGACATGTGCCAATAAGATTACCAAATGTCATATTCCCTCATCATATGACAGGACCCAGTATCCACTTGAAACAAATGCTTACTAGCTGAATGTGGCTCTTGGCAGCATTTTATTTTGTAAGTGGAAAACCATTCCTTTTTCTTTTTTTTGATTTATTGAAGTAGCATAGAAGATGAAGTGGTTTGTTTTTTTTTTTTTCCTTTTGGCATCCACTGAAGTTTGATGGAAGCTATTGCAATTTAGAATTAATTAATATTCACTTATAGCAAAGTGTTGACAATAACTATCCAAAATTGTAAATTTGACATTTAGCAGCATCATTTAAGAGAGCAAGAGCTTTCCAAACTACAGTTGAAAGTAAATTAACTGTGATATAAATGTTTGTACCTTTAGTCACTTACTGAGTGGCTAAGGAAGTTTGTGTTACAGCTGGGGACTTCCACATGGATGTTATGAGATACTTCCTCCCCAGTTACCTTGCCAGACATTATGTTTTACCTCAGGTATTTCTATTTAAAATGCTCATTATTTTATCTTGCACAATTCAAACTAAAATTCTGCATGCCAGGACCAGTTTGCTTTAATGATTTCTTATTTCAAATGCTTTAATAACAGGCTACTGCTTTAGTTCATAGCCTGTGAAGGGTTCCAAAGCAAGATGTTTGAGCAGACTGGAAATCATACTCAAGAAACAGATACTTGCCTCCATCAGACCTTGTGTTCATTTACTGCATCAAAATGATTCAGATGTCATACTCATAATTTACATGTTTACCCAGTGGATGAATTAGTTTTTAATGTACTCAGAGAGAGCCCTCTAAACTGTTTCCTGAAGAACCTCTTGAAATGGCATTTGCCTGAGCTGTGAAGAGCTCTGAAGTTCCTCCAAAGAGTTCCTTTTTTAGGAAAGGGATTTAATCCTTTCTACTGACTGAGGGACTTGTCTTTCCCTAACGCATTCCAGGGAGACAAGCGTGCATCGGATGTTTGGCTTTTTACTACCCCATTAGTATTTGAAGAGGTATGAGGCAATAGTTGCTCTGTTAAGGCATTCCCTGATGTCAGTAAACAAGAGTCCACAGTTTTACTAAGTGATTAAGTGGGAAGCTGCCAACACTTGTTTGATGAAATTCATAAGGCCATTGTTGAGGCAGTATATGTTGCACAGATGAGCAGCCATGAACTTCAATCTGGAAAGTATTGATGCATGTGCTTGCATCCATCACAGAGGGACTAATTTAAAAAGTAGTAAAATTAACCTCTTTGTTATTTCATTCTGAGTAACAAGAGTGGAGGAATGCTTTATTTACTAAATGACCAGGACATGAACTCCTGAGTTTCCCTGTGCTTTACAAATGTTTGGAGTTTCTATTTTCCTTCCATTTAAGAAGACCATATATATGATATTGCTGTTATGATGACGATCTTTTGGCATACAAGGTGTGTTTTCATCAGTACCTGAGCACTGCTAAAAGTGTTATCAGTAGAGATTTATGCAAGTCCAATTAGTATTTTAAATAAGGCCTGAAAAAATCCTTTGCATTAGTAGTTATTTAGCCAGCTAGATAATTTCCTTCCTTCCTTCCTTCCTTCCTTCCTTCCTTCCTTCCTTCCTTCCTTCCTTTAAAAACATTTTCCAAAACATAAAGTAAGAAAAAAAAAACGCAGCTAAAAAGAGTAATTTTTATCAGATAGCCTTTTCTGCAGCCCTCTGTCAGTCAACACCCACTCCACCCTGCCCAGAGAAGGGATCATGACAAAAGCGCATCAGGTACTTGAGATACTCCTCTATGTGGCAGAGTTAATTAGCTCTCTTCTGTGAATCACTTGTTTGTCCAGGTGTAGGAAAACGACCCCTTATCGACAACTCACAGCCCTTTAGCAGTGGAATGTGCAGACAGACTCTGCAACAGGGGATTTATCTGGCAGTGCTACTTCCATGGAATGTCTCTTTTCTGCCCATAAAGCAGTTCCTCCCTCCCCACACCCTGCCATCCCTCCACTTGGTACATGTCTCTGTAGTCCCCTGAGTCTGTGATTTACTACCTTTTTTGGAAACAGGAAGACTATATCGATTTTCAAGCATAAAATTATATTCATGGCAGAGTTAGGAAATGAACTTTTTTTTTCCTAGATTCCTTTTCTTTTGTTGTTTTGTTTTCCTCTGGTTTATGTGCAGTTTTTTGTAGACTTGCTGTTGTAGGTAAGATACCTTCAGAACATATACAATGAAAGTCAAATGACGAATTTTATGCTGTGTTATACAATTCTGATGTCAAAATCACAACCGTCTCACTTCACGTCTGGCAAGGTAAGTCTCCAAGCCTGCCTGGTCTCCGTGCCTGTCATTCTGTAGCTAACTTTTAAGGTATCAGTGGCATGAAAAGAATTTTATCAGCACAATAGCAGATCTTTATATCGCTAGGGATATCTCTAAATGAGTCTGCTCTGGTGGTCATTACACACAAACCTTATATGCAGAATGTTTCACCAATGATGAATTTGACTGTCCCCTTTGAATGGAGAGGTATTTGTTTGCTTTACAGAGACAATGCCTGATAGACAAATATTTCTGTCTCCTGTCTGTATCAGATGAGTTATTAGAACTATTCAAGTATCATTGAATAATCAAGGATAAGAATGCAGAAGGATTAAAGACAAGTTGCTGTGGAAATTAGAGAAGAGATGAACTGTATGTGATGGAATGAGTCAAGGCCTTTTAAATGTATACAGTCTTCATTATTGCTAAAAGAAGGGAATTTGTGAGTGACTGTCAAGAGAGAGGACCATCCTTGAACCTCTCCTGACTTTTTTTTACTCTTTTTCTTCTGCTTTCTGCTACTCTCCTCTTGAAGGAATATGTCATATTGCTTGTGTATGATGTGCACCTCTACTTCCAGCATTTGCAAGCTATTTATGTGTGACAGATGCTCAGCAGAATGGGCATTTGCCCAATGCTCTTGCATCACGTTAGCAGTTCTGTACAGGGAAAAGAGAGATTTCACTTTGCTTGCAAACTGACATTTGACATATGGTCAATACATGTTTCATCTTGGTTTTTCAGACATCTGTAGAGGCGTGCACAGAAGCTATGCTCATGGCATGTCTGAGAGCTTGCAAATGCACACTATCTGTGCCACAGTCTGTGCTGGTTAGTTCCTCTGACCATGTCCTTTGGGGTGTTTCTCACATGGGGCGGGGCAGGCAGCTCACTCTGGTTGCCAGCTTCTTGTCAGATGCAGTTCAAAGCATTGACCATCAGCTGTACACCTTCCTCCTGTACAACAGCTGAAATGCCATCCCCAATAAAAAATATGCATTGTTAATTTTTTTCAAGAAAAACATAATTGATTTTAACTGTTTAGTTAATTGAATAAGCACTGGTGCTGCATCTGTCTTTGGATGCTGACCTTGTCATGGATTACTCCTGGCCTAAATTTTAAATTATTCCTAACACATTTCTAATCTCAGTCATCCATGTTAAAATGTGGGATTCGGAGGGCAGGAACTTCATTGTCGTACGTGATTTATGTAGGTGGACACTGATTCTGAGACTCCAAGTTATTGTTGTTCCTTGTCCTTCCTCTGCCCTCACACTCACTGGAAATAGGCAAAATGTCATGACACGGTATGAGAGATGTGACCTGAATAAAACCAAATGGTATTGAGGGATATTTTGTCTAGTGTAGCTGTCTCAAGTGGAAATGTCTAAATTCTTGTGGTTGTGAGAAGGAAAATTCATCTGTCCAATACTGTCCCAAATCCAAATAGAAAAGGTTCATATTTCATCATTTCATTAACATCTCTACCTAGTGTTACTATACGCTTATGACAGATTTCTACATAAGACAAACAAAATGTGACACGTGAGGGTGATATATTTGGCATTCAGTGTGCCAGACCTTCGGTGTATATAGGATATGAACTATTCAGCACGTATGCCATGTGCCAGGAGGCTTCTGGGGGAGCTTCAGACCCACTGTGTGCTTGTTATGGAGTCAATCACTGCAAACACAGTAGATCTGGTGTGGAGCTCTAGGCTTGTTCTGTGTGCACTGAAAGCTGATGCATCAGTGTGCAGGGGATGTATCCAGAATCTCTTCTCTATAACCTAGAATCCTAGGCAAATATAGGAAATTCTGCCTGGCAGAATTTCTAAACATAAGAAAAATAAAGGCAGAAAAAAACAGTGACATAATAGTCCACATACTCCAAAGAGCTGCCAACTTCATCTCGTAGAAGTATGCCTTTCCTATATTCCATGTGAATCTTCATTATGGGTCATTTTTCATCCCCTGTGGGCAAGGACCGTGTCGGTATGTAAGACTAAACTCTGAGCCTGTGTAATTCCATCAGCATCAGCATCAGCAGGGGGTATGCTGGTTTACTTCTGCTCCTGATTTGGCCCCATTCTCTGGCTTTTTATTAACTGATTGTTGGGGTTTTTTGGTGGTGGTGGGGTTTTTTTTGTTTTTGTTTGTTTGTTTGTTTGTTTGGGGTTTTTTTGGTTTTTTTTGTGGAGGGGGTGGTTTTTTTAACAGTTACAGAATAGTAAATGATAATAATAGATTGCTGCAAGGATGGGTGTATCAGCATATGTCTGTAGGGGGATGTGAGAGACTGAACCATGGGACGACCTCCCTGACATTCTCCAAAGCCTTTTTTCTTTTCCCAGGCTTTTTGGGAGGGCGTTTGTCTGAGGGGGGAAATTCATTAGGTATGCTGGAGAAGAGATTTCTTAGGTTTGCTTGCAGATCTTCATAGCCTTCATGGAGTGGGATGCACAGTTCCCATAAATATGTGATAATGATCATTTGGAGTGTGAATGTTAATTTGTGTGATGGGTTCCCAAAATATGGGCCATGTGCCTGCTGAGTATGTCTTATTTTAAAATAAATGTGCATACATAATACACACACAGACACATGCTGCCTGCATACGCATCCATAATTTAAAATCTAAAATTATAATTTGTTTTTGAAGGAGACAAAGCAACAGCTCCCCCAGTACACCCGTAACCGTTGAGCAGGAGCCCAGCCGTCAGGATGGTTTTGTGAGCCCTGCCGGAGATCACAGTCCCACACGGACAGCTGCAGCTACAAAGCACCCCAGTGACCTAGATTCAGCTCTAGATTACTGTGTGCTTTGGCCTCTGCCTCCCATCTCTGCACCAGGAGTCTGATTTTGTTGCACAAGCTAACTTGCTTACTGCTCTGACCCATTTTACCATGGCAACCTGGTTTGCTGTACCAGAGGCTAGAAAAAGCACACAGGCGACTTTTTCAGGATTCCAAGATTAAGTTCACTCTCTGCTCTTTTTTTTTTCTTCACTGCTCTCCTTCTCCCCCAAGAATGTGTTTAGCAGACATGACGAAGAAGAACTAATGTTTTCCAGCAGCACTGGAAGCCAGGAAAAGATTTAGGCGAGGTATTGCTTACGTACTTCTAATACATTGCTTATCCTGATGAATGTTTTTGACTTATTTTGCTTTCTGTGGCAAAATTACCCAGATGCTTCCCTTTCCCCAAATCTCATTTCTGATTTTCCCTCATTCATCCCCAACCCTTTCCCCCAACATCCTGGCCTTTTTTGTTTCATAAGTATATTTCATTTTGTCCTATTATTTTGATTTTTTGATAACACAGGAATAAGTGCAATCAGATGTGCAGGGCTGAAGCTGCTCACACTGCAGTATCCTAGCTGTTGTCCATGCATTTGTATGTTTACATGGGTCTATGTGTCCAAAACAGGAGGAGGTGGTTTAAAGGCAGCTCTTCTCAGACATTAATTTAGTCTTGTACAGATGTGATAATCTGGGGTGCATCAGGCACAGCATCACCAGCTGGGCAAGGGAGGGCATTGTCTCACTCTGCTCTGCACTGGGGTGGACTGACCTCAAGTCCTGTGCTGAGTTTTGGGTGTCACAATATAAAAAAGATATAAAGCTATTAAAGAATGTCCAAAGCAGGGCTATGAAGATCGTGAATGGTCTTGAGGGGAAGTTGTACAAGGAACAGCTGAGGTCACTTGGTCTGTTCAGCCTGGAGAAGAGGAGACTGAGGGGAGACCTCGCTGCAGTTACAATTTCCTTCTGAGGGGAAGAGGAGGAGCAGACACCGATCTCTGTGGTGACCAGTGACAGGACCTGAAGTTGTGCCAGGGGAGCTTTAGGTTGGATATTAGAAAAAGATTCTTCACCCAGAGGGTGGCTGGGCACTGGAACAGGCTCCCCAGGGACATAGTCAAAGCATCAGCCTTACAGAATTCAAGAAGCATTTGGTCAATACTTTCAGGTGCATGGTGTGACTCTTGTGGATGTCCTGCTTTGGACTTGATGATCCCTATGGGTCTCTTCCAACGCAGAATACTCTGTGATTCTGATTATGGCTGACAAAAAAAGAGAAAAAGATGACCTAAAACACTATGTATGATGGCAGTGAGATCTGAGAAAATCAGATGATGATGATTTTTAAAGATTTTGTCCTTTTTTTTAATGCTATTGAGGAAACACTTTATGTTTGCTAAGCTTGGACCTGTGTACATAGACATAGGAATATGCAAAAAATACGTAAAACTACAACAAAGTCAAAAGGAGACAAGTGTTATGAAAGAAATTGGCTTTCCCCTCCATGTTTCACATACTTCTGAGATGCTCTTGAAGCACCTGGGCATTTTTGCTGGCCAGCCAAAGGAGCTTTGATCAACACCTTCCAGGCCCATCTGTGACTGTTCCTGTCCTCATGGTGCCCTCATGGGTGCTGGGAATGGTTCAGCCAGGCTTCCAGGCTGACAGGCATCAGAAATACATTTCATTTTACAAAATAATTAGGGAATCTGTTTTGCAAATCTCACAGAGACTCCCAGGTATTCACAAATCACAAAATTCTTGAGATTGCTTTTGGCAGTGCTGCTCTGGGTGAGTGTTTGATTTAGGTTTCTTTCTGCTGTAAACACATAACTACTGGTTTTGTTGTCTCATTTATTTTTACCTTCAAAAAACAGTTAAGTGTCTTCATCTTTTGCTAATCAGCACCAGTATTGTAAAAGGCTCAAGTTCCATATCTCTCCCAACTGGCTAGTAAAACAAGGCACAAAAGTGGTACTATGTAAGGCTCTCAAAAAACAGTGCAAGGTGCCAGAGTGGTTCCAATGAAATTGAAAAGTACATCTCTCAACATTCCTCCTTCAGAAGAACTGTCCTTATCTCCAGGTACGTAGGTATTTGAGCTGTTTGATCTGAGCACTCTTTCAAACATTTTAGCTTTCATACAATGGGAAAATTTCTGAGACAGATGATGGCCAACGGCTTGAACTGTGTCTGGCAACAAACTGGTAACCAGTGATCCTTCTAATCCCACATGTAGGAAACATCTCTAAGGACACGGTCAGAAAAGCAAATCAGCACAGACTAAGGGATATTGTATGTTAGTGAGGTCTTGGATGTGCCATGAACACTGCTTGTGTGCATGCCTCCACTCCACAGTGAGTGGGAAGCTGTCCAGCAGTCCTGTCCACAGAGCTCTGCTTGCCAATGTGTTGCTACACCATATCTGGGCTTACCTCAGAGTCATGTGTTGTACCATATCCTCAGTAGGGGACAGAGGTTGTATTCTGTGTAAGTGCATTTCCTAAGAGGTTTCAAATTGTAATTGCAAGACTGTACATGGACAGACGACTCTGGAGAGGGGAGAGAAACAAAGAGGAATGCATCAAGGTCTGTTACATTCAGAAAGTTTCAGACTCCTTGTCAGAAGATTTTTAATAAATTGCATCACTGATGTCTTTTAACCCTGCAAAAACATCCAAGCACATCAGACTTTCTACCTTATTGTCAATCTCTCCTCAAAGAAAATAAAAATTAAGTTTAAAAAAACCCTTAATAGCTATTAATTACTCACCTCAGCATCTGGTTATTTGACATGATTTCTGCTCACCTGGACTGAAAGTCCTCTACTAGTCCTTATGCAGAGGTTGTAGATCTGGTTTTTGTCCGACAGGTCTGACAGGTGCCAGGGCCAGGAGACTGCTCTTGGTGGGCAGCACTCCCATCACTTATGCCTAGACTGGCTGTACACCTTCCTCCTCTCCCATGCCCTTTGACGGATCTAATTGTGACTAGCCCTGTCACAATAGTGTAGTGCTTAGCTTTGAGGCAAGTAAATCTCTCTCTTCCTTTATTAGTAGAAAAAACCTTGAAATTCTCCAAACCTAGCCTTAACTAAATCAAATTAATGAAGTCAAATTGCAGCAGGGTTTCAATATAAATGGAAAAGATGCTTTGCTGACAACCACTGCTGTGTTCACGGTGCTGCAATTCTAAGTTTTCCCTTGTCCTCCAGGCTGGCCTAACCTGCATGGTGAACATGGAAGTCAACAAGGACGTAATTATAATGCACAAGGCATGACAACTTCAAAGACAAAATTACCCTTTCTCAAAGGTTTCAGAGACCAAAAAACCCATAGTTTTCCTGATGAATTCTTTATTCTAAACATTGGTACTGAGCATCATTTTCTGGGCTTCCTGAAGAATTTAAAACTGATATGCGTAAAGGGAGAGAGATTCACTCTCACACATCCACTGCTCTTTGCCCTTCAGTTATTTCATAGACTGCGTGGGATTCATTAAATTGTCTTGTGGATGGACTCACCTTAGTGAACTGATAATTTCTTATTGCTTCCTGAGGCTCTAATGTTCTTAATCATGGGGACTATTAGACTGCTTGCAAGATGAAGAACCATCAAAGGTGCAATTTGCCAAATGTGGGGTTTAAAGAAAGAAAGAGTATTACATTGGTCCTTGGCACTGCGCAGAACCTTGAAAACCACTCAAAAATTAGATTTTTCCAGGCCTAAGTGTTGTCTTTTCTGTCATTTCTCATGTAACACAGTTACCAACTGACCAAAGGGGTATTCCAGACCATACTACCTCATGCTCTATACATAAAGTAGGGGGAAGACGGAAGAAGGGGGGAATATTTGGAGTGATGGTGTTTGTCTTCCCAAGTCACTGTTACGTGTGATGGGGCCCTGCTCTCCTGCACCTGCCCATGGGAAGCAGTGAATCAATTCCTTGGTTTGCTTTGCTTGTGTGTGCAGCTTTTGCTTTGCCTGTTAAACTGCCTTCATCTCAAACCATGATTTCTCTGCCTTTTACCCTTCTGATTCTGTCCCCAGTCCTGCTGGTGGGAGAGTGAATGCCTGTATGGGCCTTGGCTGTTGACTGGGATGAAACCATGGTAATCATAAACTGCAGGTGCTATTTTACAGATCCTAATTTTAGTGTTCTCACACACCACAGATAGCAACTGAAATCTGCATTCTCCAGTACACATCACCTTTGATCTGGCACAGTCTTTTAAATAAACTTCTGTATTCCTACTCATCATTCGAACTCATCTTTAGAAGCCATTGTGTTTAACTTATTATTTTGCATGCTACCAAAGCACCTAGAGGTTCTAGCTAAGGTTCAAGAATATACAAATGAAGTTTTCCATTTCTCTGCCATATATGTGAAACAGACAGTTCTTTTGTTTTTTGCTTTTTTTTCTAAATGTGTAGCTACAGATAAGTAAGCTAGAAACAGAATGGAAACTGTTTAGTTAGAAAAATTCAGAAAGTACTAGAGAGCTGTGGAAAGAGATGGAAGCATGTAAAGGAGAATGTAGCAAGCAGAAGCAATTAAGCTGGCACATGAGAACTTTCAAGAGCGGTGGGAGGGGATGGAAATAAATACAGATCTCAAGAGCATGGGTAGGAAGTTCCTCAGCTGGGAATAGTGAAGCCAGATTTGGAAAACAGTGCTAGTGTCCAGTGTTTATGAAGACATGCAGCTGCTTCTGCTTTGGATGAACCTTTTATGCAGCTGCTGGCTCTGCTTAGGAATGTCCTCTGCCTCTGGGGCCATATGATACACGTCAGTGTTGGGAAGAGATACAGAACTTGCAAGCCTTTAATTCCATCCTAAACTGTGCTGTCACACAGGATGAAGAGAAACATTGCGTGTTTGCATAATAATTTAAACAATGTATTCTTATATTTGTTTAATTAATTAAAGATTCCTTGGTTTTTTGGTTCATGCCCACTCACTTTCCCAAAAATCTTTCAACAGTAGGTAGGACTGTAAACAGGTACACTTAAAATCACATAGAAGCAATAGTTTCCTTGGTTAATATTAATCCAGCAGGAACTTAAAAAAAAATAAGGTCATTCTCACAGCCAGTGTTCTTGGATGGGTGATATAAAATCACTTCATTTTTATGCCAGATATTAGTATTTGGGACCTGGATGGTCCTACCAAAGGAAGAGAATGTGGTGGAAAAACGAGGGAGTCTGTAACACTGACACTTAAAGTGCTGGGTTTGCTTTAGTTGCTGCTCCTGAGAGGGTGTGAGAGATGGAGGTTGTGACATGCTCTGCTTTACCCCCACCTCTGAGTTACTGATGGCAGTAAGATTGATTCTGCTTTGCTTAGAAGACAGAAGCTCACATCTCTTTTGAGCAGGTTTTGGTCTATGCAGACACCCCAGTAAGGTTTGGATTAAATCTCAATAGCATTTTCCTGAGTCCCTCTGTTCTTTGTGTGATAGGTGCAGCAGCAACAAGGGTGCTTTGAGTGATGCCTTACATTGAATAAAAGAAGGATAGACTGGACTCTGTAAAGGCAAGAGATGTACAGAAGAGGCAAGAGGATACAGAAGGTAGCTGAAGTGAAAAGAAGAATGGCAGAACTGAACCAGGCTTTGTGCTCCACAAAGGAAGCAAGGACTTTTTTTTTGTTGGAGTCAAGTTGGAGTTGATGAAGGAAATGCAACTGAATTTAAGAGTTCAAGAATGTCTGCTCACTGATTAGCCCTTCGTGGTGTGCATACTTTTCCAGATTCAACACCACTGAGTGTACTACTAAATACTGAGTACTGGTGAAAAATGAGTCTTGGCATCTGTCTAGGAAGAAGATTCCCATTTTCCCAGTGTTGTGTCATATTATTCATAGGAATGTAAACTATCAGCGTAATGGACTTTACCTTTTGTGTTGCAGGAAATCATCTATGGTCAAAGAGATGCTTCTGATTTTACAGCTATTATAAATTATACCATTGATATGATACCATTTAAAGCTTTTCAGACATTGTGATATGAGCCTTGTATGCAAATTCTTATAGTGAGAAAGCAAAAATAAATATAGTTTTAACTTTTAACAGTTCTGTACATGTAGAGTAATAAACAGTCTAGTCAAACAAGACCAATATTGAAAGTATTAGACTCCTGTAAAACAGATGAAGCTGTGCTACCTGAAAAGTGAAAAAAAATTCAGTTTCATAGTTATAGTTCTGTCCAGTGCTTTCTAGTACCAGAAATATTTGCAGGAAAAATGAAATATCAATATGTGACAGAAATACAAGAACAAAAATGTGCAAATTATATTCATATGCCTACAGTCAAATATGCTAACACTTTGTGACAGTACTATTTAACCACTATGGATATTTTTCCCCATCACAACATCTTTAGAGTTTTCAAACTCAAGCATATACAATTGTGGTGCTTAAAACTTCATGAAGTTGTTCACTAATAAGTAGACATTTAGTCTTTATTAAAGCTTATATCCCCATTAGCAAGTGTGAAGTCCTGGCAAAAAGGGCACGTGGAATTAACAGAGAGCTGAGCACCCAGTGTCTGTGACACACGTTTTTGCAGTGGGACTTACTTAGAATTAGCTGCTTCTAATCCTGTGGATTAATTTTCATCGTAATTTAAAAAGAATGAGAGGAAATCCTGGAGAAAACATTTGTCTTAGCTTCATCCAAACCCAAATTTAGTTCAGATACTTTGAGTCTGCTGTGATACAAAAAAAATTATTCATTGTCGCTCAGGATGCACAAGCTATGCCTTTAAAAATGCACTAACATGTTAATGTAGATTCATCCCGTTTTACTGAGCATTAGAAAATTTGTTTCACATGACACAAGAGGCAAAGTTTAATTTCTGTCAGTTAAATTCTTAAAGCTCAGATAAGAAAATTCCATCCCACTGTAGGTGTAACAAAGCTGTCATGCGCAGGGCATATAAGACAAGTTCCAGATAATAGTATTGATGGCTGCAGTCCCAAGAAAGCTAGGCATGCCTTCTAAAGGTGAAGATGTGCCGTGCTCTGAATAATCTGGTCTCATTTACAGTGTTCTGGTTTGTTCTTCATGGTAATTACTCTGAGGTTAGAGGTCAGGTCTCTAGAGATGACTGCAGTTTAATGATGTTTGGTTGCCAGTGAGTTATCTTCCAAAACTCAGCCCAGAAAAGAATATAAAAAGATGATTTTTTTTTTTTCCCACTTCATGGGAAAGAAATCATAGAATAATTTATGTTTGAATGGATCTCAGAAGGTCATCCGGACTAAACCTTGTTCAAAGCAGGGCTAACTTCAACTGTCTTCAACAAGAACTAGCACATGCAATCATAGGGTTTTCTCCAGTAGTTTAAAAATGTATTTTCCCATTTACTTGTCTTTACTGAGCACTCCATAGCAGATGCCCACCCTCATATCCACTTGTTGACCTTGCCTCTGATCCTAGGTCATAAGCTTGTCCTCTGTCTCTCAGACATTCCATAGTTTTGCCTTTTCAAATTATGTCTCTGTTCGTGTTTCATGGTTTTCACTGTGTCATTTTACGTTTCTTATAAAACATTTTGTCTCCAGCTCTTTACTATTGCAGGCAAAAGCAGTGAGAGCTGGAAGAAAGAGCTTCTGACTTTGTGTGCTGGAGATGCATACAGGCCAAGTCATTACCCTCTTTTTCTGCCATGCTCACAGAGTAATAAACAGGCAAGACATTGAAATTATCAGCAGAGAAGAAAAAAAAATCAGAAACTACAAAATCTTGATGTGTATGTAATTAGAATGCAATGTAACTTTCCATTTTTAGCCAGAAAGCAAAGTTTGTTTGTTGCTCTATACTTGTGGAATTATTTGAAGTAGCGTGAAAGGAATGAAACAAAGACACAAAATATAGCTTCAAGAGAAGAAAAGGAGATTTAATAAAGTTTAGGGAATAAGAGTATGCATTTTGGGTGCCTCTCTAAAGATAGTTCCAGAGAGATTAAAAATATATATATATATGGAATATCTACATTTATGTATTATTAAATAGCTGTTCATCAGAGTAGTTCTGTCAGAAAAGTGAGAATTTTATTAACAATTTTTCCTTATTCCTAATTTTCATCACCATTCCCTGCATAGACAGTAGGGAAGAAGGTGTAAAAGTATTCTTACATCCATGCTGTATATATATGACAGTATCATATATGCTCAAAACAAGCTGCAGGGATGTGGGAAACCATTCCATCTTCCTTATGAAAAATCCTGGTCTTCCTGAAGTTAGTAGAATTCAAGGAATTAGAAATTCACTCATTTACATGATGATGCAGTGAGGTGTTTATATTATGCTGCCTTATCAGTTTTTGGAGGTATTCTTATAAATACACATTACGAGTGGTCTTTCAAAACAAAGCTTCTCTTTTATATCAAAGCCCCGAGATTAAAAAATTTCTTCTCTTTACATCTTTTGCGATGAAGTAAACAGTGAAACGGCAGAAATTATTTTGTTACTCCATTAATTGGAGTGTGATTTCTCCAGCACATTGCCTTCGTAAATGGGGTTGGGCTTCATTGTTTAAATGGCTATATGGAAAAATGTGTCTTTTTCCAGGGCATCTCATCCCCAATAACAAATACTTCCTCTATTTACAGCAAATTAACAGTCCTGTAATAAAAAGAAGTTTGTATACCAAGGACTATGTGTTTATTTTTCAATTTTCAGTAGTTCTTCATGTCTATTTTGAAACCAGACTCTGGGAATTGGACACTGAAATCTTCAAGTCAAACGTATGCTAAAACAGGACAGCCTGCATAACAAATTAGGCTAGAAAAATACATGGCTATCCCTTGACTTAAGAGGCAATTAAAACCACTTTCGTGGATAAATAGCCTGTAATTGTTATGGCAGTCAGGAAGATCCAGTAAGGAGTTTATGTAGCTAAAAGTTAAACAGGAATCAAGTCATCTCTAAGGAGAAAGACGGGAGGAGAGCTGAAGAAAACTTCTGTCTCAGAGATCATTTCACTTCCAGACATTTTTTTTTCCTTTTACGTGAAAATTGAAAAGTGTTCATGGCTTTAGCAACAGGCTTTTGGTTGTTTTTTTTTTTTTTGTGTGTGTGTGTGTGTGTGTGTGTGTGTCTTTTCATATGATAATGGAGAGATTCTATGGCAACCATTGAAAACGAAGGCTTGGAAACAAAAGCTGCAGCAGCAGAGGATCAGTACATATTCACTATGTCTGCAGGAATAACGGCAGAGACTCCCTCTTCAGAAAGGTATCTGATGGCAGCCTGCAAAAGGGACGGCTTTGTTTTAACTCAGGCACAGTTAACTCACTCTACAGTTAGTGCCAGCACTTCATTACTCCCAAGTTTCACTATAGGTCCCTGGGTTTTTTCCACACAAAACCGTATCTACAGAAGATGTGCAGTTAATAAGTGGTTAATCTCATCATGCTTTGGGGGTGAACAACAGAAATGGGAGACAGAAAAGAAGAGGCTTAGCAGCCAAATGCTGCTAACTTCCTCATGACTGATTACAGTCTCAAAAAGAATTCACATATAAAAAGTGTAAAGGAGGATTAGGCCTATATAGGACTGTTGTCATGTGAAATCAATGCTTAATCGCAGGTTATGAGTAATCACTTCTCTGTTGGTCCAAAAAAAGGGTTTGTCATCTGAGAAAACGGAGATATGAAATATCAAGCCCAGTTGTTTGCAGAGCAGCAAATTACTGTTTTGGTGATTGCGCTTTCCCACAAAGATGAAGCAGCAATCTATGTTGTGTCACGTAAAGTGATAATGCAGACATGAAATAGCTTGTGGGACAAGCTACTATAAGTGCTCCTATTATTGACTGCAGGAAGAATATACGTTCATTCAAGCCTGACTTTGGAATAAAGCAAACCAGAAATCTTTAAAGTGAGAACCTATAAAAAGTAAAAAATAAGTTTAAGAGCAAACAAAAAAACAACCTTTCTATTTGCTCCGTAATGTCACTATTTTTGTACTACTTAGTTTAGAAACCATCAAAATGAAGTGATACACTGAACTGGTGATTACAGGTGGTCTTGCTATTCTTGTTTCAAACATTTTCTTTTTCCCTAACAATATCACAGTTTTTTAATAAATTATTTTATTTAAGAAGTCTAATGAAATTTCTTAAAATTTATAGCAAAGAAAAATTTTGCTAATGAACTTGATGATATATTCTCTGAAGTAATACTGTGACATCATTAGTATGAATTTCCAACAGAATGCTGTATTACCTGAACAGTACTACAAAGTGAACATCCAGTTCATTATGTATTGCACTCAGACAACTAACAGTCATAAGATCTATGAGATTTAGAATTATATGCCAGTTGTTGAAAAGTATTGGTATAGGTAATTTTGCTGTCACTGTTTTTGCAAAACTACTGTATTTACAAATAAGTGAATAAACTCCCAGTTAATGAGTTCCAGGCTTCCAAACCAAAGCCAGTGTAGGATTAGGTTCAGATTCATGGATAAATTCTTTTGAAAACTTCAGGCCCACTTACACAGAATCCAGGTGAAAAGAGACAAGAAAGAATTGAAAAGGAAGGCTGAAATTGTAAAGAACAGTTGTGTAAATAACAAGGTTCCATTATCAAGGAAGGATGGTTCACACATGCAGATTTATTCCTCAAATCTAATCAGTTTATCTAAATATTTATTTTCCTCATACCGATATGCTCTTAGACTTTCATATGAGCCCCGTAAGTGGGTACAACACACACTTTTTTTGCTCTTGTTTGTGTGTTTGTGTCTTTTTTGTCGTGGATGCAAGTTTGCTCCAGTCTGTTCTCCTTTCGTGGAGAGTTGATCACACAGCACTCTAAAAGCACAAGGGCTCCAACAACCCACGCTTCTTTGCATGCCTCAATAACCTGAGCTCATCCTCTCCAAATAACCCCTTTCCACTCAAGATGTCTTTTGTTTTGCAAAGTAGTGGAAACAAGCAAACAGACATGTATGTTTTATAAAGTTTCCAGAATAATTTCTAATTCTATTTTTAACAACAAGAACAAAAAGTTGTGTAGACTTAGTCAAACCATAAAACTTCCCATATTTCCTTGAGTAATTTTTCTGCTCACTCTGAATCTGTCTTTGAACTTAGGGAAAGTCTCTAGCTGTTCAATCTTCTTCTTCCTACACTGGCCTTCTTCTGAAGAGAGACTGAATTCTCTCCCTTTTCCTGACCCTTCCTAATGACAGGGGATCTGAAGATGTTGAAGAATTTGATATAAAAGAATTGCACCAGACAGAAACTGAAGGAGCAAAAAACATTGAGACTGATGACTAGCTGTAAAATATTGTATGTTTTTTCCTTCAAAGAAGTCAAGGTTTGAATAGCAACTTGTGGAAATTCCACTTTTTCTCTCTTCCTTTCCTCATGTCACATACTGGATTTCCCCAAATAAGTTTCTGAAACACAAAAGCAGAAATGATGAGTGGGCATTTGTGAAGAATTCTGACACAAATATAAAAAAAATTTGTTGCTCATTTATTAGCAAAGAGTATATTGTGTATTCTTCTGCCTGTGATTCCCCAAGAGATTTGGATTTAAAATGCTTAGTTAAACTGCTAAGCTAAAATAGAATGTCCAAAATATTTCAGTGCAATTTAGTAGAAGATTACTGCTCCTTCACCAGTAACAGCAGATATGAACACTGTCATGTCACAAAACATTTTAGTTGCAGGCTTGCTCTTTATCCCATTGGAGTAAATTGCATGTCTGATGAGTTAAATGGACCTTATGAAACAATGTGGACTTGATATAATTTTTATGTAAATGTGATGAATATGGTAAAAACAGTCATGCCATGTCTGGCCTGTGGTAACTGGATACGAACATAAAAGTCTCAGCTCAAGTCCCTGGACAGAGAAAGGTACCTACTGTCACTGGGGCTGCTCAAGGGTGCATGGAATTATATTCTTCTTAGGTTCTATTTCTTGGCCCAAAAGCATATGTTGTCTTTGCCAGTTGTGGGCAACTTGTGGCAATCCACCTTTGAAATGGCATAGTGTGTCTCAGAGAGAACTAGATGACTTACTTTTCGGTACCTTATGTTGAAACAGATCAAAGACCATCAGAGAACATTCCTGAGCACTGCAACTCAGTCCTCTACACTGCTAAAATCTTGCCACAGCAAAAAACATAGTTTGAGCTCACACCTGTTAATATTCCCAAAATAAAACTTGGGCATAATTTGGCAATTATTAGCAGCTGAAAGCAATTCCAACAAGTGTTTGGACATCACCACTTTATTTTGATGGGTAATAGGGTTTAATTTAATTTTAAAAGGCATTTTGCTGGGCTAAGGGGAAGAGACAATGTATGAAGCAGCTTATTGAATCCTGCATTCAGTTTTGGGCCCCTCATTACAACGAAGATATTGAGGTGCTGGAGTGTGTCCAGAGAAGGGCAATGGAGCTGGGAAAGAGTTGGGAGCACAAGTCTTATGTGAAGCATAAGGAAGCTGGGGTTGTATGTCTAGAGAAAAAGCGGCTCAGGGGGAACTTCATTGCTCTCTCCCAAGTACCTGAGAAAAGGCTGTAGTGAGATGGAGATCAGTGTCTTTTCCCTCACAACAAGAGATATGACAAGAACAAAGAGATTCAAATTGTGCCAAAGAAGATTTAGATTGGATATTAGGAAAGATTTCTTCATGGAAAGGGTTGCCAAGAAATGAAACAGGCTGCCCAGAGAAGTAGTGGAGTCATCATCCCTGTAAGCATTTAAAAGATGTGAAGCTGTGGCACTTAGGGACATGGTGGGCTTGTCAGTGCTGGGTTAATGCTTGGACTCAATGTTCTTAAAGGTCTTTTCCAACCTCAATGGTTCTATGATTCTACGAAGAGGAGAGAGAAGGGAAAATCCATCATACAGGGAAACAACAAAGCTGAGAAGCACTTCTGTTTAGCAAAAGGTGATGAAAGAATAATGAAGAGAAAAGGAGAAGTAAAACTACCCTATTCAAATGTTATAATGGTTACTCTCCACTTACTTTATGTGAGATATTGCCATCAAGGCATTCTGTCATATGAGGAAATTAAGACATTAACATTAAAGAAACAGGACCTGATACTCTTTAAGAGCAACATCCCTATTCAGAAGAGAAAATCCACTCTGTTCGCATCAGAAGTTGAGAGGCCAACAGTTGATTCAAAGGGATGGTGTTCATGATGATAAAAAATATTAAAATGACATTTCGATGATACATAAAAGAATTTTTTTCATGGAACACAGTGCAAACAATACAAACCAACCACCATAAAAACAACGAAAAAGAATTGCTGAAAACAACACCCCTATTACACAAATGTGGCATATTATAACATGCTTTATGCTTTGTTTTTAAAACAGCAAAACAATACCTCTTGGACCAGATGAAAGATAAGGAGTGAAAGAGGTACTCGTGGTGCTCTGGCATGACTGCTGTAGGCTGAAAACATTTTGGCTTTGACCCCGTCTGTGTGAGTCATTTGAGACCCTCTGTATCACTGTACCTTGGATACCAGGGCAAAGAGGCAGAAGGTCATAAAAATGCATTGTGACCTTTTTTACAGGCAATGTGGTTGGAAACACTATCCTGATCCATTACTGAATGAAAGCTTTTTAGCCAAAACCTGTCTATTGACCTAGAAATGTTAGTTTGAAAGACTTAAGAACTTAAAAAAAAATCCCTATTAGATAATTATGTCTTCTGGCTAATAGAAATAAAAACATATTCACTTTTTTTCCTTAAGCTGTGTATTTTTATTTAATGTGTTAAATGTGCCATATCTGTAGGCATCTTGGGCTAGTATTCAAAATTCCCACCAGTTAAAGCAACGTCTTTGAGAGGATTTATTGCTCAGGTAAATCAACTTGTTGTTTTGGGTTTTTTTCCCCCAACATTCAGAGGGATATACAGGCTGAAACCAATGTGCTGATGTACATTTTGTGTGTATATCTAACTTTCATTGACACTGTATTCTGTGAAACTGTATTCTTTTATAAAAAGAAAAAAAAAAGAAAAAAAAGGAAAAAAAAAAGAAAAAAAAAAGAGGGCTAAACAGCAAAAAACCCGTGCCCAAAGACACAGGCTCAGATTTGCGTTTTCACAGGACTGGGTGCTCTCTTCACACGATACTTCATTTTATAAAAATGTGTGCATGTGCTTAACTTTAGGAATGAACATATTTCTGCAGGTAGGAATTTTCAGCCATTCAATGTTAAGCATGTGTTCAAATGCTCTACTGCATGAGGTCCATCATGATGTTTTCTTGAAAGCACCTTTTGGCACGGGTTTAATTCTAGGCACCTTATTCTAGAACAGGAATGGGGACATTTTCTCCTACAGTCAAATGGCACTGACTTTCTCACGATGAATCTTTGGTCTATTGAAAATTGCAGCTGATTTTTGCAAACTAAGGTGCTTCACCTTTTCACTTCATATTTCAAGGACCAAGTGGGTGAAAAGGCAAAGTAGAGAAAATAGAAATCTCACAGACTTGTTTTAGCCCAGTTCTCTGTGCCTGTGAATTCAAGTTAACTCTATAATGGAAAGAAATAGAGTTTGCATGGTAAATATTTGCAAGGTCTAAGTATGTTTCGCTATTTCACTGGTTTTTCATTCGCTTCCCATCAGTAAGTAAAAACAATTGTCAAGTCATCTCGTGTACCCTCTTGACAAAAATCACATTACATTAACATTAGTATTAGGAGACTTTCACAAAAAGACGTACGGAACTTTTCCTTTCCTTGCACACTGGTGCTGATATCCCCAAGTGTGTTGCAGTTAGAGGTGATAACAGCAAGTATCAGAAAAAAAAACCAGATTGAGTCTCAGGTCCCTTATTGAATTTGCTGTGCTGGTGGATAAAAAGTTCTTTGCCAGCAAGTATGGTGTGGCTGTTGCTGAGAATAAAATACGAATCTATGAAAGTAACTCTGACAATATTGTAACACTGGCACTGTCCACAGAGCACATGAGAGTAAACTTATTTCCTGTGAATGCTCATACAAGCAGAGTGTTTGGAAAAAGGGGCATGAGCAGAAAAGAGCAAATTATCTGTTTAAATTCAGATTAATACTTTGCAAACCCTTTTTCTCCCAGAGTTTTCATAACTCTGAGTAACACTGTTCTAATGACAAGGTTTCCCATTTTTATGCTCTTGTAATTGATCTCTTCAGTACACGTCATGGCAGAAAAGATCCCTGTGGATTATTTTTTATCTCTTATATCTATTTCTGGAACCTGAAAAAAATGTCCCAGCCATTACATATCTCTTTTAGAAATGGAAGCTTTGAATTTTGTCACTACCTTTCAATGATCAGCCCTTTGGAGAAAGAGGTTTTGGAAGAGAGCCATTATAAAATATAGCACAAAATACAATTCTAGCTTGCTCTATAGATTGGAATGGGGGGTATTCTGTTAGAAGAAACATGTTGCCAGATTTTACTGATCATCTCTTTTAACGTATATTCACATCTTTTCATCTTCCCTGGCACTGAATGTGTCACGCAGACAATGCAGGAGAAATTTCAGATTTGAGGTGATCCATTATTCTGATTGCTGGTAAGTTGGGAGACTCTGTGGAGACTGAAAACTGCTTTGTAGCACCAGAGCTAGAGATTCCTATAAATTAAAACAAACAAACAAACAAAAAATGCTAGTTTTTCCTGGTATAGAGTTAATTTTCTCCATAGTAACTGGTATGAGTTTATGTTTTGGATTTGTGCTGAAAACACTGTTGATTATATAGAGATGTTTCTATTATTGCTGAGCAGGGCTTACACAGAGCCAAGGCCTTTTCAGACACCACCCCTCCCGTGAGGGGGCTGGTGGTGCACAAGGAGCTGGGAGCGGACACAGCTGGGACAGCTGACCCCAACTGACCACAGGGACATTTCGTTCCATATGGCATCATGCTCAGCATTTAAAGCTGGGGGAAGAAAAGGGAAGGGGGATGTGCAGAGTTATGGTGCTTGTCTTCCTAAGTCATGGTTACATGTGATGGAGCCCTGCTTTCCTGGGGAAGGCTGAACACCTGCCTGCCCATGGGAAGTGGTGAATGAATTCTTTGTTTTGTTTTGCTTGTGTGTGTGTGGCTTTTACTTCACCTGTTAAACTGTCTTTATCTCAACACACAAATATTTTTCACTTTTCCTATTCCAGTTCTCTCCCTGATCCCACTGCTGAGGGTGTGAGCGAGCAGCTGTGTGGTGCTTAGTTGCCAGCTGGGGTTAAACCACAATAAAATACAGTAACTGAATGTGAAAAGAAAGAAACAAACTCTCAAGAAAGTGAAGAGAACTGTTAGAATATGGCCATAACTAACTCAGTCTCCACTGACATCAGCAGCTTTTGGTTTTTTAAAATTTATTTTAATGAGATTTGGACTGGATGGCAGAGGGCAAACACATAGAACTCGGAATTAAGTTGATACACAGTTGTGTAATAGGTAATTGTATGTAAAGGTTGACTCTGTGTCGAGAAGACAGAGAGGGACCAATTACCAAACTACCAGAAGTAGAAGAAAAGCTTCAACCGCAAAGTATTTGCAGAGGTTTGTTGAAAGTCTGCCTGGATAGAACAGGAAGTTTTTGGGAGGTTCCACTTTACCTGCACACCAACCAAGTATAGAAAGCTGGACAAAGTCCAAGCTTTGTCAAAGTGGACAAATCCTGGTTTTGAGCGTCATGCTAACAAACAGCACTTGATACTGAATATGTCCTTAAGAGATTTACCTAGTTTAAATTAAAGTGACTCCATTACCAGGCATTTCTAATATTCAGGAAAATTATTCCTTGATAAGGAATCTGTGTCTTTTATTACCTAGAGTCTTCCTTAAAATACAAAGTAATAGTGAGCAGAAAATGTAAACATACTACTAGCTCTATTTTAACAAGGTGCGTCTTTGGCCTGTTTAGCTCTCGTGAATTGGAAGGCAGGTCCTTAAGAAATGCCTTTTAAGTTATTCTTTGAAACTTTTCCAAAATATTTTGTCTTATCTTGCAGTAACTTTGTTTCTTTGGTTTACCTGGGCATCGAGGATTGCTATAATCTGCTAGTTGTAATCCACCGATTGCAACACAGGGTTTTGAGGTAAATTTTATGTTATTTGTCATTAGTCACTTCCCAGGTACTATTAAACCATTTTATGTTGGTAGCAAGGATATACAGAAAAACAACGTCAATCTTCCAGAAGGATTTTTATTATGAATGTTTTTTAATGGAAGATGTTGGATTAGGGAATTTTTATTGACAGGATTCAGTCAACTAGTATTAACCTAATTAATGTCTGCTGGTGCATGTCTGAGTATATATGTGTACTTCAACTAACCTTTGCACATCCAGGGAAGTTCCCATGAAGTCTAGACATGCTCACATCTCCTCAAAAGAGAGAAGTCTGGCAAAGAAGCCCTCGTATCTGTATTTTCAGCACTCCCAGGTCCCAGGGCTAACCTTCATGGGCAGCTTATAAGAAGCCCATCCTCTTCACTGGGGAACTGGGATGACCATTTGTCCCTACCTCTCACAGGTGTAGTAACTCAAAGGTGCTCTTTCAGCACCTATGAGAGGCACTGGACCTGTCAGAAGCGTAATATGTCTTGACATTTGTTCCTTAATATAGCTAAGCCTCATAGGAGCCTGGCATGAGGCTTGCTGTGCTAAACAGACCACATTTCCTTCAAACACTTTCATTTCTGTAATCCTGGGTGTGTGATGTGCTGCTCTGAAGGAAGCTTACCATTGCTGCCTTGCTTCCAATCAAGCTGTAGTGGCAAAACGCCTTCCACAAGAGAGGCTTTAGGGAGGGTTAGGTTAAAGGCATGGGTTAGTGAAAGAGCCACTTTTTAAAGGATGTGCAGTCAGGCTGTTCAGACGTTGCCTTAAAGCTGGGGAACTTTCTCCATAATGGGGAGATGGGAATACCACACAGAAAAATTTGGGTGACCTGGATAGCAAGTGAGATGGAAATTTGCGTTACGGTAGAGAGGGTCATGCACTGAAGAATTACTAATGCTCTGGTGTGTCGGCAGTGGTAAATAAGGGAAGAAGAGAAAATGCTTGAGTCAGCTGCAGGATGGCTATAAAACAGCCCTGGAAAGAGTCAATGGCAATCCTAGAATGAAAGTTTGCGAAAGCTTTTCCAGTCAAGGTAAGAAAGTATGACTGCACTGTGCGGGACCCTGAGGAAGTCAGAATCTAAATATTCTACACGGTTTTAGTTAGCCAAGCTCCAGCAGGATACAAGTTGAAATGGGAATGTGTGTAAAGAGGAGATAATTTATCAGGCAAATGCATAGGTATCTATGTTACAATCAAAGTCTAAAATAACATGGTCTCACCAAGTGAAATCTTCCCATCAGTAGGTCAAAGTGGGTAAAGCACAGTGGGGAAAAAAGAACAATTTAAGGTAAATAACACTGCTGGCACAACACCAAATAATTATAAATGTGAAAGAATTCCTTGTGTTGTAGTGGAGAAGCAGCTGAACTGACTCCAGCAGTGCTGCATACCAAATGAGGTCAAACCAAACAACTTGAGCATTTCTTCCCAACACATCAACGGGGTCTGTGGGAGTCCTTCCCATACTCTGCTCTGAAGAAACAGCTTTCATGAGCTCAAAAATCAATCAAATTAATACACGGGAGAAAAAAAAATCCCAATGAGTTCTATTAGAACAGCTTTCAGCTGAGGAGATCCCCAAGCTGAGAACAAACTCGGGAGTCCTTGAGCTAAGAAGCTGTGAAAGTTTCAGGGGCTTGTTGCTACATGTTTATCCCATTGTAATTTTCTTCCATGGACATTCATTCCTGATTGCAGTTTTCAGTGTGTTTTCAGTAGTGTCTCATAAGGCAAAAACTAATCAAAGAAAGAAACAATGGACCCAACACCACCCCTCTGTCAATCTTCCCCAAAAAAAACTCACCAAAAAATCCATAACCCCCTAGGCTATTTTCTTTCTAATAAATATAAATGCATGGGATTTTTGGCATGATCTTTCCTGCCTGTAGCCTCGAGAAAACAGAAATATCTATCAACAGGGTAGACAATGACTTTGGTGTGAAAGGACAGGCCGTTTTAAAACATGTGATAAGAAGAGCAGAAAGCAGTAGGCTTTGTCATTTGAGAAAGCATAGTTCAGAGGGCATCCGAGATGCAGTGGAATAAGACAAGATGAAGCAGTGTATCATGAAATTGCCAGTTTTCAAGGACTGAAAATTGAGAGCTGTAGCAGAAATTCTTTTGGTGCCTTTGCTGCAGAAGTGACCACCACAACACCACAATTGAGTGTGTTCATGGATGAGATTTGTGCATGTGAAAGGGTAGCTGAAAGTCTGTTCAGTAACATGAGCAGGTGATCAGTCTCTGTAACAAATCTTCCTTGTCTCCTCCCCTAGGGGATACCTATCCCTTTCTGTATAACCTGAAGTTCTTGTTCAAGAATAGAGTACAAAATTGAATTTTTCAGGAGTTTTTGTGGTGTGTTTTTTTTTCCCTTCTCTATTTGCTTTTTTTTTCCCCTCTGGTAAGTGGGGCTAGTTATTTCTGTACTACATCAAAGTGGAACACTCATATTTCTGTCTCCCAAGTACTCACTCTAGCAGTGACTGGCTATTATTATCAGCCCCCCCAAAAAATAAAGGAAAAAGAAGTTTTACATGAACAATTGGAGAACAATTCTGCTTCCAGAAAAATGTTCCTCTTTTCTCTCTGTAATTGGAAAAATTTCTTCTGCAATTTGCATATTACTGTTCTCTACTGTAATTTTGGATGTTCTAGTTATTTATGTGATAAATATTCTTTCTTATTGGAAACGATTTGCTTTAACATTAGACAAAAATGTAGCAAGAGAGAGTATCCATGCTTGGCTCACTACTTATTAGATATGAATGTTTTTCACTGCTCATTGCAAGGGCACATTCCACTCTGTGAGTTAAGGAGAAGAAAATTCTGATTTCCTCTCTGGTCTCCACTGCCTCAGCCTCTGTCCACTCTCATGAAGCTTTATCTTTCTATTTCTTCTCAGAGAGTCCTGACCTTCATGTCTTTGTTAATTTTTTTATACCTAAACACTGATCATGTCTTGTCTACAGCTGCAGTAATTTCTGGAGTGAGTTACAGAGCCAAGTCCAAGTGAAGTAGCACCACTTCCTTAATGCAGCAACATCTGTTTTTCTCATTGTTTTTGTCCTTTCTGTGCTTTGCAATCCTTAAAGTTCTACATGTTAAACTGACTTTCACTATTGATAGAGAAAAAAATCTTCACTGACCTGCCTGTTGTCAAGCCCAAGTCCATTTTAATAGCTCGAGGCAGCAGATGTGAAATTTTTGCCTACAATTAAACTGTGAGAGCAGGGAGCATGCTGGCTGCATCCTGACTTCATGCCAGGATTGCTGTCCTCCCTAAAAAGGGAACCTGGAAGCCATGAAGCCAAATCTGAGCCTGGGAGGAAAGGGCACCTCAGGGAGTGCACAAGTCTTCCCAGCCTGTGAGCTGTTCAAGCACACGAATGGCTTCAGCACTGGCATTGGGTGCCTTCTTCCCTTATGCTGAAGATTAAAGCTGCCTGGACTCCAACTGCCTCTAGAATGTTTCTATGCAGAGGACTTTGCAAGACTGAGGGCGAGAATAAGAAAGGAAAATGGAAACAGGAGGATACAAGTGTTAGCAGCAGAGCTGGCTGAAGAGTGCTGTGCCTGTCAGAGGAGGTTTTGGTCCCAATGGATTGCATAAGGCTTGCAGCAGAATTTCTTGTCTTTGCTGTGGATGCCATTACTTGTTCTTCATGTTGTTATCACAGGAATCATAAGATACATTTGAAAGCGTGCATTAACAATATTGTTACATGGCCTTGGTTTTGAAAATTAGCTCCTTTTAACTTTGCTTGATTCATTCTGTTTACTTTACTTTGGAGATTTTTTCATCAGTAAACTTTAAGAAACAGAAGTTCTTCAGATAGCATACTTTTTTATCAGGCTACTATGGTTACAGACTATTCTGATAATGACAGCATCCTGAGCGGGTAAACATATTATTATTCTGAAAATTTCAATATACCATATTTTTTCTTAATTATAATGAATATATATTTATTTATGAGTAATTGCTTAAAATTTTAAGTTTTTAAATGATGGTATTTGTTCTCTTCATAAATATTTTTAATAAAAATGTCCAGATTTCAGTAAATATAGGAGCTTCCATTTAAAGATATTCTCTGCTCCTGGGTTCTTTACTGAAAAAAGTAAAGTAAAAAAAGTGGAAGATCTTATGGATTTTTTTCTTCTTCTTTGTTTTTCAACATTTACAGTGATTTCCACTCATAGAGTATTGTGTATTCTGTCTGGAGTGCAATACAGGATGGTGTCTTTTACATAATTTGCAATATCATTCATTATTAGACTCATATTCAATTAGCAGTTATTTTGCTTATGCATGAATTGTGTATATTAAGTAATTATGTATGGTGCTCATAAAAAGCAAAATATTCTGAAAAGTCACTTTTTTTTCTTCTACGAATTTATTTCACCTGTGAAAAGCTAATCTCAGACTGCAATGTTTCTTTTTCCTTTGTTTGTTTTATATCTATTAATGTCTTCCTCCTCCTTTTATTTTTTTATAGCGACATTGGCTCAAGAATGACTACTGAAATTTAATATTAATATGAAAAACACACCTATTACATTTAAACGTAAATTACCTCATTCTATCCCTGGCCTGTGATCCCTTTTCCTTTAGCCTGCTGTGTTTCTCTGAATGTATTCATTTTTGGAACAGCTAATTACCATACCAGATTCTCATTTAAAATGTAAGAGCTTTCAAACAAAATAAGTTCCATATTCAGACATTAACAGCAAAACGCATCTGGATGGCAGAGCCAAATGAGAGATGTGCGACAGCAGAAGTCCAGACCACAGTTTTTTGAGAAAAACTAATTGATTTTTCTCTCCTGTCTCCAATCTGAGCATGGCAGCTGTATTGTGCCCTGCACTGCGGATGTGTGACACAGTGCAAAGGTTGACACAATGCTGGGAAAGCAGAAGAAAAGTGAATGGGACTGTAAAACTCCCTCTTTTGGCTCAGTGGGGAGTCTTCAGAGTTTACTTCAGCAGAGAGGAACTCATTTTGAGTTTTCCTTAAACAAAGTGACACAGTAAGAGGAGCAAAACTGCCTCCTCTCTCTTTGTATGCATCTGTTTTTACTTTAAGCACTCCTAGCATGAATATTGTAAGGTTTCTCATCCCATGAATATAAACAAATCTGGTACTCTCCTTTCTTCCTACAGGATATCTAGCAGTTCTCCAATATTTTTCTATTAATGTCTGCATGTGTCAATCCATTATTCAACTGCTCCCACAAACCACGCATGCACGCAGGCACACATACACTTTCAGTAGATAATCACAGAAGTAATTAAAAGCTACAGGAAACTCAGTTACTCTGTCCAAATAGCTGTAGGCACTTTCATAATTTGCACTTACAGCCTTTTATGCCAATGACATTTTATTTCACCATCACATCTCTAGTGTCTATGGCCCTACATTGCCCTTCTACTAATCTGCAGTCCCCATTATCACAGATAAAAGATTTTTTGTGTCTTGAGAAAAATATATAGCAGTCAGTCTCAAAGGATATCTATTATTTCAGTAGCACTTTTTATTAGTGTGCTTTTGTTAGTTTTTTAAAGCATCATGAGCAATTATAAAACGAATCTCTAATCTCTGGAAAATATAGGTTTATCTTGGAAAACTATACAGAAAACAGTATGTGAACGGTCATGTGTGTACTTTTTCAACACAAAGAGATGCACATTACTTTTAGAATCCCTAGTCCAGTTTGCTGAGTCTTGTTAGATTAGCCAGGTGAAAGAATCATGTTGTCACTACAGAAGGTGTTGGTTTGTTGACCCATTCAGTATTACCCAGCATCCTAGCCCTAGAAGCACGGAAACTCAGGTGAGTAATAGTGCAGGCCCCCCAAAGCTTTAAGCTGGTGTCCTCGGTAAGCAAGGAAGTCACTACATATCTGCCACAGATCATTATTAGCCCTCAAACATGACTTCATTAGCTACCTACAGTGTAACTGCTAAGCTCACCACAAGTTGGAAGTCACCCAAAGAGCAATGATGCTAACAGGAATGAACTAAATTATAATCACTAGTTAATGTGACAGCGGTCTACAGAGATTATTTTGCTGTCACAAAAAAAAAAAAAAAAAGGCAAAACAAAACAAAAGCAAAAAAACCCAAAAAAATAACCAACCAACAAAAACAAAACAAACAAACAAACAAAAAACAAAAAACCCAAAAAACAACAAAACAAACAAACAAACAAAAAAAACCCAACCAAAAAAGCCCCACCACATTTGTGAGAAATCAAATGCATGCACCAGGTATCTCTCAGGAGTCCTCTTGCCCACTGTTACCCACATACTCAAGTGCTTGGGTGTCTCAGTGCTAATGGTGACAAACCTTGCTACTGAAGTATCACTGAAAGACTTAGAGTAAAGCTAGAACCTCTTTGACAATTTTTGCCATTCACAAAATGTTTTTTCTCACCAAAGTATTGCTCAGATTGTTCCTCTTTGTCTCTGAATAACATCAGCTGTGGACTTTGTGCGGGCATAAATGACATAAAGATACAGGGCTAAGAGAAGGGCTTGATTGCCTGTGGTGTTTAATTGTTAGCACCCTCCCCTGCAGTTTTGATCTGCATCAAGCAGCACTCTCACAGGCAGTGCTCAGGCATGAACAGGAAATAAACCAAGGGACGTTTCCAATGGACAGTGGGATGCAGGGGAGACCAGGGCAACCGTACCCTGGCACCAGTCCTGTGGGCCAGCAGACAGTCCCCCAATCTCTTTGGTAGCATATTTGCAGATAAAGCATACTCTGAGGGTGCAGATTTTAGTGTGAGCTAACCATCAGGTCATTTGGAGAGATTACCTTTTGTCCATCAAAGCAGCTGGGACACAGTGAGGCTGAAAGCCTTGGCATGGATCTGACTCTATAGCTGCCCTTGGCGCCCTACTCCCCACCTGCCCAGGCTCCCTGTCACTCTCAGCTCCTCTTCTCCACTCTGCAACTGGGCAGGACACTAATTTGGCTGAAACTGGAGAGGCACAGATGGTACCAGGGTACTGTCTCCAAACATACCAGCTGCTGTAAACCTTGGAGTTTTTGTCAGCATCTCCAAAATGGCTCTCTTAATAGCCTGTGCAGTGGAAAGGGAAAGAGAGGTGAGAGACACTGAATTCTCAAGTGCTTAGTATTAAGTCAGTGAAAGTTTTTCCCCTTAGTATTTAAAAAATAGCTATTCAGTAGACTCCCGAGTTCCCAGCAGTTTTCCTCTGAGCTATAGCAGCACATTAAAAGGAGCTTACTGAAAGGTAACCTCAGAATAAAAAAAGAACTGGCATTTTCTTGGTGTTAAAATGGGTGGAATGATTCATCAGGAAAGAAAATATGTGGCAAAAAGTGAGGTCTTTCTAAGACATCTGGTGTTTGTAAACAATGAGATAGAGTAATCAGAAGGCAAAGACAAAGCTTTTCCCAGATTTGAAAGCTCATTTATTCCACCGGGTATGGCTTCTGGTCCCTCCCCTATTCCTTGTATTCTCTGTTTCTGAGGAACAATAGTTTATATAACATTCAGAGTTCAGTCTGAGCAAAGAAAAAATTAGTTTTGTCCAAAATTAATACTGATTTAAGAAGAAAACAAATTAAAAAGCATATACATTTTGATTTTGACTCAATTAAGTAACAATTTTTTAATATTCTTGCAATTACCTCTCACATATTACATATATAATAGAAGATCAGATTAACCATTGTAGGTGTCTCAAGGCAAAGAAGATTTGTTTTTTGTCTCATACTGTCCAAGACTTTGCTCTTGTCTACATTCCTGAAGTATATCATGGGTCATAGATCCAAAAGTTGTTTCTACTGTTATTATTAAGTAGATTACAAAACCTCATCTAGAAAGTAAAGAATGTATGACATGCATAGTTTACTCCTACTACATATGCATCTAATCAGCTAAGTACATATTTGTATACTTCCCGGTGTATATACAGTTAAAATGTAACTTTATTGTAATAGAAAAAAACAAACAAACAGTAAAATTCATTCTCCATCCTGATTATGAGCATATTTTACTTTCTTTCTGTGAAAATATAAGCAATAGGAAAAGGTAGTATTTTAGTATCTCATTTTTGTCATACTTGAATAGCAGAAATATTGCTTTCCTCTCCCCTACTAATGATGCATCAGTCACTCATCTCATAAGTATGCAAAATCCCAAGAAATTCAGTATGTTCTTCTTTGTAATAATTTATTTGCCAGTCCTTTTAAATACAAACTACTTTATCTGTCTAACCATGCATGCATCTATCCATCTTTTTGTTATGTTTTATTTCTTAGTTGCAATATTTCGTGTAGCTTGTAAAAACATAGAAGATGCAAAAGAACAAATTTGTTTATAAATTGTCTCCAGGAAAGCCTTCTACTAGAATTTCACATCAAGTGCCGATAAGAATCTATAAAACTCAGTCAGAAGTTCACAGGCATTAGAATCCTTGTTATTGATGGGTCTTGGGGTCAGATTCAGCTAATGCTAAGGGATCCTTCTCCTGGGAATGAACTTCTTCAATTATTTGGCCTTCTTCCCCAGCTAACAGATAGTTTTATGAGCAAGTGTTGTTGCATTATCTATCTCTGAAATGACACCCTGACAATGTTAAAATGATATGATGATCTCAGGCCCTGTAAATCCCAGTGCTAACCTGCTACACTAACTGATTAGCCTGGGACTGCTGTAGGATATAAAGGAAGCTGGCAGTTGGACTAAAAGGCAACTGGTAGGGCCTGAGCAGACTGAGAAATTTTGGCCTTGGTTATCTGTTTTCTTACCAATCTTCAATGAGCATGATGCTGCCGCTCTGTCCCAGAAACTTTTCTTTAGCCTGTTGTGAGAACAGTCAAGCAACTTTTTAGCCTCCTTTGAGGAAAACTGGAGGAGAGGATAAAGTGTATGGAAAAACAATGCTGACACTTTCAGAGAATACCAGGAGTGCTGTTAAAAATGCCTGTTTCCTGGAATCAGTATGTTTTATTCGGTAACACAGCAGTATAAATACTCACATTTTCCTCTGGGTAGATACCATCAGGAAAGTAAAATTTAAGTGGAAAAAAGTGAAAGTAAAATTTAATTATTTCTGAAACAGGTATCCTTGTCTTTGGTGATCTGCCTGCATGTTGCAACTCTTGGCATGGAAAATTGAAAATTAACAAAACCATTCTATATGCACAAATAAGTTCCATGGATGTTCACTTAGGTTTAAAAAACCCAAATTTGATATGTACTTCTAATTCTGCTGGGGATGTGTAGTAGGAGATGATACAAAGTTACATAAACCCCAAATTGAATGGCCTCTGCACTCCCCAGATCTAAATAACCAAAGACCAAAACACAAAACAACAAAAGCCAAAAGAAAACTCAGGACAGTAATCACAAAATATTTTGTAAAGGTTTTTCTTTATTACACAGAAGTTGGAAGCACAGGACATTCCACTAGAAACTCTTTTTGAGAGATTTCTAGTGTGATTTCCCAAATCCATGAAGTATGGCTAAAATTCTACACACCATAGGGTTTTCCTGTCTTGTGGTTTACATGAGTAGGTATTTTAACAGTCTGGGATAAGTACACGCCAACCACAGGGATGAGTCACACACTGGAAATTAACTCATCGTTAATGAATATGAACTCACTCGAGAGACATCTTAGCAATCAAGACGGGTTAAAATGTGTCTGTGTTGCCAACGAGGAAATACACAAAAAGTAGGCATGGGAATATTGCCCATATTTTTCTGGCTCTAGAAACTTTTTACAGAAGACCTACACTTAGTTCCGTGTTAAACATTTCAGATGCAGCCAGTTGGGAATGACAATAACACTTCAAACCTTTCCTCACTGTTGGAAGGTAAAATCCAAACAGAATTAATATCTGTAAATCCTAGGGCTTTTTAATGGGGCTTTCTATCTTTGATTTGAAATGCATTTTGTGCAGTTGATATAGAATGAAGGGGCCAAGATAGCTAGACTATAAAAGCATTCATTAGTATGCCATAAAGATGACGTTCAGCATTAGTCTCTAGCATTAAGCTGCACCATCCTTTGGGGTTTTTTTGCTCACACGGATGTGAGGTATACATTTCTGATTATGTCCTGAAACATTTTAAAGAATTATACTCCTTGAAGCATTACAGCATACTAATCTTATGGAAAGCAAGACTCTTCATACTTCTATCCAAAAGGAGATTTTAATTTTGGCAGAAAACATGGATGTATTTGTTGTGAGGAAAAGTAAAATAAAATAAAAAAAAAAAATTACGTGAACAATTTTAAGCTAAGCAAAACACTGTACTGTTCCCAAATGAAAATATGACTTTAGATTAGTCTGTTAATTGCTGCTCAGTTTAGGTAAATGTGAATGGAGATGAGACATCATGGTGGAGAATGGAAAGTGAAGCTGGGAAGGATGTTATGATCACCAGTCAGGAAAGGGCCAACTGGGTCCACAATTCTGGTGACTATAACAACTTTTTTTTTTTTTTTCTTTAAACTAATTTTCAGTTTAGCTTTGTTCATAGCTAATTTAGACTCATTTGATCTTGGGACAACTTCATCTCTTGGTTTAAAAAAATATTTGTTTCTAGGCCAGCTATTTGTCTAATCTTATATCTAACACAAGAAAAATTTCCACTCAATAGGGCTTCCCATTTTATGACACGAGCTAAACCTTGCTACCTTTTCCATTTCTCATAACAAAAGTTTTTCCCTCACCTGATGGTATCCCAGGTCTACATCTGCTCCACTCTTGAACACAAATGGACAGGAACAGCAAGATTTTTTCTTCCTTTATATCCCAATGTTTGTCTCCTCCACACAAGGTTCTTGTGGTTCACCCAGCGTAGCAGAGGAGACATTTTGCACCATTTAATGGTATAATTTATTATTTTTTATTGCTCCTTAAAATTGGTACAGGCCCTGGGCTGAACTCACCATATCAGTGCAATTTCAAACTGATCTCAAAGACTGGGGCTTGGAGCCACAGCTGAGTTGTAAGTGCACTGCTCTCCGCAAGGCTAAGTTTGACCAACAGAAATTATGCACTCAGCCTTACCTCTTCTGGCTAGCACACACAAAGAATAACCTACTTGGCCTTTTCATTGTCTAATAGTTAGCATTTTTTACCCAATTTTTTTGAGCCAACACTCAGACTGGAGTGACTACCGATTGTCAACAAGTTACTTTAAGCACTTTAAAAAAAATTACTTTCTTATTGCTTCCCAGTGTGTGGGTTCACAATAGAGTGAATTTAATGTGTGCAAGTGTAACCTAAATTTGGTGGTATAACCAGAGAGTGCTGGACTTCATGTTCCTGGGTTTAGACCTCCTGTGGTGCCCAGGCTGACCAGCTAATACAGCAGCCTCTGAATTACCACCTGAATCGTGGTGCTGTCATGTCCAGCGTTGTAAGGTCAAGAAGGGTTTGGGACAACTTAAAGAGAAAAGAGCAATCAGTACATTCCAGTTGGCTGCTTCCCAATAGTTTTTTACCTATCAAACAGCATAGAGTGGTGCTCTAAACACCAAAAAGCATCTTACGCTGTCTCGTTTTGAGATATGAATGTTTCTAGATGTGTGAAAGTCAGACTTCACAGCATGAATTTCAGTGCACTGTCAATGCTTCTGTTGCTGGGTGAAGAATATATGTAAGAAAGGAGCTGTGGCTCAAGATCAGAGCAAGTCTGAGACTTGGTCATCCTCTGCACAGAGAAATGCAAAAAACCACTGCTGTGCTTCTGCCTGCAGGCAGTAGCTTTTCAGGTATTTGAATATCTCAGATTCACAGAAAGTATCTGGAGTTGTCTGGGTGGTGACTTTCAGTTTCCACAGAGAATTTTATAGAGAAAGATAATTTCTTTTTTTTTAAAAAATTCAGACAAGGTGCACTTACACTTTTATGTAAACCTGGAGTGAAAGAACATGCGGGCTCACTTGTTTAGAACTATAGCAAGGAGAAATCCACAGTCAACTTGAAGAAGTCCAGGAACCCTCTGCTGCTCCCACACATAGGGGACAATTAAGGTGATCCTGGTAAGAAATATAACAAGAGAGAAGTTGCACTACGCAATTGCTCCCCTCTTCTTTGCCCAGAGACTTCTACATTAAGGTCCAAAACATATCTGAGTTTTTGTGTACAGTAGAGAGCTCCTCACAGAAAAAGCTATTCACAGTCAAAGTCTGATGAGGAGGGAATAGCAATTAGAGATGTCTCTTATTTCAGAATACTCCAAAAAAATATTTCATATTTCATATTTATTTGTAGCCAAACCAATGACATAGGACTTAATGGATTGTGGAAAAATAAGCTTTATTATTTCCTTTTTAATTTCATTGTAGTCTCATTGTGAGAATTTCTATGGCCAAATATACCCCTGCATGGAAGGTTAGTCCAGAATGTTATCCAGACTTTAGTGGGACACGTGTACTGTGCCTATAGTTGGGCACTTCCTACAGCAGCTCTGTTGAGCAATGTTAAATGTTAAGAAGGCTGTACAACACATTGATGCTCTCATCTAACTGCCAGTACCCAAACGCATGCAGAAAAGACAGCCAAACTACCTTCTTCATAAAAGGACACGAAACAAATAATAATTCATCATTTTAAAAAGTCCCTTAATTTAAAAAAAAAAGTGCTACCCAAAAGAAAATGTGCCTAATCTTCATGAAGAGAGATTCTTACATTTCTTCTCCATCAATAAGATTGAGGAATGTGGGTGTATAAACAGAGATGGAAGAGAGACATTTATTCTATCAATATTTTGTAGCAATATCTTTACTTGATCTTTCCATGATGAGAAGATTGCCTCGAATACCTTAAACTATGTTGCCTTTGAAAAGACATCTACTGAGATTTTTGTGGCCACACAGAGTCTGAGCTCCCAGGGCAGACTGTTGTGTTGCTGCTCTGGGAGCGTGCTGAGGGATGGTTTGTACCACCTCTTGTTCTGAAGGACAACATGGAAGAGATGGTTTGGGGAAGGGCTGGATTGATGCACAACCACTTTGTTGTGACTTGCAGAGCCAGCATACAAAGACAGATGGATGAGGGAAGAAGTGAAAATAAAAGCTCCATAAAAAATAGAAAGTGGAGGGAAGGGATGTGTAATACAGTCTTCATAATGGGCCAGCACAGTTTCATAACAAGCAGGGATGTAATGCTAAACAATCCACAAAGTACTTAATTTTTGTCCTTCTTCTTTTTACCCAAGCATTTTAAAAGAGATGGAAAGAATTTCAGGCTTTAACAGCGATCTCTGAAAACACCTTGCTTCTCATGAGAGTCTGCCACAGCCCTCCCACACCCTTTGCTGTCCAAATAAACATTGCAAGGGAATGTTCTTTACATTCCCCGTTGAGCATGTATAGAAAAGATTGCTCTGGCACAGCCTGCTCTCTGTTGACAACAGTGTTTCCTGTTATTGTGAAGGAGTCACGGGCCTGCCTCCAGTCCAGATCTGGGGAGCGGTGGTGTCACAGATGTTTTTTCAGGTGTAAAATTCCTGCTGGCCACACAGGCTGTTCACACAGGATAAAACGGGTGTCTTCAGCTTGGCTCAGTGTGTCTGTTTGCTCAGTGCTGAGATGAACCACTGCCTCTTTTAGCGGCAGTGATGAAACTAGGGAATGTGGAAGGGAGTTTAAAACCCTTCCTGTTGCATATAGGAAATGTTCTGAAAACCTGAGATTTCACTTTTTGTGTTTATTGTGGGTCAACTAGGGCAGGGGGGAGAAGAACAGGGGATTGTGAGTTCAAGGACTGCATGATAGGGAAGACTTTCTTTTTGTTGGAAGAATGTGGTTGAACTTTCTCCCTGAAGAAGATTTATCCTGTTGTGATTTCAAGGACCCTTAAAAAAGCCAGCCTTGGAGAGCCACCCACACAAGATAGCAGCATAGCAGCTGCATAACAACGCTATCATGGTTAATGGCTGCAAATACAGTGTAGTATTATGAAAAGGTCACTGTGAGAGGGTATCCTGCTGTGCTAGAGCTTATGCAGGTGCTGTGGGTGTATCCATAATAATCATATCAACGGTGGCCGGGAATTGTTAGATACCAACCTTCTCTGTTTTAATCTGGAGAGAGCTCTGCATTCCATAAACTTATTTAACCCCAACATGAGTGGTTTCACAGTGCAGAAGTTACTTCACTGAGTAGAAAACTCATTTCACTGTCACTTTGATATACTGTCAAAATGTGCTTTTCTTTTTCTTTCCAGTACAAAATCATTCTTACTTTGTAAACACTTTGTTTGTGTTAGATATGTAAGAATATTCCTCCTTAAAATGATTGTTTTGATGAAATGTAGACTTGCCTGATATTATTTTTCCAGTAAAATGTGGAAAGGAAAACTGTGGTCTATAAAAGTGAAAAACCATTGCTGAACCATGTTTGTTTAATAAGAAAGCTGCAAGGCCTGGGACCTGCTATTGCAATGAGGGCAGTCGGAGTTCGAATGATCCATTTCTTCATTCTTTCACTCAATTTTTTTTTCACAATGGTTCTTCAGCTTGTTGGAGACATTCCTGAAGCTGACAGACAGCCAATACTTTGTATTAAAAAGCAGTTTTTAAATGTTGCACATGGGAAAATAAATGGTTATTTGGCATGTTTCTAAAATGTCATCAACTCTTCCTTGCTATTCAACATATTTGCATCATTCTTTGATGAATTCATGTGGGCAGTGGCCTAAGATCAGTGAGAGAACTAAGAAAAAATATGAAGCAGTGCTGAAGAGAATTATAATATTTTGCAAATATTCCCCATGTTTATCTCTCATTTTGAATTTTCACCACATTCTGAGAAATACTATAGCTTTGGAAAAGAGGTAATGATGACAGTGCAGTTGCACTTTTACCTTCTTTTTTTTTTCAGCCCAGAGAAAAGACAACTTTCACCCCAGGGAAGGAATAAAACCCTGGATTCTTTATCCGATGTATCAGGAAAGCCACCACTAAGTTATTCAGATAAAATATTTCTCAGCTCACACCTATGCACACATAGATGTACACAAATATATGTGGGTGTGTGTATACTTATTTATGAACAACTGTCACTAATAGGAGGCTTTTGTCTACTCCAGTGATAACAAGTGAAAATACTAGATCTGATTGAGTTGGTCAGACAATGAAACACTTTATTTTTATGCACCATCTTTCATGCAAGCATATCATGAAATTCTTCAAAGCCAGTTTATCTACACATTCCTGAATGGTGCAACTAAAGCGCTCAGCTTTACAGGAAGCATCTGTACATGTTGCAGGGCAAGGGTGAAGATGGAAACAATGGCCAAGTTTCAGGAGAATGATTGAGTGCTGGAAGACTGGGAAGTTCATGCAATGGGATGGACACTTTTTTTAGGTAGCTGGAGAGGCTCTGCCTTCAGACTCCTGGAAGGAATTTGAAGAGAATTAGTGGGAATGGCTATTTCAGATGGCAGAAGGAATCAAAATAGAAAGCCAGTTCCTTAGGCCTGGACTGTCTCCTTTCAAGTCTGAAACATATATCCTTTCTGTCTTGGATCTTTTGTATCCAAGAGCTCTTTATCCTGCTCTGGTAATAACAGCTCAGAAGGAAGGCTCCAGGGGGAAGAAACTGGGGTGATCGCTGCTTATGACCCCTTAATCACTCAGGCTGAGGTGGACAGGACTTGCAAACTTTCTGGCTATTGTGGATTCATATTGTTTGGATATTTCCTCAGTATACCCCAGCTTGGCCCCCAAACTCCCTGCCTGCTCTCTGGCAGCAGTATTCAATCTGGTACAGGATCCTCCAGCTTGGAAACAGGCCCTGGCTGAGTATTGGCTACTAGCAACAAAAAAGACATGACAAATCTGAGATGATAAATTTTAGAGGTAGATCGGAGTGGACCTTGGACACTGACAAATTGATATTATTTCTGTTTTGGGCACAAGAAGACACATATCCACAAGATAAATATCAGAAAAATTAGCTTGATTTGACAAGATCATTATGTGGAACCAAATAAATTTAAATTATAGAAGTTTGTGCTTCAGTTCTTTTCCTTATAAGGTCTCTTGCTATTAATAGGCAAAACTACATACACAGTGTCTGTTCATTAGATGTGATTTTAAGAAATTACAAAGATCTCTAGTTTCCACTTGAAAATAATAGCTACAGCAAGAGTTTGAGCTACAGATTTTAATAATGCTCTGAGAAGTTTATCATTACATATAAACCTCAACTTTGAATAATATGGTGGAAATCCCTTTGGTTTCACCCAGGCAAAATTCTTATAACAATCTTGCACTTTCCTGATTTTTTTTCTCTCTTTTGGGCTGTGATGCCCCTTTTTTTTCATCTCTTTTATACAGTCTTTCTTCAGCTTCAGCTTATATTCTAATCCATTGTAACGTGTTATTGTTAGTAATTCTTTCAGAGGATATGGGGCATAGCTGTTCCATTTGTAGCAAAAAACCACCCCAACACTTCAGTATGCATGTAAAAAGGGGAATTTTCTGTTTTCACAAACAGAAATTATGATACTAACAAGATTTCAGCACCAACAAAAATGAGTATCTGTAATTAAGAACCTTAACACAGAACCATATCTCAGCTTGGATCATCAGTGGTCTTCATGTCTTGCTGTGGGTCAAAAATTAAAGACAAGAAAAGCTGAGTGAAGCTGGTATAGGGGCCTTTGGTCTGCTGTGCTTCCTTCTGTGCTGGGTTAGGTGTTTAGGAACCCAGGTGGTAGCTGAGACATTCTTTCACTCTCAGAAGTTCTTCTTAGCTAGACGCAAGAAACAAGGGACCTGACTGTATATAGCTTTATGATCTTAGAACAGGCAAGTAATGGCTTACTGGTGCTTAATAAGTCAAGGACCTTGGGGCATGATAAATTGAATTTCCAGTTATCTATTCAAAAACAGATGGTCACATTTCAAAACACTTTGTTGCCAGCATGCTAACTTGAGAGGTCACACAGTGCTCTCAGCTGAGTTTTTCTATTGTTTGAGGTTTCTGCTTGCAGGCTGAGAGCAATATCCTGCACATTGTTTTAGCCTGTGGTGATAGTAGTCACTTTAATCTGACATAAGTATGGCCAACCACCCCCAACTGGATTCTCTCCTTACTCCTTTGGGTAGGCCTGAGATTCGTGCAGCTGCTTGGTGATCTGACTCATCCTACAAACACTAGTTCTGGTACAGCTAATGATGGTGGGAATAGGCAAGCTGAGTGAACATGGGACCATCCTTTCTGTCAGCAGGCAACATTTACATCAGATCACAATGCCTAATAGAGAGCGTTAAAGTAAAATAATCTTCAGCTTCATGGATGAATTTGAAATATTCTGTAGCTTGGGTTCAACTCCTATGCATTTATTGTATTACTGCCAAGTATAATTAAATCTGTAGAAGAAATTTCACAGCATGAAACGCTAAATCAGACAAACCAAGCTGCGACATCCACAACAAAACTGTACCTGGGTCTCATGGCAAAGGCTCTTTACACTAGCCTCACATGCTAAATGGAAGAATTTGGAGAAGCTTCAAGTTTATTGTTCTCCTTGGTTTGTCTGCCAAGGCAGCAATGCAAGTAATTAACTGTTCAGGCACATCTAAACTCAAGTAGTAGGGAAGAAAGGATAATAGAGGGTACTAAATCCGTTTCTATGTCCTGTCTGATTGTAGCCTATCATATTCCTAATATCTTAAAATATTTATGTAGTACCACTTAGGTTAGAGATGTGTTTTTGAACTCATCTGTTTCAACCACCATTTCTCATAGTTCATTTTTACTCCACCACATCAGTTTTTTACCTTTTCAGATTAGTCTAGTTTCATTCTTGTTTCCTCTTTTTTTTATTTTTACGTAACTATGCTATCATTCTTCATCACCTGATTTTTCCAGTTGTCTCCAAAAGACCTAGCTTTGCACCACTGGCCAGCTTTTAAGGGTTGCTTTTTCAGTCTTTTCAGTTAATGAAGGCTCAGGCACACAAAAGGGAAGAAGTGTCTCCTGGTGTCACAAAGCTACAGTTTCTGAGTCTGTCTTTTTCCAGCCTTTCTACACTTCCTCTCCAAGGGATATGCACACAGAGATTGCGAAGGAAAAGGTATTTAAACTGTAACCTCCAAAGAATGAACTGTCAGACTGCGATCTAAAAGAATTAGCTCATTTCAGCCAAAGGGCATTTTTGTTGCATGATCAGTGACACCACTTTTCCTCTTTCACACACAGACTTGCTAGATCATTTTTAATAGGTACTGTTACATACACCCAAGCGGTAGTGAATACCACAAGAAGCATCTGTGGCAACACAAATCACTTCAATTTTCTCCTGGCTCCTAATACAGGGGTTTTTTTGGTTATTTTTTTGTTTGTTTTGGTTTTTTTGGTTTGGTTTGGTTTGGTTTTTTGTTGTTGTTGTTGTTTTTTGCTGTTGTTGTGGTTGGTTATTTTTGTTGTTAATGTGGTCTTTTGTTTGTTTGTGGTTTTGTTTTTGGTTTTTGTTTATGTGTTTATTTTTTGTTTTGTTTTTTTTTAAAGCCCTCTTCCCACAGCAAGCATAGTATTGATTTCTCCTACTTGAGAGAGCATTGCCTATAATCAGCAATTCTAGGAGTAATTGTTTAGCCATGCTGAGTGCTGTTGCAATGCTACTTGTCAACACATTCCTAGAGAGCAGGAGAGGCTTGCACCTCATGCCACCACGTACAAGCCTGCTCAGGCTCTGCAGCACTCTCCAGCACAGGGTTTCTGTTCCCCACTGTGCTCCGTGACAGCACAGACGAAGCTGGTCTAGTTATTTTGCAGCTAATGGACCTTCTTCAGGTGTCTGTCCAAAGCAGATTTGTGTCTGTGCACACATGTATGTGATACAGCCTGAACCTGATGGTGTTTAAGAAGCTGCTGAAGAGAGTGACAAAATCACCCATTTCCCCCCTTTTCTTCCTCACAGAAAACCTCAGGATCTTTGGAATGAACTCAGTGGGATGACATTTTTTCACAAAGAAATAAGCTGGATCTCAGCAATTAGTCATTCTCTTTATTCTTCACAAGAAGACAGGGGATGAACACAGTGAAACAATTAAGTCCACCGAGATACTTCTAACATCTTCCCAATTACTTCAGGGAATATTTCTGTTGTCTGACAATCCCCATATTTTTCCTGGGAAACCTATGCCTCATAGATGTTGCTTGTTCCTTTCCTATTTATTTCATTGTAATTATTTTTCAAATGTCTTGAACAAATTACTGAAAGTATAAATATGTGTTTCAGATTCCTTTAGAACTCAAATCTTGTAATTATTTTCCTTGTAATACACCTGAATTCTTTTTCTGACCAATATTTTTGAAACCATCTTGTCTACAGGGATAAAAGAGAGAAGTAGCTTTGCTCTCTTGAAGAGCTGCCTTTTCACATAAATTCTATGGCAATATCTTCTTTTTCTACAATGACTTTTGTGCTGTTTAAGCAAACAAGTTACAATTTGGCAGTCTTTTTTTTCAGGTGTCTACTCATTAATCAGTGGTTAAGAAATACCTCTCAAAGCTGATGTCTGAAGACAGCTGTAGTCAAATAGGGATTTTGATTAACTTCCTTTGTTTTTTTAATTTGAACAATACATTCTCTTATCCCATTTGGGTTTTGCAATGCTTGGGGATTAAAACTACTATTGAATGGACTATTACTATCTTGGAAAACACCAGGAGCATGATTACCTCTTGTGAAGTTATTTATATTTGCGTATGGCACATGAAAAATGGAATTTTGATGTAAATGAGTATAGAACTATAGTATATAATTGTAGTATTTTCCATGCTGCCCAGTTTTCACAATTGTGATGTCCTGAGGTGCAAAGGAATGCAAAATCATGCTCTTGATTAGGAATTCTTTGCCTTTTCAAAAGAAATTTCAACTGGTAATTTCTTTTTTGTTTCAATTATGGTATTCTCTCGTTGACGCAATTTAGTGTAGCCGGACCTGAGTCAGAAACATTAGAAAATCTTTGTCTTTGGAATTCCAGTTATCAGCTCTTACACTTTGGCAGTTTTTTTCTGGAAGTTTGCTTGCTGTGGTCTGCAGTAAGTAGATGGTACATACGACAAACTGATTGTTATGGAAATGCATGGTCAAGCTGCATGTTTATTCCAGATTTTGGAAAGGGAATCCCTTTGTATACTTTGATTTACAGATCTCCGAGTAAAGCATTTCTGTCTTCATATTTATTTGTATCAGTATTTTCTACGTTCACCTAATGCGAAGATATTCAGTGGCAGAGACGGTGTGCTTGTTTAGAGCTAGCAGTATGCACAGCTTTGTTCAATACTCAACAGCAGACAATCACTGCCCTGGAGAGCTTAAAGTCTAATAATACCTCATCTAGTGCTTCAGCTTTTTTCAGCCTTTGACATCCTCAAGATCTTCTTGTTTTGTCTCATCCTAATAAAACTCAATTTTAAACTGTCAGCTTGGTTCCTCTCTGAAAATAATCTGGTAAAAGGTAAACTATTAATTTTTAGATATGAAAATGTGTGTGGGTTCAATCCAGGATTCACTGCAAAGCAGAATCCCATTGTTATGGACCCCTCTAGGTAACCTTAATCTTACCTGCCTGCTCCCAGCAGTGCCAGGAAAGCATTTGCAAGCCCTCTGGCTGTATTACCTGTCTTCTCTCTGGCTGTTGAGAACAGTTTGGTTATAGCAAACTGCTGAAGCTCTGATTGCAAATGAGGTCATCTGGGTAAGATATCTTGATGCTTTCATGAATATATGTGAGTATTTTGGAGCAACGAGAGGTACGTTTCCCTAGTGAGTCTCATTTCAAGGCTGTGCTGTGGGTTTTTTTGCCATCAGGACTGTCAGGAGCAAGGTGAAGATGAGTGTGGTCTGCTAGTTTAATACTAGGCAATGGAAGGATTGTAAGAGATTACATCATGTGCTAATGGAAAAGGACTAAGAAGAATGAGGAAAAGAAAACTTTAGCAGAAAGGCGTTGCAGTCCATTGGATACTGCCTCTTTTTGCTGTGGATATTTTTATAAGTGTTTCTGCCTCTGTGGTTTCTCCTTTCTAAGAACAACATCAGTCAGCACTGAACTGCGGTATCTCAGATTCTTTCTAGGGATTAAGCTGCAGGTTTAATTTTTGGGCTGGCATAAGGACCATCTGTTCAGTGTAGTTTGCAGGCAGAGTGGAGATATGTGTGTTGTGAACATACAGAACATGCTGTAAGAAGAGAAGGCAGAGAATAGACTTTAACATCTTGTTATTTTCAGTTTAGTTGTTAATTCTGTTGTGCTTGAAAGCGAGTGCTTCAAAAGGATGAAGCCATCAGGTCCTGTTCGATATGTGGTGAGTAAAGGGAGGACAGTTTCAGGTTCCTCTTCAGAGTGGTTGAACTGTGTGATGGCTTACAGGGCTGGTAAGAGATGGAGATATTCTCTGTCTGAAAACTACTACTATATTCTGGTGGCTACAGTTGCTTAAAGCTTTTGAGAAAGGGAGCATTTTAATCTCTATTCACACATTTAAATGTCCCATCTCCTCAGCACATACCTTGTACTGACTTCTTCCTCTTCAGCTCCATTCTCATCCCATTAAGTCACTGCATATAAAACATTGCTCTTTGCTGTCCAATCTGGTACGAAAATTATGCCACAAACAGCTGCAGGAGCCTTGCACACTTTTGTGTGTTTCAGATTAAGCCCTACACCCATATTACCCCCGTCTGACCAGGGCTACTTCTGTTTCATAAACCAAAGCCAGTTCTCCACCTTGACGTGATCCTGGATTACCTAACTAGTTCTCATGCCTTCTCCTACAACTCAGCCTCCATCTCCTCCATCATACATAGGAATGGTCTTCACCTTAGTTTATTATTTTTATTGTTTTCAAAGATCTAAAGTTGCTATTTTGATTTAAAAATGTATATTGTGTCTCTTTGCAGGAAGAGATAAAGAATAGGAGGGCTCAAATCCGAGAGAAGATTGGACAGTTAGAGACATAAGAAGGAGGAATAGAAAGGGTCACTAGTTACACTGTCACACAGGGGTAGCCTCTCTTCCCATTCCTGCTCCATCTGATGTTAACACCAAAGATAGGATATTGGAGATTCATAAGAGAGATTCTTCGGAGATTCATACCTTATGGTATACCTCATATTCCTTATCTACCGACCTCAGTGATCTCCTATCTGCAATCCATCACTCTTCATTGGGAGCCTTATTCTGTTATTTCTGTAAAAGGCTTAGTAAATGTTAGGAACTAGCTGAATGAACATTTAGGGCTTGAAACACAGTGGAACTCACTGAAAAAGAAAAATGTAGAAGTTTGTAAGAAATTGTCATCTGTTTTCAACACAAATTTTGTATGTTTAGGAGGAGGACATTGATGGAAATCCTTACAAGAAACAACTATGCATTTTAATCACTAAGAGTCTTGATCCACAACCACAAGAAGGCTAAAATGAGCCAACTATAAAACTGTGAAACTTTGCATATCTCTTTGTCACATACTACTGGCATGGCCCTTCCTCTGACTGCAGATTTAGCTTAGCTGATTTTGCGGTACCCCCTCATTCATGAATGATAAACATTCTTCTGTGTGCTGCTGCTGCTCATAAGGACCTGAGCCCTCCCTGCGGGGAGGAGAACACACAGGGGAAAAGAGGAAGCTGACGAGTGGACATGGGAAGGCTTCTTAGTGATCCCAAGCCATGACTGTGACTCATAAGTCAGAGCCTTACCTCTAGTGAGCACATCAAAACACATAGAAGCAGATGGATTTTAGAGGAGTTCAGGTACAGAGAAATGAGAAAACATCTTGGCACCATTTTCTCCCTGCTCCTCACAGCTCTCTGGCCCTGTAAGATCTGCTGTCTGAGCTTTCCCATGAGCAGGCTATAGTGTCTCTCAATCAAATTAACTAGCTGAACAATCTGTGTTCCTTAATACATTTCACGACATTGTGCAGATTTAATCCAGATCAGGCGTGGACACGTCATCCCAACTCTGCAAAGTTAACTGGAGAGTGTGATACACATGCTGGCTTTGTTCTTCTAGGCTGGTTTGCACTGGCTTCAAGACAGAAGACCATTTCTAACCCAATATGAAGACAGAACAGCACATACAGACAGTACCCAAAGTAACAACAGGTCTGCCTGGACAAAATTATGTACTTAGCATTGTCCGAGCCAAGCTGAAGTGGCAGAGTGTTTGTTCTGCTGTAATGCTCTGTCCTATGCAGCCACACAGTTTTGAACTTGATGATTGCTTTTAGATGCTTTCAAAAACTGCTGCCTGCTCTCACACTTGATTTACCATCTCATGGTGCTACAGCATTCAAAGGTACTGAAAGCAGGTATTTGCTAGCACTATCCTTTTTCACTGAAGCAGTGTAAAAGAATTTCTGCTTTGCAATCAGCATAACTGGATTTGCCTATTAAAAGTCAGCCTACAAGCAAAGGGGTCCAATACTCCTGGATCTTTCTATTTTTTTTTCCAGACAAATGCAACTGAGCCTAAGCAAATGCTAAAGAAGCATGAAATATGTTATTCCTTTACATTTGTGTAAATAAAGTTTCAGACATGCTATGGATGTTTTCTTCTGGTAGTTGTAAAACACAAAGTGTAGGATTTTTTTTCAAATGTCACTATTAATTTGCAGAAAGGATGACAGAATGAGAAACAAGGGACTGTAATCATGTTCCATTTCTATTTTTTGGGAAAATTTTATTTGACACAGTCCTATTTTCCTTCAAACATCTCAGTTTTTGAGGGGTGACAGTCAAGTTATATCCCAGACATAAGAATATTACTACTTTCCACACCTTCTCTATACCGCTTATACATGAAAGAAGGGAAATGCAGTATCTCAGAATGACAACGGCCCAATGAATTGCATGTGAGAACTTTTTATTTAGAATAATTTATTATAAGCATATTGCAGCATCAAGATTCATCAAGGGAAATACTCTTTGCCTCTTAACTTTACCATTGCAATAAAAGCAATTTGTTATCATGTGTTTTCATATTCATTCACCTTCTACTGTACTTCTCAGCTATACCACCATTTGTTCAATGCAAGAGCTCTCCAGGGTGAATATGAAGTAACTCATAGGCAAACAAATGTCTTGTTCAGTAAAATTTAGGCACCTAAATAAAGGCAAACAATCCAGATTTTATGGAATAAGCCACCTGGTCTGCAGAAAAAGGTTTTTATGTACCTTGAGAATGATTACTCTCTTTTACAAAAAGTAGAGTTCCATTGTCTGGACTAACCATTTAGGACCCTGTTCTTCTGTCCTTAGGGCATCTAGACCTGGACTTACATTTCGGCTGTGGAACACAGATGAAATTTTATTTGTACAAGTTAGCACTCAGCCCTGTACCACATGTGGCCCCTGTAAACCCGAGGTGTCAAGTGTTTGAACTTATTGTACCTGAAATAAAATATGTGGTGTTGCATCCCAGGAAAATGATGTCTTTATAGCAAGAAACTGCTGTGCATCCACTCCCTATCATGTGGGAGGATACGTAGACTATGTGGGAGTACTGGGGAGAACAAGCAGGTGAGAAGTCCATCGGGTTGGGGTTGCAGGAGGGGAGGATGTGTGGCATGCCATACTGGTCCTTCATTCTACAGGACTGGTGGCTCCTGCATTGTACTTGGGCACAATCTGGAAGACCTGTAGCTCATCCCTATGTTATACTACTCTTCCAGTTTGACAGTAAAACAACATTTGGGGCTAGTGGTCAAGACTGTGTCAAAACCAGCAGTACTGGTCAAGCCCTGCTTAGTTTTCCAGAGTAGAGATTATCTGAGTACCTAATCATAAATAGAGAAAGAACTTTATATCTCAGCAAGTGAGTTAGGTACTAGACCAAGGAGGGTCTGGTGCCAGATTTAAGAAAAGCACTTAAATGCTTTCTTAGCATTTACATCAAAGCTCATGTGTTTGAGAGACTTGGAGACTCACTTCCCCCAAATTTCTGTCTGGGTAGCTAATGCATAACTGTACTCAGCATGCATTCTGCGTAATAGAAATCACATTTTTAGATATCATTTGGCATCTAAAAAATTCCTCAGTAGTGTGACTTTGGTCCATGAAAGCACTTTACTATAGGATGTGAACACCAGCAAATTGTAGTTTTATAATCCTAGAAAGCTTAGGTAGATTGTCCTAGATTACTCTTCAACCTTATCTCTTTTGGTATTGCAAAGAATGCTTTTAGGAATGTTTTCCTTCTGATGTTTACATTCACAGCAATTAAAGCATTTCATGCTCTTTAAAGTTGTGTTTCAACTGTCTGTCTTTTGTAGATGTGTGTATGGAAGAGAGAGTCTCAGAAAACTGAAGCTAGCCCTGCCCAAAAAATTAATTGAATTTTTCAGATATATAGGCTGCAGACAATTTGAATAGCTTTTTATCCAATCTGCCCACCCCATCACATACAGATTTTATATTTCAGTGGTACTGGGGGGGCATAACTCCCCTGTTTTTCCTTAATCCTCTATTACAGTGCGGCAAAGGACAGCAGTGGGACTAGAAATCTACAGCCACTGGATCCATTTGTACCAGGGAGAGATGGGGTGATTCTGCTGTTTCATCCAGAGGGGCTTTGTAAAGTCTTCTTTCCTCTAACAAGCCTTTCCATTTGAAAACTTCTCACCTATACACTAATGCTTTTGGGAGCTAGGTGTGAAACCAAGAGGAGAAATGCACCTGTTTGCATAGTGATTTTTTCTAATGTTAATAGTGGTAAGTATTATGTAACATGACTTTTGCAAAAAACTGGAAGTTTAGCTTGGCAAATGGCAAGCAGCCTCTGCACAGTATTGTTCCCTGTATGTGGAAATTCCCAGCATGACGGATTCGAAAGTTTAACATAACTGACACCTTGCTGGAAAAAAAGTAGCTCAGACAAACTGAAAAGAAGTATTTCAAAAACTAGGTGCTCAGACATGAGTCTAACCACGCTGAGAAATTTAAGTTGCTTATTCAAAAAGGGGAGAATAAAAGAGAAAACAACTTTCATTTCCATGTTCCTAGCATCTTCATTTCAGGACAATGCTGCAGTGGTGGGTTTAATTCCTTTATACATCAAATGGTACCTGTAACTGGTTCTGGAAGCGGGTTAAGATGTCATAATTAAGTGATTTTAAATATTAATCATCCTATCTAAAAGTAATATTGGCAAAGAAAGGCATCTCTGATAAGAGATAAAATCACACTATAAACATTATGCCATAAAAAATTTGGCTTATTCAAGTGTTTCTTTGAAGCCAAATGAGAACCGATCCAGTGTCCGAGTACATTCCCTGGGTGCTATGAGGAAGCCAAATTCTTTTCATAATTGTTTGGCAAACTTCTTCCAAAACACACAGCACACAGACTTAAAATGCATTTTTCCTGTCATTTGTCTGTGTTTATGGGTGAATACCATATGGACTTTGGTCTGAGCTTTGCTCACCTGAAAAGCGCTGGGACAGGACTCCATGTTTCAGTTAACTGTTTCCTGTTGAGCAGACAAAACATGTTCATCTTAAGGAAGCAAAAATGACAAAGTTATTTTAAGGTAAACAAGCAATTTTTTTCCTCAGGGTGTGGAGTAATTTTGTTTTTGTTATTCACATCTGGATAAAAAAGGACAGATTAGGTATCACTACTGTTAACTTCAGCTTTTCTCAGGGAAATATAGACAGGATTTGAATAAGAAGTAGTTATATAATTTGAAGTCTAAGCTGACCCTGAAGGCAGTGATCAACTTAAAGATTTGTCCTATAGTAGCATATTGATGTGGATGTTGAAATGAGGCAGATGTGCCTGATTGACACAAGGTCAGGCAGAGCTGTGTCCTGAGAAGAGATTCTCAAAACTGATAAAACTGACAGAAAGCTATTATAAAAATTGCTCTCTTTTACACTTTAATTTACCAGTGGTTAAGGAAAAAAATGGGAACACTTATGTAGATTGTATTGCATGGATGTGACTCTGTACAGTGTTCTCTCCCATGCAGAGCAGTGACTGCAAACTTTCCCATAGGAAGCTGACATCAGTAATAATACATTGTTTGGTTAATATAGGAAATACGTGAATTCTGCTATTGAGTTTTTTTCAGGTCTTTTTATTTCTGAAAATGTTGCTTAAGGCCCAATTCTGCTGTTCTTGAGCCGAAAGACATTTAACCAAATGAATGTTGAATTTAGTTCTCTGTCTTTATTCAATTGTTTTTTGAGTTAAATATTCATTGACTTCAACAAGAGATTTTCGCTAAGAGCTGAATTAAACTAAGTAGAAACATCAGGACCCAGCTAAGATACTGACTTCTCCCACATCCTTAGAGCTGAGTATACTGGAATTCATTAACTCTCGTAAAATGCAATGCTAAAAGTTGATGTGTTATTGAGTAATGATAAATGGAGAGATACATACATGCATTATGTTACTTGTTTGCATTTCTACAATGCATAATAGGAGGTTATTTCCCTGCATAGCTTTTGGACATCACTTATGATTGCAAAACTGTGATGGGTAAAAACTATTGGCAGGGAATTTGTAAAACTCTCAGTGCTCTGACTGTCTTGATCTGGGCAGGCAGTGAAAGAACGTGAAACTGGCTGATCAATATGATTCTCAGACTCGTGCTTTTTGTCTTGATGCAACTTGCAATTCAGTGATTAAGTAGGAGGAAGGAAATCAGGAAAAGGTTAGAGAGGGTTGTGTTTTAAATTCAGTAGGGAGTGAGTGAAATGGAAGAGAAATTCCACTGCTAACATTATCGACCCATTTCTATGCTGAGATGGACTTAGCATAAGACTAGCTGTGGTAAAAAACATGAGAAGCAGAATCTGAATGTCAGACTGCTTCAAAGTTTAAAGTAAGGCAATTTCAAGAGTATTTTCCTCTACTCCACAGGCACATGTTCCCAGCTGATCAAATGGCTGCTGACAGCAGTGAAGTCTGCTGTAGTACCTACCAAACTGCTTGTAGAAGTGTTGGGGCAGCAATAAAAGCATGGACAGCAAGTTTTTGCATCAAGAAAAGTCTCCTCATATACAGAAATGCTTCACTGGCTTGCAGAATTAGTTCCCCACGTTATTGCCCCTGTTACATCTTAATTCTCATTGAGAGTAATGTGAAATCTGAGTTTCCTAAGGAGAACAGTGTTAGAAGATATAGGGCCTCTTTCCCAAATTTTCTGCTGGTCTACATGCCATCTATTTGTTGATGCCTGTGTGTAGACACTATTTGCGTCAACAGAAAAGTGTTGTTTCTTCACAATGAAAAAGTCATTTGAATTGCTCTCCACTCCAGTTGAAAACTCTCAGAGATTTGGTCTCTTTCTGAAAACAGATTGTTAAGGCTACATAATTTGTATGAATATTTGACTTTTTTCCGTGAATGAATTCTAACAATTAAATAAGATTTCTGTTCTTTGTGCTTTTTTTCATCGGTTTGCATACTTTTTCTGCTTGTTTTGCTTGAGACTGTTAGCACATAGAGACCAGAAAAATAAGATTGTATATTGACCTAAGCAGATTCACTCCTAAACAAACTACTCCTCAAAGATTTTCAGAAGGCACCAGCTTACTACTTTAAGAAGTAACAGCCTACAAAAATGTTATTTTTCACAGTTAAGCAGACTTTGGTCTAAAGCTGTGCAAACAAGCCTCTGAATCCTTGTCGCTTCCAGGGACTGTTTCTGGGTGTGTGCTGATCTATAAATCAAAAGAATTTGAAACAATGTAAGAGAAAATGTTTAAAGAAAACAAATACAAAAGGAAACATTTTTCTCTTCTCCCTCCTGCAGATCAGGGTACCTTCCAAAGAAGTCAAAGGCATTACAGGGATCCAAAATTTGAGCATGAAAGAGGAAACTGAAGAGTGCCTGGTCCAAATCCCACTGAATTAGTGCCAAACTCATCCTTGACCACAGAAAGTTTTTGTTGAAATCCCATGCTCTGATTTTGGCAGTCAGGTTGGAGACCACATCACAGTCCACTTCAGTTTGAAACAGGTAAGACCCAAAAGCAAAAGAAAGTTGAAAATAAAAGAAGGCACCAGATCAATGGGGACCCTGCCAGGCTCTCTTATAAAGAGTACGTGACTCTTTGTGAAACGACATGTAACATTGGCATTGTATAAAGACCCTGAATGGCTTAAAGGCTTTGGAGTAGCATTGGTGTGAAAGGCCCTGAAACAATGGGACACCTAATGCCTTGCCAGTACTGGAGGATCCACAGGTGTTCTAAACCAGGCAGCTTATACTAGGTATTACTCTGCTGCTGATGTCACTGGCAAAACCCCCGGAGACCTCAGTGGTGAGAGAACCCAGGCAGTGGTGATGAAAGGAATTCATTTGCTCTGATGGGAGCCGAATCGACTCTGAACAGTCCCATTTCTTGATGTTGACTGTTGAAATCTACCCTCGTGTTCCTGATGGCTGATATCAGAATGCAGTAATAAAAGTACTGCTCACCCAAGCAACCTTAACAGTAGAGTGCAGCTGGAGGTGAAATCTGTGTGTATGAGAATACCTGTAACAAATAAAAGGGGTTTTTTTTTGTGCCAGGAGCTACTTAGATGGAAAAATAAATAAATGGCAAATTCGCTCTCACTCTTCTCTTTTAATAGAATAAAGGCGATCATTTTAGAAAAAAAAAAATAAAACATAAAAAAACCCCAATAGTAATTTAAACAGCTCTAATTTTATTTGGTTTAAACAATAAAAACATAAGAAGAGATAAAAGATAAGGCTGGATCCAGTGGTGTTAATTGCTGATTCTAGGTGGGTTTTTTTGGTTTTTCTTCCCCTGCATGCATGTACTGATACTCATAGTATTATCGAAAAGGAGTATAAGAAGCATCTTAGTCCATTATCAGCAATTAATCATTGAATAGCCCGTCTATAAGGAAAATTGCTTCTATGAAAAACTGGTGCAAGCTTATCCTTTGCATTCAAGTCAATGACAGTGTTGTTCACAGAAAATGTCCCAATGCAGCCATCCAGCATCCCTGAGATCTGTGAGGGAACAGATTTCGTCCCTAAGGCTTTCCTTTGTAACTTTTTGATTAGCCTGCAAGAGCATAAACAGTACATAGCTTTGATGAGTGTTAAAAAGTCCAGCCAGTATCAGGGCTTCAACAAATGTGTGTTTGTGTGCATTACTGCCAGGTGGTGCTTGGGTCTGCAGTTTGTTCTCTGGTCCTCATCACTGCCTGCCTGCACTGCACAAATCTTACTCTTGAGCTCCAATTTAGAGTCAATCAGCTGTATCTCTTCTGAAACAAACCCCAGGTGCATCTCTGGGGGAATCTCACTCCACGGATGGCTACAAATAAGCACTGTGGCTAAGACTGCACAATCCTGCATTTGTAGTCTTCTAGGAGACTTTGCACTCGGTCATCTCTGGCACGTGCAGGGCATGCAGGGCTTAACAGTATAAAATAGTATAGCTGATATGCTCCATCACGGCCCTCATACTGTTTCAGACCCTTTGAACTGAATAAAATGCACAGAAAATAATAACTGTCTGATGGCCTGAGGATACCAAACAGGGCCCAGGAGAGACCCACTACCAAGTGCTGTGGAATGTGAATGCAGCCAGTGGCCTTCACCTTTGGGTGAAAGAGCATTTAGCAGGGCAAATATTTACCTACTCCAAGTGTATGTCAGGCATGGCTAAAAGGAATTTGTGTATGAAAGACGATAATTAACGTGATCAAGTCTTCAGCATATCTTTCAGGGCTACTGATTATAGCAACTGATGCTAGCAGTCAGAAAAGTAACAGGCTGTGAGGTTCAGCAGACCTCAATCTCTCGGAAATTCCATATGGTAATTTCCCATTTACTAAGAACAAGGTGCCAGGTCACTGCTAGTTTAGATTGGGGCATTAAGTATGACATACTGTCACCATTTCAAAAGCTGTATCTCTCTGACAGCTTCTATTTTTGTCTCCAAACTACATGTGTGACACTGTGAATACGAAAACATAGGAAATACATTTAATTTGGTTTCCCTGTAAGAGAAAAAGAGGCCTTTTGGAATTATATTTGGAGTCAAAGAGGCCGTATGTTTTGTCCATCAGATCTCCTCAGAGGTTTCTTCCCCTGTAATATATTTATCCTGCTGGGTGGGTTATTTTTGGAGTCATATTTCAGTATGACACAACTTTTAAGGCAGGACAGGGAAAGACAGAAATATCTTGGTTCATTGGAACAATTCCATAGCAGGATATCTGTAGTCCTGTCAAAATAAGACACTCTCATAAGTCTCATTCTGCAAGCAAGAACATGTGCTTATCGTATCCTGAACAGTGAAGATGATCAACTCATTTGCTAGTGTTTGTAAATCTTACATCACTGCACTGCAATTCTAATAAATGTTCCCTCATCTTTCTCTCACATCTTATTGCTAACATCCTGAGGTGCAGGAGAGTGTGTATTTTTTTCATTGGACTGTAGATATGCCCCTATGGAAATGCCTCTGCATAATGATTGGACAAGATGATCCTGAAGGTCTTTTCCAACTGAAACAATTCTTTGATTCCAAAGCCTGCAGAGAAACTGTATATGAGATATTTTGTCAAGTCATTGATAAGCCAAAGGACCCTGGTTTCCAGAAGTATTGCTGTGAGACATCTCTAGTCACTGAAAATGTGATTCCACAAAACAAGGAAATCATCTCAGTCCTTCAGTGCGATGGTGGATTTTCATAGGAAACTTTTAGGACCCCCTGAGGGTCTCTTCCACCACATTAATGATGCTGTTTAGCTGCACCTGCAACCCATTAAGATTGCTCTTTCTAATCCGGATGGCAGGCCACCAAGGTTAAATCTGATCAATGTTCCTCACCCCTGCAGAGCTCAATACATTTCAGAAACTGAACAGAACTCACTTTTTCATGGTATATAATGAAAAGGAAGGACAAAGCTAAAAAACTAGCCGTGGGGGATACTCACCAGCCAGGCATATCCTTAAAAAAATAAAATGCTGTTAAATTATTTTTCTGGATTTTAGTATGTCATTTCATGACACACTTTCCCTGTTGTTATATTAACCTAATGAAAAACTGAAGCAATCAAGAAGTTTTAGGCTGAAACGTCTTTTTCAGAGCAGGAAAGGAAACCCAGTGACTTCCTGAGCTGTTTAAACTAAATCTTGTATCTTCAAAAGTTATTTACGTGCTTCATATCTGCAAGCCAGAAAGCATAACCCACAAAGCCAGACTTGTCCCCATGACCCACTGACTTTTTGACATCTTGAGGTCATGCATCCAAAGCATGCACAAGCAGGAAATGCAAGGGTTCTTCCAACCACATCCTGGTGTGTCTGTAGTGTAAATTAGAGCTGTGAGAGCTCTGGGAAAATTCATCTGGCAAGCATGCTATGTTTCTTTTCCTTTTTCTTATAAATTTTGCTAAAGGGTTTGAGCTCAGTTCGAGTCTAATTAAAATTAATGAGAATTAAATGTAAGGGAAAAAAACCAGAGAATACCCGTAAATAACTGGTGGTAGGGATGGAGAATCTGTATATTGAGAAGTCAATCAGCAGGAACCTCCTGTACCTCAGGACTGATGTAAGAGATAAGATGCAAGAGAAAGATGAAGGAACATTTATTAGAATTGCAATGCAGTGATGTAAGAATGACACATAGTAACAAATCAGCTGATCATCATAACCATTCAGGATAAGATATGCATACACTTTTGCTTGTGGAATGGAACTTATGAGAGTGTCTGATGTTTTTTTGACAGAACTACAAACTTTTCAATTTCCACGCCAAAAAGAGACCATCTTCTCTTCTTTTACTTATCTAGCGATTTACTTATCTGGCAACTGCATTATTTCTCTGCCAGTCATATCCCTGTCATGTCAGCCAAAGCTGGAAAGAATTACTCAGATGTCACTGATCCCTGCTGAGAGCCTACTATTGAAGTGTCTCAGATTGCTTTTAAAAATAATCATTTTTTATGAGTCCTATGTGAACAAGAAGCAAACAAGAAAAATGAGACATAAAGGAAAAAGCAGAAAATGCAAAGCAATTCTGTCAGCAGTTGCCTTCAGGATAGTCAGTTGAGATTTAAAGAAAGGAAATTATCATATCCTATATGATTTTTATTCCTGGTACAGCTTAAAAATTAATAATATTAAATTTCAAGGTGGTCATCTGAAGATGAGGCTACAGAACAAGATGCCACATGGCTGAATGTTGAATAAATAACATGGAAGGACAGGAGCAGTATAATATTTTAAAAAAGGGAGATTGTTAGATCCATTCCCACATAAATGAAACAAAATCAGATAGGACCATATTTCCTGCACTGACACCAATGATATGTGATAACATAAATATTTCATGGATATGTAAAGAGTTCTTCTCAAAGTGTACAGTATATCCAACTGCCTCCCTCCCGCAAATCCTGAGAAATAAATGGTTGCTCTTTTCTAAATGGCACAAAAGAGTTGTTGGTACAGTTGAGATACCAGTGAAAGGGACTGAAAAAAGAATCACCTTACTTGTACCAAACAGGAAAGGAATTAATACACGGAGGCTGGAAGTTCAAGAATTCCCCCAAGAAACAGCTTGGGAAGAAGGACTTTTGCAACAGCATTTTTAGTTTTGTTTACAAAGCAAGAGCAGGTGCAAGTCCAGCTTGACAAAAACAACAAAAATTCTGCATGTTTGCAAGTTCTAAGTACTGCAGTACTGAAGTACCCAACTGCTCAGGCCTTGGAGGTTTCTGATGGATAGATCATCACATTTATGATCTATTGATACGGAATGAAGGTTGTCAGCAGTACGCAAGACTCATACTTACATTCATTGGAGCATGAAATCTCCAACTGACAAGAGCAAGATGTCAAACTGGACAGAAAGAAGTCAAGCTCAGAGAACACAAGTTCAGTAATAATTGATAAGGCTGATGCATGGGGTCAGAAAAATAAAGATGATCTCAACCTTGGTTCAATCCATCACAGCCAACCTATTCTTTTGACCACACAGTAGAGTAGCCAAATGTCACTACTCTACATTCAACTTACCTTTTTTCTGACTATTTAGAATGAAGGACTTCCACACATAACACAATGTTGCAAGCTTGCATTCTGAGTTCATTGTATGATTTGATGTAATACAGAAAATTTCCATCAGCTGCACATCAGCAATGCCATAACTAGCCCAAGATGTTGCTTTATGACTTAGTTTTGTTTTATTTTTCAAAAGATTGATGAGAGTGGTCTGACTGACATCATTCAATACATGTTGCAAATACTGAAATTTTAATATTAAAATTCTATAATGCAGCTCTGCCCAGATGTTATTTATTAGAAATAGACTGTTGTTTTCTTTATTTGTGAATTTTTATTTGGCAGCTCTTATAAGCTTTCCTGTAAGTAAAAAGTAAAAATTCCATACCTATAAAACATAGCTGTCTGGAATCGCTGCACTCAGTGTCGTGCAGAGGGTTTACACAGTACATGAATGGGTGCCTGTAAATGTGAGCTGAGCAAGAAGCCCTCCATGCACCTCCCAGGAGCAAGACAGTGTGTCAGTGACAGTACAGAAGAAACCTTTCTATGACTCTGTCTGGAGCTCTCACAAATCTAACATAACAGTACCTGCAGATTACAGCACTCAAGAAGCTTGAAGACAATAAAGAGGTCATGCAAATGGAAAGATATTTAAAGACTTCTGAATAAGATTTTTGTTTCTCCTGAACAGATGAATTCAAGCAACTTTATAGCACTGCAGAAAGGCTTTGCCTGCAAGAAAGTTTTGCTTCTGACAAATAAACGAATAATGAGAAAGGCTTTTTTAGGTGATTTGTTTGACGTGTAGAGGTTATAAAGGGTATATCAAACTAATAATTCAAATTTCTAGTGATCACTGGTTTTATTTCTGTGTTTGTGTTAGAGAATAAGTCAGGAAGCTACTTCCCTAATAGCACATTTGAACTGCTTTCAGTCACTGCTTGACTGACCTGTGTATTTCACAAAAGGCAGCTCTGTGAGGTGCATTTTTTTCCTACTCGCTGTAAGCAGCTGAGTCTGAGACTTTTTAAAATGACATTGAAGAGACATAAACATCCAGCATGGTAATGCGAAATGTTAGGAAATAAGAATTGAAGACTGACTGCCTATAAAACCTAAACAAATGTTTCCATCAGTAAAACTGGTAAAACAGTTTCAGAAACATGATGCAATTAACAGTTGCTTATGCATGTGCAATGGTTTACTACAGTTCTTCTCAAATCAGCACTATGAATTTTCTTGCAATTTTGGGAGTCAGGTCACATATCTTCTTGGCAGATAGTGTGTGGGTATCTTAGCAATGATTGCATTTCCTGGAGTGTACCGTATACTCACTGCAACACAGCACAAGTGTGAAAGAGGGTTATTATCAGGCTTAAATCAGTAACTCTTGTGGGTGGAACCATTACAAAAATGAATCATTTAACACTCTGCAGCATTACTGCACATCCAGCTTCGTTGTCCAGTCACTTTCACTACTATAATCCATGATTATCACTGGTTTGGGCAGACACTGAACTTCCAGTTGTTGAACAACTATGATCATGTGTACATTTTTGTCTTCTATAGCATGTTGCAAAATGGCTAGCCCTTCAGCTGTTACAACTGTTTGCAGTGCTGTTTTATCAGCCAGATAAGAAATCTTCCCTTCCAAATTATTATTGATTTCAGGCCAAAGCAAAATATATTGAAACTCCCTACAATAGCTGCTTTACTGTTTTTTATTGGATCAGTTGATTTTCTTTAATACTTTATTTCCATTAGGGTCGAACTCTTATAGTTGGTGCCACTGTTTTCTGGCTCAAATATGATGTAAAAAAAAAAAAGGATTTATATTTCTGTGTCTTCCCACAACTCATTTAGCTTGCATTTTTCTTCCCTTGCCTTTCCCTTTTCCTTTGAAAGTAGAGTTCTTTGTACTCCTGTATTGGCAGTTCTCTCCAGGACCCTCATTCTCAGATCCAATGCCAAAAGTGTGTGTGATGTGTTTAAGGACATATATGCCCCATTCTTCCTTTCACTGGCTGCACATATTGTCAGAGAAGGCAGTTCTTGTAGTTATGGCCACAGGAGTAGTGCTTACCAGTCTGCACCCTTGGGCATGCCAGTCTTCCTCCAGCAGCTCAACCTGAATACTGGCATGAGAAGGCTCAGCAGAATTGGTCTTACTGCTGGTAAACCTGCTCACCTCGCTGAAAAATCTGTTATTCTCCAAAGGGGGTGTTGAGGTGCTTAATTTGTTTTGGTCCTCCTGTGTCATGCCAAGGGTAAGGTAACAAAGAAAATGTCTGACAAAAGGGCCAGTTGAGACCTGTGTGAACTACCTACAAAGAAAATTAAGGTGTTTTCATCTTGGAAGTATCACTGTGAAAGGAGTATCTCTATGGAAGAATAGCAGAGATATTTTTCTCCTCTTCATTAAGGACATGAAGGAAGGGGATGGGAGACTACTTCACAGCAGGACAACTAGCACAGCTAAGGATCTGCATCAAGAGACAAACCTTGCAGAAGGCATCAGGAACAAGAAGAACTAGTTCTCTTTTATTTTATCAAGTTAAAACAATTTTGTAAAATCCTAGGTCCTGGGTCCATGTGATTACAGATGCCTCAGGAAAGGCTGGGGGAGCTGGCCCTGTTTATCCTTGAGGAGACTGAGAGGGGACATCATCAATGTCTGTCAGTGTCTGAAGGGAGGGTGTCAAGAGGATGGAGCCAGGCTCTGCTGGGTGGTGCCAAGCAATGGGACAACAGGCAACGGGCAGAAACTGATGCACAGGAAATTCCACCTGAACATGAGGAACAACTTATTTACTACGCGGGTGACCACTGGAACATGTTGCCCAAAGTGGTTGTGGAGTCTCCCTCACTGGAGATATCCAAGAACTACCTGGACACAATCCTGTGCCGTGTGCCCTAGGATGACCCTGCTTGACCAGGGGGGTTGGATCAGATGACCCACTGTGGTCCCTTTCAGACTGACCCATCCTGTGTTCTGTGATTCTCTTGCCAGTGAAATTTCTCTGTTGGTGAGTCACAAGAGCAAGTTTATCCCTCCCACTTCATACCCCCTCAGACACACTTCTGGTCACACAGAATCTTAAGGATTAATGTCCTCCTTCACAATGGACGAAAGGTGGCTTCAGCCACAGCACACCATACATCTTCAAGATTTGCACTTGAGTAGGAAAAGATAATGGTCCAGCAGGATCCTAGCAGAGAGGTGTGAGGAACAGTGAAGTGTCCTAGTGGGAGAAGATTCCTGGGCTGTGTACCTGCACTCAGCTCTGTGCCAGAGTCACGGTGGGGCTATTCCTGAGTTCAGAATTTCAACCTACATTAGAAACAAAGGATTTCAATTTTCCTTTAGCTAAATCCTGCCCTTAAATGAGTATGGATGTGACCCTTTTATGGAGAAAAAAGTTTTGACAACACCCGTATGTTGAGCTGAGGTTTCAAAATGATCCAACTGAACTGTTTTTCTAAAAATAAAAAAGCAAAAACAAAACCAAAAAAAGCAAAAATTTTGAAAGCAGAAAAGATTCTGCCTTCAGAAATTAAAATGTCTCATAAATATATTTACAGACATTGAAAAAGAACGCTCAAGAGATAGAAGAGTCTTCTTCAACCTAAGGCTATTACTTTTTTTTTAACTTGGTTAATATTTTCTCCAAGTGAATATTCTTTGGGGCCAAACCAAAATGTTACAAAATTCAGACCCAAAATCAAAAATAAGTTATTTATACTTTTTCATGATTCCTTTCTTAAGTCTGACTGGCATATTTTGAGCTCATAACATTACCAGGTGGGAAAATATTGCAGTAGTATATATTATCTCTCAGACCATTCCTTCATTTTCTAGTATCCCCTCTTCCCCCACGACCCTTTTGCTCTTTCTTGGCCACTTCCCAAAATAATTCTCTTCTGTTTTCTTTTTTGCTGACAGCTTCCATTTAAAAGACCTTGGTTTCTGCCCCTTTGTATTCATTACAGAATATAAATCAGAAGATCTCTGATTAGCCTACTTCCTTGTTTTTTTTAGCCAGGATGATGTCAGTATAGCTTAGGGAATCAAGTTTATTGGTTACATTGTGGGCTCTCTGCTAGCCAAGTCAAGAGAAGCTCAGTGTTCAGAACAGTGGAAGCTTGATATAAACAACTATAATTTATATTGCTTGGAATCATGGTGAGAAAGAAAATTTGCATGCGAGATGTGAATGTGTTTTGTGATCAGGCAAGGGTCTAGCCCAAAGGAAGAAGTAAAACTTGGTTAAAATGTCACAGCTCCCCTTTTTTTCTGCAGGAACCAACCTCTGGTGTACTTAGTGACTCATTTGTTGAAAGGTGTGTTTGGCAATACTCTCAGAACTATTACTTAAAACATTGACACGGAAAAGGTTCCGTCTCTTTCCTAATAGAACAACTTATTTAAGATTCACAAGACTCACAAACCCTCACGAGGGTTCAGTGTTGCCACAAAGACTGGCTCTTTAGTGGAGTGCTTGGTGGCATTCAGGCTCCTACAAAAGATAGCTTGAGAGTATTCTTAATGCTTTTTATTATCCATCTTATATAGCTTGTTTTATGCAGCAGATATATTTAACATTTGCCAAAAGAGTGATAGTATTTAACAGCAAGGCTAACCTTTATCATCTGACAAGTTCGATTTGCTGTTAAGAGTCAAAATCACATTCCATTAGGAAAAGTCACATCAAGTCGTATCCCCACTGCTCTGTTTATTTATTGAGAAAGCATATTCTCACCTTATTTCTCAAACCACTCTGATCTGTTTATTTTAAAATGAAGTACTCTCACAATGAAGAAACATAGATTGCATTTCCCCAAATACGAAATAAAATTTCTTTCCTCTCAGAGCAGCGTCAACTATTGGCACTACAAATCAGATTTAAATCAGTGAATCTTAGCCTTGCTTGTATCATTTCAGGCTCTCACCCAAGGTCCTGAGCAAGACAGTCTCTTTTTGCGAGTATTTTCCCCAAATCTTGGTGCCAGCCCCTCACACTCAGGGAGGGGTGGTTTTTGCAGGGCTGGGGGCCAGGTGGTCATGGTGCCTGAGATGTGCCTCTGTCTAACCCACCAGATGGGGACATCTGTGCAGCAGTGGGGTCTCCTCTCTATACTGTCCAGCCACAGTGGGCTGGGGGAACAGCTGTGAACGGCCTTCTCTCTCCAAAAATGTTACTGTGGCACCCACACGCAAAAATTAGCAAGCTGCACAGACAGGCAAATAAACCAAAACAAACCTGTGACAGTGAGTTACAGCAAACCTTCTGACATAAAGCAGTTTGCTTAACTCACCTTGAAATGATGAGGTGTTGCAGTGAGCTTTCACACCTGCATTCAGACAGGATCTCAAGCCCCCTGGTCAGGGCTGTGCTCTGTGCAGAGGTTTTACGCTAAATGTGTTGGGGTCAGAAGGTGGCTTGCTCATAGCTGAAGGTCTTCAAAGCTGCATTTCATCTCTAAATGGCTGAGATTCTGTGAACATTATAGTAAAGAGGCAACAATAAAATAATTTTCAGTAGCTTTTCATTCTGCTGGTAGGTATTAGAACTCTTGTTATTTGGAATCACAATGAAAAGCAATATTATACTATTTTTTCCGCTGTTTAAATGAGGACAAATTGAAAGCTGACTTTTTTTTTTCCTTGAAAACAATCATTCCACTCTGAGACCTAAATCTGAAGATTTCTGAAAATGGCTTATTTTTCTGAGCCATGAGGCCTCTATAAATGGAGTTTAATGTAGCTGATGTCTGACTGAGGTTCTTGAAAGTATAGAAAAAACTTTGGGGCTACAGGAATCTCTGCAGAATTCACCTCAGAGAGCCACCAAGTATTTTCTTTTAGTTTAAGAGTTCAAGAAATTAGAAGACTGCTTTTACCAGAACTAATTGCATAATCTGCACTGACTGGCTTCTCATTTTTGAGTCTCAAGTGGGAAGAACTTGGTTTGTAGAATGCCACAGTTTTTGTCTGGCTTTTATTTTGTAAAAGCACATTTAGAGTAATTGATCCCTTTAATTAAATTGAAACTTTTTTTCTTTAGCAGAAATAGACAGAATTTAGCAGAAGTAGACAAAATTAATGTAGAGGACCCTATTATATGATTAATAAATAGCAAAAGATTAAATTTAGAGAGACATGCATGGTTATTCATAGACATGCATTGTTTGAAAATAAACAGTCAAACATTGTTTTTTGTTCTCCAGCCTTACACATATTGCCAAAATGCCACAAGTCTTTAATTCTCAGCACACAGAAGATAGGACATAAACTAAATCCCAACTTACAGTGAAGATTTTGTAATCATTTCCTATCAGGCAACCAAGAATGTTAGCACAAAAGCAGTCAGGTTAAAAGGAAGAGAAACTACCTCTTACTTAAGCCCTGAATTTTTCAGCAAATCTGTATAAGTATTCAAGGCCAGATTACATGAGGCTTTGAGCAAGCTTGTCTGGTGCCCATGGCAGGGGGTTGGAACTAAATGGTCTTTAAGGTCCTTTTCAACTCGAACCATTCTATGGTGTCATAATAATCACTCAAAAAAAACCCCAAAAACAAACAAAAACCAAAACAACCAAAAAAACCACACCAAAAACAAAAAAAAACCACCACAAAAACAAAACAAAAACAAAAACCAAAAAAAGCCCCATAAAATCATTGGAAAAATCTCTTAGATCGTTGGGTCCAATCATTAGTTTAGCAGCAGACACATTCTGTGTGGTTATTCCTGCCTACAATTCATTAAAGGGCAGGAAAATTTCACTTTTTTTTGCATGTGCTTTCATACAAACTCCTCAAATGATGAATGCAACTGAGAATTTGGGGTGTAAAGAGCTGAGGGGTTTCCCAGTTAGAGGACACCAGCTTCTCTAGGCTACTGTTTTGAAATGGCCTTAGCTTGGTATGGAAATGGAAATCGCTCACATACCCCTCAAAACCAATCACCTGTGGGAATACCTACGTGACTCTGGCAGGGTGGGCAGCCTGAATTGCTCCTTGCAGCTAAGGAACTGATCAGTCCCTGAAGGACAAGGACAAGGCATGCAGGCAGGCCAGGGGAAGGTAAACGTGCCCTGCCTCTGCCTCTGATGGAAACCTATTCTGCAACCTTTGCCTTCCTCTGACCCCAGGCTGACACCTCCCCTGGGCACCTGTACTTGCATGGCAGGAACTGTGTGGTTCTGGACGCATAAACAGATACAAGGGCTCTTAAACCCCTCTGTTTATAGGTTAGTCTGTTGAAGACATGCTTGTTGAAGGTTAAAGGCTTAAACTACCTATGTTGCCAAAAAAGCCATCATGAGTCTTCCAAATTAAACATAAACATTCACCTTGCTGTAAATACTGCGATAAATTATGCTAAATCCTGCAAATAGCTTTTCTGTGAACAAATATTTTGTTAGTGAGATTAGAGGTCATCACTGCTGATACACAGGGATAGATCATTAGTTCTGATAAAATCAGAACTTAGCCAGAAGTTTCATTCTATCATATTAAATTTTAAAATTAGAACTTGTGCAAACTGAAGCAACTCTTCTTTAGTAATATCTGGGTTTTCTCAGTCACTAAGATTTCTCCAAATTTCAATGTACGAGAACAAATCATTTAACTTAAGAGATGAGAAGACAATTAATAGAAGGAGAACATGATGCCACATCAATAAATCAAAAACACATTATGAAAATGCATGATCACAAACTGGAGCGCAACTTTTCTTTCTTTTTCCATTTATAGTTCTTTCATAAAGGAAATAGAAAAATGGTGGCTGAAAAATGTAATTACAATATTTATTATATATCATCGTATCAGCTGCAAAGTCTTACCAACACTGTGATTTTTCTGCCCCAGAGAGCTTAAATATACAGTGAAACTCACACAGTAGAAATTACTATCTAGCACAGCATTGGTCAAAACACTAAATTAAGCTTTGATTTTCAGTAAAATGTTGGGAAATTTTTTAAAATGTTAAACAGGAGGGTTAATTTCTCTGGTAACTGCTCAGTTTAGAGAAATTATGAAGCCACTGGTTCTTAAATGAAAGGTTCAAATTTCTGCATTAGGTTTCTCCGACTGGAACTTAAGGACACAACTTTCTTATAGATCTAACCATCCACTCATCAAATCCGTCTCTCTCCAATGTGTAGAGAAGGATGTTGTGGGTGACCATGTCAAAGGCTTTACAGGAGTCCAGATAAATAACATCTGTAATTCTTAGCTGCTGAGGGACTCCCTCCAGCATAGAAAGCCACCACATTAGCCAGGCAGGTCTTGCCCTTGGTGAAGCCGTGATGGCGGTCCCAAATCCCTGTCCTTCACGTGCTTTAAAACAGCTTTTGGGAGAATCTGTTCCATGATCTTTCCAGCAGAGAGGGGAGGCTGACAGGTTGGTAGTTCCCAGGACCCTCCTTTCTGTCCTTTTCAGCAATGGGTGCAATGTTTCCTCTTTTTCAGTCACCTGGGGTTTTCCCTGACTGCCATGACTTTTCAAATACCATGAAGAGTGACTTGGCAACTACATCAGCCAATTCTCTCAGGACTCTGGGATGCATCTCATCAGGCCTCACAGACTTATGCACTGGCCAATTTTAATATCGCAGTTGATTCTAAGTGATTTAGGAGTTCCCCAAAAATACCATTTTGTCAGTAGGCATTTTTGTTAATAGGTGCTAAAAACAGTGTGGAGCCTAAACCTTGTACACCTCACTCCGTCTTCTCAAATGAAATTCTGAAGTAAAACCTTTCTGCCACTTTCTGTCTGGTGGTCCTGGTTTTATTTTTGTTAGGTCCTTGTGCCATTGCCGTTTGCTACATTCCATGTTTCCAACTTTGCTGAACCTCCTCCATGTGCAGTATCTGCTGAGGAAAGGATTAACATTCCAATTTAGTCCAAAGAGCTGGAGCAAATAAAAAAATAGCTAGCATTGTCACTAGCTTCTTGATGATCTTTTGACATGCTTGGAATAGTTTACTTAGGCCATGTAGATAAGCAAATAACCTACCAGGTGGTGCATGGAGTTTGAGTGTGTAACAAACAGAAACAATTGATTGTACTTCTGATTAAAGGCAATGAGACAGCATCATTGTGAAAGGAGAGTGAGATTCAAAAAGGTGACTTCATGTGAAAAAAAGACTGTGTGTGCATTCCAGCACAATTTTATATTTTGGATGCAAAAATATTAAATTTGTTTTGTGTACTTACTTGATGTTGTCTATGGCTTGTAGTCATTGCTAAACCAAACAGCATAGCAATACAACATCTTTTTCACGATGGGAGAGGAAGGAGAATAATTTATAAGAAATAAATTGCATGAAACGATAAGAGGCATTTTAAGGGTTTCCAACCTGTAACACACTGAAGAGAGCTTGTTTTGCGTAGCTTTTAGTGTACATATGGGTGTAAATAATGTGTTTTCTTAAGGAGGCTCATAATGCATTTTATTTGGTTTTCTCATGAACTGAAAAACAGGTCTCTGGTGCTATATATTGTAATCTTTCAGTTTGGAGTTTATTTGATTGTTTTATTGTTTTTTGGTTTTTTTAATAATCTTTCAGCAGAAATATTTCTGCTCTTATAATATATTCTAGCCTGTGCCTTCACAGTGCTAATTGTTAATTATGTCATTATGGGTTGTGTGCAGTTTTCTTTGTAAAGATTTCTTGTATGGTCCCAGTGAGCCCCTTTACATACATTAAAAGAGACATGTTAGGGGTGGATATGATATGATTCCAGTTTGCATTTGAAAACCTGTACCTGTGGTAGAATTAGTATTGGGCTTTGAATGGAAGAGTCCACTCTTATGAACCTGAGAAACATGGCAGGAGTTAAAAGGAGACTGACAGACATGTAGGCTAAGCAATGACCTGAACTACAGTTTAAGGACTTTTTTTCATTTAATGTAAGCTGCATAGCCCAAGAGCCATCTGTAATCTGAGCTCAGTGAAAGTTTCTTTCACCATTTTTTTTTTTTTATTTCGGGTAAAGAGGCAGATTTAGTGAAATCAAAACATTTCAAGAATGTGTTTTGCCCAATCTTTCCTTAACAAATGCAAACATTCCAAAAATTCCCTGTGACTTACTTTGACACACTTTTAAAATTATATGTTGCCAGTTGAGAACTGGAATGATTTCACATTTCAGAAAAACATTTAATTTTATTTATTGTCATTACAGAAAAAATATAGCCTCAAACTCAGACCAAGATGCTCTGATTTTCTGGACTTCAAGGGATTTCACAAGAACTTTTCTTATTTGTTTAATGAAAAAGATCCAAACAGCAACACTTAAGCTTTTTTACGTGCGAACATCTAGTAAGCCAAAGGAATAATGTTTTCATCCTGCTTGACAACCAGTTAACAGTTTCACTTCCCTTTCCTCCACGGGTAGGCATGAAATGTAGGTGTCAGACCAGAAGAGCTCCTTCAGACCTCACTGCCACATGACCATGGGATAATTGACCTTGAAAGCAAGAGCCTTTGACTAAACGATGACATAGTGGAAATCTCAAGCTGGTGAGACAGTTGCAGGTAAGGATGAGCAGATGCAGCAGCACCTCCTTTTTTTTTTTCTGGGAAGCCCTTTACTAATGTGAAAATTGATGACTGAAGATCAAAATGTTGTATTAAACTTTTTTCTTCCTCTTGTGTTCAGCAACTGCTGCTTCTCCCCTCCACCGCCTCCCCCCCCCCCAAAAAAAGAGGGTTAAAGTTATGCTAGGATTCTGTGCCATGGATAAAATCCAGGCCCCTCCTCTGCAACTTCAAAGGGGCCATTTGCAGTGGAATGAGTGTCATTTGGTGGTGGAAGCAGGAAGCTATTTGAGCAAGAGGCACGGCATAAATGAGACAAGACGGGTGCAGCAGGACCTGAGGACCGGTGCAGAAGGATTTCCACCTATGAGAGCACGCAGGTTGTTTCAGCTGCTGGGAGACAGGAGGGAATTCCAGGGCACTTGCTGCCATCCTGGGAGGGGAGTTCGCGTCTCTTGGCTCTGTGCCCTCTTGCCCTGCAACCCCCACAAGTGCTGAGCCTGGGCACAAGGGCTGATGTTCCAGTTCAATAGCACACAGAGGACTAGCACACTGAAACTAGGAGTATCCTGAAGTTCCCTTTCTCTCGGGAAAATCTGACTTCACCTCCTGCCCTAGCTCATACAATTCTGAAATAAACCACAGAGCCTCACTTGTGCTCTACATAGTTTAATGAGCTGGAAAGAAAAATGCCTTTCCTTCCCCCCGTGAAGTGGAACTTTACTTTCATAAAGACAGAGGGACCTAATCCTACCACATTCATTGCTTTATGCCAAAAACCTCACTATATAACTTTTCTTCATCCTCACTCTTGTGTTTGTGTGCAGTTTTTTGGGGCATAACATATCAAAGTTTTGTTTGCCTTATATTCCTGCAGGCCTCATTTGGATACAATGCATACTTGCCTTACTTCAGTTCCTGTAGACAGTGATGTATTTGATCTGCTGGTCTGAGATATGCATTTCTTTCAGAAACCCTAATGTAAACACTGGAAGTAGTTTATAGCGGTGAATCAGCATCCAATCGCCATGATGATTTAAGGTTATGAAGAAGTGACATAATAAAAAACCCCTTGCTCTCCAACTCAGAGTCTTAAGGTGGTTCTCTATTCCATACTTGAAGCTACAATTAGAAATACTATAAAAAAGAACTTCTGGATTTCTTCTTTTATTTTTCTTCTCTTTTGCTTTCCTTTTCTTTCTTTTTTTCTCAGTGTTGGTCAAGCACAGGGAAGCATTTTTCTTCTGTGCTGACTTTTTTGTCTGCCTAGCATATTTGGAGCTGAAAAAGTGTCTTGCTGACAGGATTTAATATGAGGAAGTTTTGCAATATGCTTTACAGCTGGTGTAAAACTTCTTGGTGAATGTCACAAGGTAACTGCTGTGATAAACTAGTTAGGTATTGTTGGGCATATTATTTGAACAAGACGCTTTCCCCTCAAACAAACCTTTTATTTGATACAGAGTTCTCTCAAGTCATCCACCCTAATTGTTAAAATCTACCGTTTAACCAGCAAAGTTAGTTTACATGCACTTTAAAGAAGTGGCAGGGACAATCCTTGAGTGTAGCTTTCTATTTCCAGCGGTCACCTGCAAATAAAAGGTAATGAATTACTTCTTTTTGTTTTTCAAATGAATTTGTCCTAAAAGTCTGAAATAGTTAAGAGTGACTCTGGGCAATTAGAAAAAAGGGTGTTGTGTTTTGCTTTGTTTTCAAAAGGATTTGACGAGCAAAACCTGCTTTTGGACATCTTGTTAGCACATTTCACTGTAGCTGGCAGTTTGTCAAAGATGAACAAATATGTTTGTTTTAGCTGGCAAAGCTGCTTAGTGTTTTGGCCTGAGCAGAGTTCTGAGCATCTGGATACCTGGAGTTTATTCCCAGCTGTGTCACTGCTTTGTTGAGTGACTCTGAGCAAGCACCTCTTTGCCTCTTTGCTGCCTGCTTCCCTCCCATGTAGTGTCTAGTCAGCCGGTGAACGCATGGAGCAAACACTTTCAAGAGATTTTTATCTGTACAGCACCTAGCACAGCTGACTCCTATCTCACTTGGGATCTGCAGGTGCTTCAGTCATGCAAGCAGTAGCAGCAAAATTAATAATGTCAAATAAAGTCTTGTTTCACTGCGTTTATGAGAAGGGAATGAATAAAAGATAAATGGAAATGTTTCCTTTTTTTCTTCCTTTTTTTTTTTTT